>OZ025295.1:315662062-316039562 GCA_964019185.1 Maratus speculifer
TTCCAATTTTCCAATTTTTGAATATTGTGTTAGTATTTTACTAACGCTCGATTGCTAACAATGTAAATAATTCGCTATAAAACATTGATTTTTACCGTGCCGATACAAATCAACCATACGAAGTTTAGTAGATTCAGGAATATCACTCACACGGCCCATTTTAAGACGAAAAAGAAATAAACTGCAAAAAAGAATACTGATTTTAAATAAAATAGTCTGAATTTAATCAATGATGCCACCAGTTAAGAATTGGTAATAATTAAAGGAGAATTAATGTGAAATATTCTAATATTTTGAACCACTTGAATAAATATTCTAATATTTTGACTTTTCAAAATAATTTTTTTTGCAATTAATCTTTTCAAAAATGATATTAAATTTAAGATAACAAGTAAGTTTAATCAACAATAAATTCTTAATAAAAATATCGTTTGAATATTTTCATTAAAAAACATTAAATTACCAAACGATATTTTCAATTTCTAAAAAAAAGGTAATTATTCTAATATTTTGAATATGAGCTGTACAATAAAAGCTAAAATTAAAGGATTCAAAATATTTACAAAAATTCGTTTGTGAATTCCGGTGTCAGTCGATAATTTCTCATTTTAGTACAGATTTTGCCCGTGCCGGAAAGGGTTAACCCTTTCCGGCGCAGGCAAATTATGTACGTAAAATGCGAAATTGTTGACTGACACTGGAATTTACAGAAGACTTTTTTAGAAATTAAGAATCCCCTGATTTAAGCTGTCATTGTAAAAGTAAAATTTTACTAAAATATTATTGGTGCCGTTTGTAAATTTGGAATTAAAATTAGGTGTTGCCGGAGTGGTAACACTGCGCCGGAAAGGGTTAAAGGAGCTGCGTGAAGGACCTCAAGAAAACGATTAATATTCAAAATTAGTGGTAGCTGAAGTCTGAGATTTTTTTTCTGTCATTGATGTAGTAGTTAGAGGACCTAAAAAGTTGATAAAAAAGGGGGCTTGTGAATCGGACCATTTTTAAAGGATCCCCATAGGGAGCCCCACAGAGGCTACTTTTGTTTTGTATTTTGTTTGTGTGTTTAAGTTTTAAACTTTTGATGAACGAAAAATCCGTACAAGTTGGCTGCTATGCTAATACCCCATAAAAGTCCTCGGAAGCATTTTCAAAAATCAATGACAACGATTAATTTTTTTTTTTTTTTTATAACAGCTTTTTTAGATAGCGAAAACATATTAATTTCTGCACTATTTAAAAATAAAAACCCTTGGAATATTTATAGAAAAAAATTATGTTTTTAAATAAAAAAGTTTTTCCTGTAAAAAAGATAGATTTTATAATTTTTACAGAAAATTTTTTTTCTATTAAAAATTACAGCTAGTTTTTAAAAGAAAATATCTGTAAATTGCTTTTCACCGGTAAAGTTAACCGGTTGCAAACGTAAAAGTTAAATCGTTTTTCACTGGCACAAGAATTAACGGAATTTATGTTTTTTGCCAATTTGAGAGAGGTCTTTTTTTTTACATATTGAGTTTACAAAAGATAAAGGACGCTTTTCAGAATCGTGACTGGTAAGCGATTATTGTAAAATTTTTTCGTAGTTATTTTATGCTTTCCTAAATTAAGACATTTGCCTTTTATTACCGGATATATAACTAATGCCAAAGCAATTCATGTGGCATAAACGGACTATAAATCAAATAAATACTTAGAATTCTTTTTATCAGTTCTTCTACATAAACAATAAACAGAAAATGAATACCTCGGTATTAATATTTCTGCCTCGCCAGAGACGAAAGAAGATTAATTATTAACCTCGCTTACTCCATCCTCGTGTGTTTGCAGCAAAATGCCAAATCAGGATCTGTTAGACACATCCATGGATCTATGATGTTCCAAAACCAAAAAGGAAAAAATATATATACAAGACGATGCGCCTTCTCCAGCTTAAGAAGGAAAGCAGTAAAAAAATAGATGAAGATCTAAGGAACATATAAGAAGAAAATTTTCCCAGGCCATCGTCCTGGCAACACCATCTATCAGTAAACGTAGGGGAGAAGTTATCTTTGTTTTACTTGTTTACTATGCAACGCATAGTAAAGATGGAAAAAATATGCAGAAATTATGACATGATGCGTTAATAACAATTTTTGAATAAAACAAATTTGTATTTCAGGCTGTTCCTAAATGTTCTTCTAAACAAGTGAAAAACGTTTTGACACATTTAAAAACATATTTTTAACGAAAAGATATAAAATTAGAAAACCTCACTATGAAAGTTATTTAAAATCGAATTGAGTTTTTCATTTTTTTTTATCAATAAATTACCTATTGAGTCTTTAGTGATCTCTATCACGTGACAAAGATGTTTTTTGTCTCTTTGTTGGCTTAGTTTTTGTCTTTCGCGCGGAATTTTCGAATCGGAACGCCCACTTTGAAACTGTTTTCTGAAAAATTTATTGTGTTAGCAAACAAATGGAAAATGAGTGCGATTAGATAATTTCCGAACAACAACATCTGCTAGTTTCATGTATTTCCGAACAAAAATAAACTAAAATCAGAGTGGTAAGTAGACAAGGAAAAAAAAGTAAGAAAAAAGAAGAATCTACTAATATTTTCTTATAGGAAATACTACAAATAATATAAAGGGATTAAGCAAATTGGGTTTCTCTTTAAAGAAAATATTGTTGTTAAATGCATTTTCTTGATAAGTTTTTCCTTGATTACTCGCCACCCTCAAAATGTATGTCAAAAAGTTGCCCTTTTTGATTTAAGAACAGTCTTAATATTTAGCATTCATTTTATGAGTTCTTCTCAATGAAAAGACAAACAGAAAATGAATACCTCGGTAGTAATATTGCTGCCTCTCCAGAGATGAAAGAAGATTAATTATCAACCTCGCTTATTCTATTCCTCGTGTGTTTGCTGCAAAATGCCAAATCAGGATCTGTTAGACAGATCCATGGATCAATAATGTCTTACAAGCAAAAAAAAAAAAAAAAAAAAAAAAAAAAGTAACACGATGCCCCTTTCTCTAGCTTAAGAAGGAAAACACGAAAAAAAAAATAGCCGAAGATCTAAGGAACATAGAAGAAGGAAACTTGGCCAAGCCATCGTCCTGGCAGCATCATCTATCAGTAAACGTAGGGAAGAAGAGGTTATCTTTCTTAATTTGGTCGGTGCACAGTTAAGATAGAAAAAAAATGCATGTGCAGAAATTGTTAATGATACTTTTATAATGTTTTTCGAATAAATTAATGTGTTTTTAAATCTGCTCTCGTCTGCTCTTCTCAACTACTGCAAAGCGTTTTGTCGTATTTTCAAATTCATTTTTTAACGGAATTAAAAATCGTGATTGTAAAAGCGATTTGGAATCGAACTGTTTTTCCATTTTTTCATCAATAAATTACTTATTGTATTAAAAGCGTTTTCGATCACGTGACAAGTACATTTTTCATCCCAATTTGAGACGTTATTCTTCTTTTTCGAGGCAATAATAAAATTAAAAAGCCTGATTATAGAAGCGTTTTGGAATCGAACTTTTTTTTCCATTTTTTAATCAATAAATTACTTATTGTATTAAAAGCATTTTCGATCACGTGACAAGTATATTTTTCATCACAATTTGAGAAGTTATTCTTCTTTTTCGAGGCAATTCGGTTCAAGCGCCCATTTTAATACTATTTTCTAAAAAAAAAAAAAAAAACATGGGAAAATGAGTGTGATTAGATCGTTTCTGAACAACAACACTTGCTAGTGTCATGTATTTCTAAATAAAAATAAATTAAAATTAGGGTAGTGAGTGGTCAGGTAAAAACACATATGAAAAAAGAAGAATCTACCAATATTTTCTTATAGGAAGTACTTCAAATAATATAAGGGGAATAAGGAAGGTGAATTTCTCTTTAACAAATTATTGGTGTTAAACGCTTTTTTTTTTTTTTTTTTTTTTTTTTTTTTTTTTTTTTTTACTATGTTTTTCCCTGACCTCTCGCCACCTTCAAAATTTATATCATAAAGTTGCTCTTTTTTATTTAAAAACAAGCTTAATACTTAGCATTCATTTTATCAGTTCTTCTAAATGAGAGATAAACAGAAAATGAATACCTCTCTAGTAATATTTTTGCCTCTCCAAAGACGAAAGAAGATTAATTATTAACCTTGCTTACTCTATCCTCGTGTGTTTGCCGCAAAATGCCAAATCAGGATCTGTTAGACAGATCCATGGATCAATGATGTCCCACAAGCAAACAAGAAAATAGACGACGATGCTTCTTTCTCTAGCTTAAGGATGTTGTTAACTGATCCGCTCAACAAGCGAAAAACGTTTTGACACATTTACAAATTCATTTTTTAACAGAAAGTTATAAAATTTTAATGCCTGACTATGAAAGCGATTTCGAATTGAACTTATTTTTCCATTTTATGATAATTAAATTACTTATCGAGTTATAAACTATTTCGATGACGCAATCACCCGTTTTTCTCCTCCTTTTCGACCGGTTTTTCTGCTTTCGTCGGGAAATATGCTCAAAAGTGTCAACTTTGAAGGCTTATTATGAAAAATCTATTATGTTTTTTAAAAAACAAAAGAATGAGTGCAATTAGACAGTTTCTGAATAACAACACCTGCTATTTTCATGCATTTCCGAACAAAAATAAATTAATGCATGAGTCACAAAGTTGCCCTTTTTGATTTAGAACATCCTTAAGAAGGAAAGCAGGAAAAAAATAGCCGAAGTTCTAAGGAAAATATAAGAAGAAAACTTGGCTAGGTCATCATCCTGGCAGCACCATCTATTTGTAAACGGAGGGGAGAATAGGTTTATTTCTTTTACTTGGACGGTTCACAGTTAAGATAAAAAAAAATGTATACAGTCAAACCTCGTTAACATGAACACTTTTAACATCAATTACTTTTAACATGAATTGTTTTCACAGTCCCCTATAAGAACGAATACAAAGAAAGAACTAAAACTGATAACATGAATTACTGTTAACATGATCAACATTTTGATTCCCCTTGAGGTTCATGTTAATGAGGTTCCACTGTATACAGAAATTGTTACATATTACGGAAAGATATAAAATTCGAAAGCCTGATAATAGAAGTGATTTGGAATCGAACTGTATTTCCATTTTTTGATCAATAAATTATTTATTGTGTTAAAAGCGTTTTTGATCACGTGACAAGTACATTTTTCATCCCAATTTGAGTGGTTATTCACGGGAAAATGAGTGTGATTAGATCGTTTCTGAACAATACCACCTGCTAGTGTTATGTATTTCCGAACAAAAATAAACTAAAATCAAGGTGGCGAGTGGTCAGGAAAAAACACAGTAAAAAAATAAGAATCTACCAATAATTTCTTATAGGAAATACCTGAAATAGCATAAGGTAGGGGTGCACAACCTGTGGCCCGCGGGCCAAACTGATACCAGTAATTTTATGCAGAATAATTTTCCTTATATTAATGACAGAAACTTTGCTATGAAAGAAAACAAACTTCACTTTTCAAATATTCTGGTGTCAAATGATTTTCTGGCAAAAAGGTTGTGCATTGCTAGCATAAGGGGATTACAGAAGGTGAATTCCTCTTTAATAAATTATTGGCATTAAACAATTTTTTTTTTTTTTTTTTTTTTTTTTTTTTTTACTGTGTTTTGCTCTGAGCTCTCGCCACCCTCAAAATTGATATCATAAAGTTGCCCCTTTTTTATTTAAGAACAGTCTTAATACTTACAATTCATTTTATCATTTATTCTAAATGAAAAGATAAACAGAAAATAAGTACCTCAGTATTAATAATTTTGCCTCTCCAGAGATGAAAGAAGATTAATTATTAACCTTGCTTACTTCTATCCTCGTTGGTTTGCTGTAAAATGCCAAATCAGGATCTGTTTGACAGATCCGTGGATCAATGATGTCCTACAAGCAACAAAGAAAATATAAGACGATGCCCCTTTCTCTAGCTTAAGAAGGAAAGCAAGAAAAAAAATAGCCGAAGATCTCAGGAACTTGGCCAGGCCATCGTCCTGGCAGCATCATCTATCTGTAAACGTAGGGGAGAAGAGGTTATCTTTCTTTTACTTGGACGGTTCACAGTTAAGATAGAAAAAAATACATTTATAGAAATTGTTGCGTGATTCGTTAATAATATTTTTCGAATTAAATAAATTAATTTAAGGCTGTTCTTAGCTGCTCTGCACAACAAATGCAAAACTTTGAGGCACATTTACAAATTAATTTTTTTATTGGAATGATATAAAATTGGAAAGTCTGGCTATGGTAGCAATTTGGATTCAAATTACCTTTCCTTTTTTTTTTTTTTTTTTTTTTTTTTATATATATCAATACATATTACGTTATTGACAATTTCGATGACGTGAAAAGCTAATTTTTTATATCAATTTGAGAGGTTATTATTATTTAGCGTGGAAATTTGGTTCAAAACGACCATTTTGAGCTATTTTCTGAAAAATCTATTGAGTATGCATTAAAAAAAATCATAAATTTGCCTTTTTTGGTTTAGCACTTTCTGAGGTAAGATACGTCCATTTGAAAAATGTTGAAATCAGTGATTGACACAAGAAATTACAAACAAATTTATTTCAAAATAAGCAAAATATTTTCCTCATGTACTAAATAAAAGGAGATTTTTCATTTTAATATTCTGGTGCCAACTAAGAACCCAGAAATCAAACTTAAGTGATCCAAAAAATGAACCATCGCCCTCGAAAGGGTTAAGAACAGTCTTAATACTTTGTATACATTTTATAAGTTTTTCTAAATGAAAGATAACCAGAAAATAAATACCTCTGTAGTAATATTTTTGCCTCTCCAGAGACGAAAGGAGGTTAATTATTAACCTTGCTTACTTCTATCTCGTCCGTTTGCTGCAAAATGCCAAATCAGGATCTGTTAGACTGATCCATGGATCAATGATCTCCTACAAGCAAAAAAAGAAATGTGACACGATGCCAGTGTTGCCAGATGGGCTACTATTTTTTAATTCAAATTCTTGATTCACGCCACTTTTTTGAAACAATAAAATGCGCCATATTTAATGACTTACTAATCACAGAGTAAAGAAGGGGAATTTTACTGTTTCAAAAATGCGGTGCCAGTTACGAAATCTGAATTGAAAAGAAGTAGCCCACTGGCAACACTGCACGATGCCCTTTTCTCTAGCTTAACCCATTCGTGCGCACGACCTTTTGCGCAAATTTTATTCGGTTGGCACCACTATTTTTAAAAGAATTAAGTTTAGTTCATTAATTACGAAAATCTTTCAATTAAATAAAATAAAGTTTGCTGTTCTTTTTTACCGGTATCAAAAACAGTGCTACATGCACCTTTTGAAGCGTCTTTAAAAAGGGACGCTATGCACCAGAGCTGCTAGAGCGTTCCAACTTAATGCTGGAATCTGTCGTAAGTTAACAAGCTGCGCCAGCTGGTGGCAGGGGTGCAAATGAATGCGCGGGTTTGACGTCATATATGCGCAGATGCTTATTATCTCCGCATCTCTTGCGCATATTTTCTAAATTTTCACTCAATCATGACAGATTAATAAACTCTACGAGATTTATTGCAAAATATTTTTGTTACAGCTTGTTTCGATAAAATCATGTACATTTAAAAAAATAGTCACAACATCATTTTAATTTCGGGAGAAAAAGTATTAATTAGTACTCATAAGTACCATATAATGTATTTCGCTGCATTATATGGTACTTATGAGTACTAATTAATACTTTTTCTCACGAAATTAAAATGATATTGTGGCTATTTTTTTAAATGTACATGATTTTATAGAAACAAGCTGTAACAAAAATATTTTGCAATAAATCTCGTAGATTTTATTAATCTGTCATGATTGAGAGAATACCATGAAATTTATGATTGAATTTTTAATATGAATTCTCGAAATAGCTTTGTCTGTTAAAAAAAGAAAAAAAAGAGAGAGAGATAGTCTAATCAACGATTGTAGGAAAATTATTGTCTAGAACTGTAAAATATTTAAACAAATAAACTAACAATATTTCTTTGTTTAACAAAACAACATTTAATACATACATTTAAAAATAAAGTTATTCCGAATATACGTATAATGAAATAGATTTTTAAATTAAAAGAATGAAATATTTGCAAGTTAAATAATAAAAGTCGATACGACCAAGAAAACATTAGATTTTTATCGTCTGCAATTCGTAAATGAAAAATGGAGCTAAAGTTGAATATTTTATTTAGTATTAAATTCTATACATTTCTAAACAGTGATAAACATTATAATATCATAGGAAATACTACGGTATATACAATTTTGTATAACTTAGCTCATCAAGAATTTAGTAAAATGTGACACTACTTCAAAATTCTGCATTTACATATTAAGTACTTACAAAATTTAATGAGTCATCTTTCATTACATTAAAACAATAATTAAAAAAGAACATATTTTAATCAGCTATATTTGTATCGCATAGTTAAATGATATTTCATCTTAGTATGTTTTATGTAATATTTAGTCGCACTACACTTATTTATTCTATATTTATTTACAATATTTCAAACCTAAAACTTATTCTACGCAATGTTTTAAAGTAACATTTTGTAGAAACAAAAAAAGTTTTGTGCCATTCACACAAAAGAAACTGGAATCTACTTAATAATCCTCTAGTTATGCACACCTGCCACTAGATGGCATATGCCTTGACCCCGCCTTTAATCTTGCGAACACTTCTTCCATAGGAGTTGAAACGCTTGAAATATATGCAGTTTTGCTATGCACTAATGGGTTAAGAAGGAAAGCAGGAAAAAATAGCCGAAGATCTAAGAAACATAGAAGAAGGAAACTTGGCCAAGCCATCGTGCTGGCAGCATCATCTATCTGTAAACGTAGGGGAGAAGAAGTTATCTTTCTTTTACTTGGACGGTGTACAGTTAAAAATAAACAAAAATTGTTACGTGATACGTTAATAATATTTTTCTAATAAAATAAAGTATATTTAAGGTTGCTCTGAACTACTCTGCTCAACAAGTGCAAAATCTTTTGACATATTTACAAATTAATTTTTTAACGAAAAGATATACAATTGGAAAGCCTGAATGTAGAAGCGATTTGGAATCGAACTGAATTTTCCATTTTTTGACCAATAAATTGCCTATTATTAAGTTATAAG
The DNA here is from genome assembly GCA_964019185.1 of Maratus speculifer. Lineage (NCBI taxonomy): Eukaryota > Metazoa > Arthropoda > Arachnida > Araneae > Salticidae > Maratus > Maratus speculifer. The sequence goes on from OZ025295.1 coordinate 315,671,228, forward strand.
CCATTATGATCACGTAGCAAACATCTTTTTCACCTCAGTTTGAGTGGTTATTCCTCTTTTGCGTGGAAATTCAGTTCAAAACGTACACTCTGATATTATTTTCTGAACAATCTATTGTATTTGGAAAAAAAGGGGGGGGGGGGAATGAATGTGATTTGATAGTTTTTGAAAAACATCGCCTAATAGTTTCATGTATATCCTAACAAGAGAAAACGGAAATTTATGTCATAAAGATGAATTTTCGACAAAAATAAACTAAAATTTCTGTCATAAAGAAGCCTTTTTGATCTAAGGCCTTAAGTCCTTGGGAAGCGGTGAGATATATTTTTTCCCCATAATTTATACGGCATTCTGACTAGCAACTTTTAACGAAATTTTATATTTTAAACTTTGACCGCAAATTGAAGAATTGCCTTTTATTATTTCAAAAGCAGAATTTTAGGATTTTTCCGGTGAGAATTCAATATTACAGAGGCATTATTCCTTTCTTTTTATCAGTTCTTCTAAACGAAAGACAAACAGAAAAATGAATACCTCGGTATTAATACTTCTGCCTCTCCAGAGACGAAATAAGATTAATTATTAACCTTGATTACTTCTATCCTTGTGTGTTTGCTGCAAAATGCCAAATCAGGATCTGTTAGACAGATCCGTGGATCAATGATGTCCCACAAGCGAAAAAGAAAATATAAGACGATGCCCCTTTCTCTAGCTTAAGAAGGAAAACAGGAAAAAAAAATAGCCGAAGATCTAAGGAAAATATAAGAAGAAAACTTGGCTAGGCCATCGTCCTGGCAGCACCATCTCTCTGTAAACGTAGGGGAGAAGAGGTTATCTTTCTTTTACTTGGTCGGTTCACAGTTAAGATGGCAATGTAAGGTAATGTATATACAGAAGTTGTTAGATGATATGTTAATACTATTTTCCGAATAAAATAATGTGTGTTTAATTATTAACCACTTAATCGTCGAGCCCGAGACATTCACGGGCTACAAGCTTCACGGCTTTTATTCAGAATTGTTTGATTCGCATCAGTTTTAGAAAATAGTGTAATTGGTTTTATTCTGGCATCATTTTATCTGCCCATTAAATAAGATGACTATGTTTTTTTTTTTTTTTTTTTTTTTTTTTTTTTTTTTTTTTTAAAGTGGTGGCAATAATGAATCTGAATTTTTTAATCGTAATTTATGGCGACCATTAACCCTTTAACCGGTTTGCCCGAACGTCGTTGGGGCAATATGCTTATTGCATCATTTAAAGCTTTTTTACACCACTATTATTTTAAAGAAAATTTTCATACTACTGAAAGACGGAAATGTTTAGACTAAATTTTATGTATAATTTATTTAAATAATAGTGGTGTGAGTCCGCTATTTTCATTTTATTGAACTGAAAAGAATTAACCAGTTAACCCTTTCCGGCACACTGTGCCCGGTCTGGTATACCTAGTTTTAATTCCAAACTTTCAAACGGCACCAATAATATTTTAGTAAAATTTTGCTTTTACAATAAAAGCTTAAATTAAGGATTTCAAAACATCTCGAAAATTCTTTTGTGAATTCCGGTGTAAGTCGATAATTACTCATTTTACTACAGATTTTGCCCGTGCAGGAAAGAGTTAAGGGTTTAAGAATGAATACGAATACTAAGTTAGGTCAGTTAAGCGAGTTCGGTACTTTTCAGCTTTTTTAAAAATTATCATCAAAACATTTTTACTTTGAGCTTTTTTGGTGCGTACTTAATTCTATAAATATGTAACACATATAGTTTTCGTCTGGTCCGTCCGCCTGTCCGTAAATAATAGTGCAAAAACAATCCAACCGTATGATTTAAAATTTAATATATATTATAGTTGCAGAATTTTGTCGAGACATTTCAAATTCCGTGAAAATGGAATCACAACTAAATGACGCTATTAACCCTTTAATGGACAAAGCATTTTCATTGCTAAGATGTTGAAATAAACGTTTGACACCGGTAATTACGAACAAATATATTTGTAAATAAGAAAAATGTAATTTCTCACATACAAGAGAAAAAAAATGTTTTTTTTTAAAATTAAAATTTCGGTGTCGATGTTGCATATCGGCATTAAAATTTTGTAGATTCGTAGAGAAACCAATGAACGTTAAAGGGTTAATATAATTTTATTTATTCTATAAAAGATTTGAATTAATATTAAAAAAGAGAGGAGGTGTATATCTTTAAGTGTTTGCCATTTTCAAACAAGAAGTTTGATTTATAAAAATTTTATCATAAAAAACCTAAAACGCAAAAACGATATCTTAATCATTTGATATCTTAATTCTACGCATAAGTCTTCAAATTTTCTAAATAAAATTTATACTTTTAGAGAAGTATAAAAAAGAGAAAGAAAAAGAGGAAAAGATGTAATAATACATCTTTTAAGTTTACCCTTTAACCTTTTAACGTTCATTGGTTTCTCTACGAAACCACAAAATTTTAATTCCGATATGCAACAACGACACCGGAATTTTAATTTTTAAAAATCCATTTTATTATGTATGTGAAAAATCCTTTTTTCTTATTTACAAATATATTTGTTTGCAATGACCGGTATTATTCATTTATTTCAACATATTAGCAATGAAAATGCTTTGTTCGTTAATGGGTTAATTCTACACATAAATTTCTAAATCTTCTAAATAAAATTTGTATTTTTAGAGACGTATTAAAGAAGAAAGAAAAATAGAAAAAGAAAAGAAAAGACGAAAAAGGTAAAAGAAAGAAAAGAAAAAACAAAAATATATATGTTTTAAGTTCATTCTTTAAGAATATCAGTCGTTTAATTTTTCATCATAATGAGTGAATAACACAGAAATGACAGCATTCCCATATCTTAATTCCCCAACTAACTTAGAAAAGCTTCTAAATAAAATTTATATTCGTGTGGAAGCATCCAAAAAGTAAATTAAATAACGAATAATAAGGAAAGTAAGAAATAATAAAATGAAAAGATAAAAATAACACTTTTTTAAAAACTTCGAGAGTTTAATTTTTATCCAGGATTCGCACGGTTCTACCACTAAATTTTTACAGTATTTTTCACATATTTCACTGTAGAAAAATAATGAGAAAAAGGTAAATCGAGGAGGTGTTTGCGAAATCTGTTTCTTAAAAATTAAATATAAATTTTCTTATCATAATAGTGGTGCCAGAGTCCTTACACAATATAAGGAGTTTGCGAACACTGTTATCATAAAAAGCTACAATGCAAAAACGAAAAAATTTGATATCTTAAATTTACACATAATTCTCCAAATCGTCTAAATAAAATTTATAATTTTGGAGAAGTATAAAAAAAGAAAGAAAAAATAAAAAGAAAAGAAAAGATGAAAAAATACATATTTCAAGTTCATTCTTTAAGAACATCAGACGTTTAATTTTTCATCATAATGAGCGAATAACACAGAAATGACAGCATTCCATATCACTAATTCTTCCATCCAACTCATAAATCCTTCCCCTAAGACAAAATTCCGTTATCCGACCATTTTGTGGTCACCCCCACTCCTACTCATGTTCTCTTATATTCGCAGTAGCCTGGCACCAGTAGCATAGTATTGATTGCGCTGCAAAAGAAGCTACAACAGTTGGTCGGGCAGTTCTTTTATGTTTTGCTTTGCCAAGTACATTTCTTTGATCACGCGAAGTACATACGTTTTTCCGGGACATCCCACAATTCCCCGCGAATTGCTAGATTGATTTATACGCTAGTAGTTTGCAGTTTTAGGGTTTTGTCTAATTGTTTATATGTATTGTTTCTTAATGCAATAAGAGAGATTGATTTGGAATTCAAATTTATGTAACCCCTGAACTGATTTGCCCGTACGCCGTTCGGGCAAGAGGAATTTGCTAAATTCATCATTTAACCTTCCTACCCTGTTCAAATTTTACTCAATCTTGATAAAAACATTTCTCACCAGAATTGTTATTCAAAACATTTTAATATATTTAATTGGCTTATTTCTCTGAATCTGTTATTTAACTCTCTTTATGAATAAAGTCCTGGTTCGAATCGTATAAAACAAATTATAGTTATGGGTCGATTAGACCCATACAGGGTAGGAAGGTTAAAGCTGTTTGACAGCATTATGTTTTTTTAAATAATTTCATACTATTTAAAGGAAAAAATGTTTAGCCTAAAAGGTTACGTATATTTTATTTAAATAATAGTGGTGTGAATCCGTTATTTTAAATTTATTGAATGGCAAAGAAATAACCAGTTAAGGGGTTAAATGTACATAAGTTTCACATAATAGGAAGAATTTCAGTCTTTTATTATTATTATTTATCATCAGATTATGTTGTTTTTTTTATCACGCGAAGTACATAATTTTTTTGGGACATCCCACCATTCCTCGCGAACTGCTAGATAGATTGACACTAGTCAATACCTGTTAATTATTTTGGAGTTTGATCCAAGTCATACATGTTTTTAACCGGAAAATTTATATAAGAAAATATTCCTCTTTTAGTAAGGTTTATCTTATTTTTCTTTTTGAAATTTTTGTTTACATAAAATTTCCGGCAGAAAACATATTCATCATGATTTAGACTTCGGAATAAAACATGTTGGAAATTGCACGTGTAGCGTAGCAAATGAGGTACGTTCGTAAGATAACGAAGTTTTAAAAATATCACTCTCATATATCAATCTCATAAAATTGTAAATAGTTAATTACAATTAAAATGCGCACCAAACAATGTTCTCCCTATATCATTATGTAATAAAATACTTTTTTGTAGTCTTGTAAATCAATAGCAAATGTTCTTTGCGCCACAGATTATGCAAAATGTATATTGTAATATGTACTTTATAGATGCATATCAATTTTATTATGTTCGAATGAGTGTAACACCATTAAAATGCATTTGAAACATTTTCGCCCCATTGACCGTAATATAACGGAATACTTTTGATTGTAATTGTAATTGAACTATGCATCCGATTTTGATAAAATTTGAAATAACTCGATAAAATTATGTAATAATTATGCATTTTAAATTTCAAACGATTAAAATGCATTTGAAACTTTTTTCCCCATTGACCGTAATGTAATGGAATCCTTTTGATTGTCCCTGTAACTGATCTATCCATCCGATTTTCATAAAATTTGAAATGACTCGACAAAATTATGTAATAATTATGTATTTTAAATTTCAAACGATTCGGTTTGGTAGTTTTTGCGTTGTTATATGCGGACGGACAGACAGACGGACAGATGGACGGACTGAACGGCAACTATAGGTGCTACATATTTACATAATTACGAACGCACTTAAAAAAGAGGTGTTAAAGCATCTCTGCACTAGTTATTTGCAGTTCTCTGGTTTTGTGTAATTCTGGGTTGCCCCGCTTCCAAGGAATTTTCCTGTCAAAATATCAGGGTTTTTTTTTTCTTTTCTTTTTTTGTCGAAAAATCTATCTAGATTAAACGCACAAAATTTTGCCTTATTCAAAGAGAAATTCTCTGTAACAAAGTACTAATGTCGTAATAATAATAATAATAATATATTCTACAACTAAAAGGTAAGACCTTATATTATAAATAAACATTTTGCTTATAAGACATTACTTTATTAACTCCTTAACTGATTTGCCCTTTCGTCGTTCGGGCAAGACAAATTTGCTTAATTCATCATTTAAAGCTTTTGTGCACCACTGTTTTTTTTTTTTTTTTTAAATAATTTCATACCATTTAAATAGGAAAATGTTTAAACTAAATGTTACGAATATTTTATTTAAAAAATTGTGGTGTGATTCCGTTATTTTCAATTTATTGTACGGAAAAAAAGAAAAAAGTTAAGGGGTTAATAACACAATTAAAATGTATTAAAAATTGACATGTTTCAACTCCTTTTCTTTGAGTCATCTTGAGAATGTAAATAGAAAAAATTATAAACACAATGAACGTGAATAATTTGATATGGATAAAAAGGATGAATCGATGAAAATGATGAAAAAACGACGAAAAAGAGTTGAAACATATCAAATTTAAATGTATTTTAAAAGTTTTATTAATAAAGTAACGTCTTATAAGCAAAGTATTTATTTATTATATAAGTTCTTACCTCTTAGTTGTAGAACATATATCATTATTATTACGATATAGTTATCATAGCGGCCAAGTTTTACGTATTTTTGCTACTACTGAAATTGCACAGAGATACTAAAAATACGTATTAAAATAAGTACAATTGCTAAATGGTACACCTATAAAAAGAATATATTTAAAATACAATTAAAAATTCAACGTTTCATTCGTTTCTACGAAGGTCGTCAGGATACAATATAAAGATGTTAAATGTATTTCAAAGTTTCAAAATGATATTTGATGAAATGCATTTTGAAACTTTGAAATACTTTTAACATCTTTATACTGTATCCTGACGACGTTCGCAGAAACGAATGAAACGTTGAATTTTTAATTGTATTTTAAATATATTCTTTTTATAGGTGTACCATTTAGTAATTGTATTTATTTTAATACGTATTTTTAGTATAATTTATGGTGCAATTGTCCAATTCATAATTATTGTACACAGATTTTCCAATTGTTTAATCATAAGATTTCGTCGATTAAATGACACAATATTTACTATAAGATTTTTGTGGTAAGAAAAATGCGCAAAAGATGGCAGCTATGAGTTATTAATAGACGTAATCAAGACTTACTGCTTTTATCATTCACATTGAGATAGTACTTGTGCCTCACATGTATTTAAAAGCATGTTTGTTCGGATAACAGGAAGGCCCTTGATCTTTTATTATTATTATTATTTATCAGAATTTATTATTCCTTGATAACGCGAAGTACGTTTTTTGGAACATCCCACAAATCCCCGCAAATTACTTTATCGTAGCTGCCAACTTTTACGCATTTTTGCTATCACTAAAATTGTACAGAGATTTTCCATTTGTTTAATCATAACATTTCGACGATTAAATAACACAATACTTACTATAAAATTTTTGTGGTAGGAAAAATGCATAAAAGTTGGCAGCTATGCTAGATTGATTTATACGCTAGTAGTTTTCAATATTAGTATTTTGTCTATTTTTTATATGTCTTTGTATGTAATAAGAGGGATTGGTTTGGAATTCAGATTTATTTAAAAATATATTTGTTTCAGATAATAGGAAAGGCCTTGACCTTTTATTATTATTGTTATGTATTACCAAAATCAGAACCAAGTTTTCAGCTGTTTATCATAGACCGGGACACGACAGCTCAGATAATCACCTCATCGAGTTCATGGATGAAAATTTAGGATTATTTAAACCTTGAATTGCATATTAAAATGCAATCGGTCTGCCAAGTCATATCTTGGTGGAAAACACATAAAAAAACAGATTTTAATGTTTAACTCGTAGGTTTGTTGCATTGTGCATTCCTTCACCCGAAAGTATGAAAACATCGAGGATTGGGAGCCGAAAAAGACTATGGTAAACCTATGAGTCAACTGCAGAAATCGGGTTTTTAAGTATTTCCCACCAACATATGATTTTGCAGACCTGTTGTGTTTTAATATGTAAATCGAGATTTAACTAATCCTAGATTTTTATCTGTGAACTTGATGAGATGATTGTCTGTGCAGCCGCCAACCAGTCTATCGTGCTTTTAGTCATTTAACTAAGACAAATTAATTTTGTTGTTAAAATAATGAAATAATTGACTCACACCAGAAATTAGAAGCGAATTTTTTATAAAATAAAAACCTGCTTTTTAGTATTTTACAACTCGCTACTAAATTCTCCTGTGACACGAGATTTATTCGATTGATCACTGTCGATTGAAGATAAACAGAAGTATGATAACTTCTGTATGGGCTTCAAACTTCATGCATTGGTTCATTATAAAAGCAAAATTTTATTAGAGCATTCTTGTTCCGTTCGTAAATTTTGGAAATAAAATTAGATTATCATCCCGTGTGACCACAATCCTCGAAAGGTTTAACCGTTTCTAAGGCAAATTAAATCATTTGCTAAAATGTTGAAATGATTAATTATCACCAGTATTTAAGAACAATTTGAACTGAAAGTAATTAAATGCACCAGACACATTATAAAAAATGATACTTTTCAGGAGAAGCAATAAACCATCTGACCTAATTTACAAAGAAATTTTGATTACTTTCAGATCACTTACTGGAATGCGATTTTTTGTTTTTGCATGTGCAACACATAATGTAAAACAGCCTTATGCCCCCCCTCCTCCCCTCGCCCCCCCTCTTCCAAAAAAAAGATTGAACATGGACTTTTTTTTCCCTTTTTCACATGTTGAGTAAATTATCCGCTTAATTCTTTGAACCCTGAACTTTTTTTCCAATTTTGGGGGGGAAAAAATTTACACTAACAAAATTAAAAATTGTCATCAAAATTATATAAGTTCCTCTTTATTGAAATTATGTGTTCTTTACAAGAATTTTATTTTGCGTGTTTTTCATATAACCATAGCTGCCAACTTTTACGTATTTTTGCTACCACTAAAATTGTACAGAGATTTTCCATTTGTTTAATCATAAGATTTCGACGATTTAGTAAGACAATATTTACTATAAAATATTTGTGGTAGGAAAAATGCGTAAAAGTTGGCAGCTATGATATAACAATAGTGTAAGGGAGAATTTTTTAAAAACGTTTGGAAAATATCTAATTACAACCAGGTTAAACAAACATAAAAAATTAGTAGTATTTTTTTACCTTTCATCAGAAATTACTAATTCGGAAAGGGATTCCCTAACTTGGAAGGATTCCCCCTTAGGATTCCCCCCCTTAACCCTTTCGGTCCTGGCTATTTTCCTAAAGTCCAAAAAAAGACGTCAGTTTTGAGAAGCAAAATTCATATTTATGATTATAATTATACATAATGATTATAACATTATGGTTACACATAAATATGATTATTAAGTTTTTACGTATCTGCAAAATGTTGTTTACAGATTAAAGCATTTTAAGGGAGTACTTAAATCAAAAAGAACGACTTTGTGACATAAGTTTTAGTTTATTTTTGTTCGGAAATGCATGAAACTAGCATATGTTGTTACCCAGAAACTGTCTAATTGCACTCAATTTTGTGTTTTTTTAAAAGAAAAACACTATAGATTTCTCATAACAAGCCTTCAAAGTTGACATTTTTGAAGACATTTCCCGACGAAAGCAGAAAAACCGGAGAAAAATGGGTGATCACGTGATCGAAATAGATTAGAACTCGAAAGGTAATTTATGGATCAAAAAATGCAAAATTAAGTTCAATTTGAAATCGCTCTCCTTGTCAGGTATTCCAATTTTGTATCTTTCTGTTAAAAAATGAATTTGTAAATATGTCTAAACGTTTTGCGCTTGTTGAGCGGAGCAGTTAGGAACACCCTTAACCCTTTAACGTTCATTGGTTTCTCTACGAAACCATAAAATTTCAATTCCGATATGCAACAACGACACCGGAATTTTAATAAAGAAAAATTCATTTTATTATACATGTGAAAATTCACTTTTTCTTACTTACAAAAATATTTGTACGCAGTTACCGGTGTCAATCATTTATTTCAATATCTTAGCAATTAAAATGCTCTGAACGTTAAAGGGTTAAAAGTAAGGAACACATTTGTGATCGCCAGGGAATAAAGGATTAACACAAATACCTGTTTTTAGTTTGGGGGTTATTTTTAGAATTTTTGGCCTGAGCCGCTGCTCCTTTGCTCATTCGAATGTCAAATCTACTTTTGAAACTACAGACGCTACCTCTGTGCTAATCATATTTTATGACATTCCTTCAATATTTGTCACTTATGATCTGCCATTTTTACTTGGTGATTTTCTGTAGAGAATCAATCGCAAAATGCCTAAAATGTCGGTTGATATATGCGAAAATTAAAGCTGCTCTTAAATACAAAGAGGCATATTTATCAAACCATTTTTAATTCATTTTGCCAAATCCGGCGTGTTTAAAATTCAGTAATGCCTTTTTACACTCGCCTTTTCAACTGAAAATCAATATTTCTTCGCGAATTTTTCATTTAAAAGCATAACTTCATATAAACTTGTGCTAAAGATGGTACAAATGTTAACTCTTTAACTGGTTCTTTTCTTTCCGTTCAATAAATTGAAAATAACAGATTCACACCACTATTTTTCTAGTACAATACTCTTAACATTTAGTCTAAATATTACCGTCTTTAGTATGAAATTATTAAAAAAAATAGTGGTGTCAAAAAGCTTTAAATGATGAATTAAAAATTCATCTATTAAAGCTTTCATAATCAGCCATTCGAGCAAATTCATCTTGCCCGAATGGCGTACGGGCAAATCAGTTAAGGAGTTAAATATTAAACAATACAAATCTGAGATTTATTTAAGATTATTATCGCGAGTTCGAGTAACGCCGAACCAGTCAACTAATATATGAATAAAATTATTCTTTTAAAAAATGTTCACGGCATACTATTTAAATTGTAATTATATACTTGACAAAGTATTAAACAGAAAAAATAATACATGAAAAAAAATCTCCGTTAACTGTGGCAAAACAATTTAATCTTCTTTCTTCAAACATTATTTTTTATAAATAGATTATTTCATCTCAATATTTTCTCTGTCTTCAACAATCTTAACGAAAATAAAATCTAAAACCAAACAAACAAAAACTCAACTCCCACCGGATAAAAAATATAAAAATAAAAGGAGCAACAAAAACAAAAACAAAACAAAAAGAGACTTCGCTCTATTTTCGAAATCGCAGTTCTCGAAACAACTTCATTTTATAAGGGGAAGGAATCAAACAATTAAACTCCCTCACTCACTAGAAAAGAACGAAAAGAGAAGACAGAAGAAAACGAAGGACGGCGTTTCGTTTGGTAAAACCAAATCGTTTTATCAGCTGAGAAGGTAAAATGTTCTTAGAGAGGGGGAAAGCAGAAATAAATCTGACTTTTTTTTTTCATCTTATTTTATTTTTCCTCCAGTGGTCGAATGTAGGGGGTTAGAGGGGGCAGTTTATTGACCAAACGCAATGATCCGCGGAGGGGAAATATTACTCAACGTGGTGTGGCAATTATTCCACTTGAACAGAAGTGAAAAAAATTGTGAATGGAAGTTAATGCTTATAAATGAATTGGAGAAAAGGGATTTAATATTTCAGGATGAATCTTGCATTGAAATTTTTGTAAGAAAAGCGTATTGGTCATTTGATTATTAATAAAGATGTGGTGATTGGATATTATTTTCATTTTATGTCAAAAATAAAAGCATTATAAAAGATAAATCAAGTGATGCCATAAAAAAAATTACCCAGTTATATTATTAGTAATTCTCAAAAATCTTGACTTGAAATTTTTGTAAGAAAAACGTATTAGTCAATTGATTATTAATAAAGATGTGGTGATGGATATTATTTTCCTTTTAAGTCACAAATTTTATAAACAAAATTATGTCTTTTTATGTCGCTTTTTATGTCATTATAAAAGATAAATCAAGTGATGCCTTAAAAAAATTACTCAGATATATTATCAGTAATTCTCAAAAATCTTGACTTGAAAGTTTTGTAAGAAAAACGTATTGGTCAATTAATTATTAATAAAGACGTGGTGATGGATATTATTTTCTTTTTATGTCAAAAATATGAAAGATGCATTATGAAAGATAAATCAGGTGATGCCATACAAAATTTATTCAACCATATTATTAGTAATTCTCAAGAATCTTGCTTTGAAATCTCTATGAGAAAAGCATATAGGTCATGTGATTATTAACCCTTTCGGATCAGAATTTTTTTTTTTTTTTCAGTTTTTAGAAAAAAGTTACCTTTATGATAATAACATTAACACTAGCTAGCCATATAGATTAATTGATATTTAAAAAATATTTCATTTTCTAAAAGATAATGGATGTTGTTGTTTTGCGTACTATTTACTTCATATTCATATGACAATATCCTAAGGAAGAATTTTTGGAGATGTTTAGAAAATATTGCAATACAATAAGATTTAATTTATATTACAACTTTGTAATAGTTTTTGCGCTTTATTACACAAGATTATTTCAGAAAAGTAGCTTTTATTTCAAATTTAATAAGTGTAATATATGTTTAAAATAAAATAATTGCAAACAGCGCAAAGAGAATTAAGCAAATAATAATAATTATTATTATTACTAAATGCCTAAACGTAATTGAAGTCATATAGTAAATGTATAGACATATATTAACCTTTTTTACATGTAAATAGTAGCAAAAGTATTTCTGAAAACAAAATTTTACTCCATTAAAAGATATGTATTATTAATAGTACACCAGACCCGAGCGGGTTAATAACCACGTAGTGATTGGATGTTACTTTCTTTTATATTACTTACTACAAATAAAAGCAATTTTAAAGTGATTAATCTCGTGATGCCATAAAAAAAAATTACTCAACTATATTATTAAAAATTCTCAAAAGTTTTGTTTGTTTCAAAGATAATAAGAAATAAGAAAGTTGCATAATTTGTTACAAAAAAAAAAAAAAAAAAAGATTTGCTAATTTTCGTAGTTTTTTTACAATCTAAATTAGATCGTATAGGTGCAACTTTCTATCAAATGTGAGATACGGTATTGCGAAGTGAGCTACTTTAATGAAATTGCTTAGTGGCAATCAAACTTTAAAAATTTTAAGTTTCCCCTTATTTAATCTGTCAATAGTATAGCAACAAATAATTGTAGCAATCAAGCAATCTGAATAGAAATAGATAATCCAACAGGCAACATTATTAACGTGATTTTAAAATAAAATTTGATTGCCAAAAATTACTATGGAAAAATATAATGTAGATTGGGAAGGGGGATCTAATATATTTTTTTTAACTCGGGAGAACATAAATTTTGTAGTAGCAAAAATGTATTAACTTAAGTCGAATGACAAATCTAGCTTGTCACATACAGCTTACAAGAAAAGAAAAAAAACTTGTCATTCAGTTTTTTATGGTTGATTGTTATTGTTTTGCAACTAAAACTAATGCAGAAGCATCAAATGGGCCAATTTTTCTCTGTTTTCCCAAGTTTTATTTTTTAATAACCTTGAACTCAAAAGGAAAATATTGTCCATAATTATCAACAAATTGTATTGAACTCGCATGCCTGTAAATGTTGTTTTACCTTTGCAAGAGTATAAGTGCGCGTAACAAAACATCGATGGGATAAATTTTGAGCTCTTTGCCTACCTCATTATGAATTCATGAAAATCTTACATTCTAAGGCATTTTACGTAAATTGTTTAAACTAAATTTAGATTTACATAAACATTTAATAAATTTTTGAAGGACTGAAGGATTTAGAAGGATTAATTAAATTTGAATTTACAGGGATTTTGTGCAATATTTATAACCCCACTCAAATCTTTTATTTTAATTTGTTTTCTCAGTATTCTGCAGGAATTATAAAATGTACAAATATGATGGTCTTACAATATAAATATAGAAATATTTCCGAAATGAAAAATCCCCACCCCCTCTTTCACCTCCAAGAAATCTGAAAAGATACAAAGGCAAAAGAAATCATCCTTTTAAAAATATTTTTGTTTTGTATAACCAATAATGTTTTTGGAACGAAATAAAGTAATGCATCTGTAACACATTCTAAACAATATTACAACTAACTGACGTAATAAAAGAATTTTATAATAAGTAATTTTAATGGTACTAATAAGTACCGTCGGTAGATAAAGGGTTAAAAAGCAAATAAAAGAAACGGATAGCTTCCTATTATTTCATGGAGATTGGGGTAGGGGGTCAAAATGTATCAATTATATTTATAAATTTATCTACTTATTTATTTAATGCTAAAAGGAATAATTTTGAGTCGTCCAATGATCAGTATGGGATTGCATTAAATTAAGTTTGCAATTGCTCTTTTGGCTTCAAGAAAGCATAAATGTTCCAAAATAATGTTGAATGGATAATCTTTGACATATTATATAGGATCATAAAAAACTTTATATAATACGAAATAACTTCGTCACATTGTTTTAAAAAAATTGCTGAATAAGAATATTGATATATTTTCATAAAAGACTTAATTTAAATTTTTTTATGCATATATATATATATATATATATATATATATATATAATTTATGTAGCACAATATAAAATATAATTCGATTATTATCATTTTAATATTTATCAAAAAAATTAATTTTGCCAGGGCCGTAACTATTAAATCTTATATATTCATGTAAATGTGGTTTTGCTTTTATAAAAGCATAAATGAACGAAAGAGAATAATGATAAGGCTATGCGGGTATAAAAAATTATTCAAGATTTTAAAAAAAGAGAGAGAAACAGAAATTTTAATAAAAAGTACTATAGAAATCTGTGAAATATACGGATATGTGATGTTGTTCTAAAGAGAAAAAGTTAGGAATTTTTCTGGAATAGGAGCATTGTTAATTCATCTCATTAATAATAAAATACTCTTAATTTATTGAAATTTGAGGAAATGAGTTTAAAATTTATTTATTTATTTATAAGTAAATTACTTATTTATAAAATATTTATTTATTTATTTATAGTGTCATTTGGAAATAATTAATTTTGAGATGGCAAATACCAAATGAATTGCATTAAATTCATATATCTTTAAATGTAGTTTGGTCTTCACAAACGTATTAATCCATAAAAAAAACTGAAAGTGTATATTTATCCCTTCGGGAAAACTTCTTTTACAAAATTTATAATCTTTTATCACCAGTTTTTAAAAACGGAAATTTATTTCTTATTGAATCGCGTTAATGCACAGATTATATAAGGCAAAATTTAGAATAAAGTTTTGCTAGTGAGAATAATAAAGGATTCCTGGCGTTTTATGCGGCACGTATATTGTTCGCTTCTCAAAACAGTTATGGCTTAAAAAAGGGGGAAATGAACATTTATTAACCCCTTTAACGTTCATCGGTTTCTCTAAGAAACCACAAAATTTTAATTCCGATATGCAACAGCGATACCGGAATTTTAATAAAGAAAAATTCATTTTATTATACAAGTGAAAAATCACTTTTTTCTTATTTACAAAAATATTTGTACGCAGTTACCGGTGTCAATCATTTATTTCAATATCTTAGCAATTAAAATGCTCTGAACGTTAAAGGGTTAACTGGTTTGCCCGAACGGCGTTCGGGCATAACGAATTTGCTTATTTCATCATTTAAAGCTTTTTGACACCACTATTATTTTTAAGAAAATTTTCATACTATTGAAAGGCGGAAATGTTTTGACTAAATTTTACGAATGTTTTATTTTAATAATAGTGGTGTGAGTCTGCTATTTTCAATTTATTGAACTAAAAAGAATTAACCAGTTAACCCTTTAACGATCAAAGCATTTTCATTGCTAAGATGTCGAAATAAATGAATGACACCGATAATTAAGAACAAATATATTTCTAAATAAGAAAACGTGATTTTTCACATACATAATAAAAGGGATATTTTTAGATAAAAATACCGGTGTCAGTGTTGCATACCGGAATTAAAATTTTGTAGTTTCGTGGCGAAACCAATGAAAGTTAAAGGGTTAAGGATTTGAAAATCTTGGGTATAAAAAATGTATGATATAAATGGATATATCTAGTATTGCCTTGTGGACTTTTTCTTTTCAGAGATAAATTTGTGTAAATTTTTATCTTAACAAGTAGAAAATTATTTTTTATAATCCAAATAAATAAATAAATAAATAAATTAAACAATTTACTATAAATGAAAATATTGTTTTCAAAGAACTAATTTGGAGTTGATACGTACGAAACAAAATGGGGCCAAATCACATGCCTGTAAATGTTGTTTTGCCTTTAAAAGCGTTTAACAGCACGAAAGAGAACGTTGAATGGGAATGGCCATATTTTAAACATTTCAAGGGATTGAGAAACAGAGAAATGAATGATTACTGAAAATTTTACGTATAAAAAGTATGAAATAAAAGTATGCCTGATATAGTTGTTAACCCTTTATTTCTGACGGTACATTTATAATAGCATTAAAGAAAATTCAATGGAAATTTAACACCATTCGTTTACTCGTAAAAGCAGATAACACTATTAACCCCTTAACCCTTTCCGGCACACTGTGCCCGGTCTGGGATACTTAATTTTAATTCCAAACATGCAAACGGCACCAGTAATATTTTTGTAAAATTTTGCGTTTACAATAAAAGCTTAAATTAAGGAATTCAAAATATCTTAAAAATTCGTTTCTGAATTCCGGTGTTAGTCGATAATTTCACATTTTACTACAGATTTTGCCCGTGCCGGAAAGGGTTAACTGGTTAATTCTTTTCCTTTCAATAAATTGAAAATAGCGGACTCACACCAATATTATTTAAAAAAAATATTCGTAAAATTTAGTCTAAACATTTCCGACTTTCAATAGTATGAAAATTTTCTTTAAAATAATAATGGTATCAAAAAGCTTTAAATGATGAAATAAGCAAATTCGTCTTGTCCGAACGGCGTTCAGGCAAATCAGTTAACACTAGAACCGCCATTAGGGGTCATTATGACCCCTGCCAAATTGAAATTTGTTAAATATGTGCAGTACAAAAATAAGCTAATTAAATATGTTTAATAGTTTTAAATACAAATTTTGGTGTGAAACACTTTTTATAAAACTTTTACTCCCTCTGTCCCAAATTAGTTGCGACATTTAGGTTGAAAATTTTGTCCCAAATTAGTTGCGACATTTCAAGTAGGCGGAGTCATAGATAATTTCTGATGCAATTTAGTAAATCGACACCAGTAAAATTATGCTAGAATGAATATAATGATGTGCACTAGGTATCAAAATCAATGAAACTCGAATGTAAAGTAATAGTAAAGAAGGAAATGCATAAAAAGAATCGCTTTCTGTGCTGGAAATGTTTGCAGTGATGTTTGAAAACTGGTAAGCTAACCCGTAATTCCATAAATGCTGCGGCTATTAAATGTAAAGTTCATCGTAATGTTCATCATCACATTCTGTTTGCAGAAGCAGTCAAAGGCGTCAAAAATAAAAGATGAGGATATTTAGAATGTAAGTTTACAAAAAAAATTTAAATGCTGACAAAACAAAAAACAAAAAAAAAATTTTTTTTTTTTTTTTTTTTTTTTTTTTTTTTTTTTTTTTTTTAAATCAAAGATTTTAAAAAAACCGAAAAAAAAAACCTCTGCGAAGATTATCATTGGATGTTATAATTCGTAAATCAATAGTAAACAAAATTCTCAAGGCGAAAAAAGTTTTGAAACGTATTTCATCCACCAAGTCTAATAGAAAAAAAAAAATCGACAGAATACGATTTTGTTTGCAGCATCTTCAAGCTATAGGATATTTTTCAGAAATGTTAGAATGAATTGTTTGAAAATGAATTTATGATTGATTAGCTTGAAGATAGTTTTATGTGATTACTGTTTAAAAAATCTTTGCAAATTGGGGCGTGGCTTAGTAGCAAGTGAAACGGGAATTTTTAAACTGATTCAATATTGATTTATGGAATGACGTGGGGAATGCTAGGTAAGTAAATTTTGTAGATTGATAGTATAGCTCTCTCAAAAACGTTAAAACAGAAACATGAAATCATAAATATCAATAATCAGAACAAAAGTATTCAAATGTCGCAACTAATTTGGGACAGAGGGAGTATAAAATAGCCGGCAGTTCTAGTGTTAAGGGGTTAGAGAAAATTCAATGCAAAATTAATAACACAGTGGAAAAATCAAATCTAAATATTTTTTTATGTTGTTAATTTCTAGGCTCCGGCCACACATGTATTTTGCTTTATTCAACTGAATTAGAGGAAATCCTATCTCCTTCTCCCTCCTGCAGTGTATTGACAATAGCAAACGTATTGATTACAATAGCTGAGGAGGTAACGATCTCAACCCTATTTGAGGGAAAGGTTCCCTGTTCTTCAGTTGGATTTAAGTATTCTTTCCTTGACATAAAAAAGTCATTATACATAAAACGCGCCGCCTGCGAGCATAAAACACGCCTACTAGTGACCGCAAGCAGTGGTTCTGTCTATCCGCACCTTAACTAGGTGAATCTTTCATCCTGTTAAGAATTGTTATACGAAAAATTTGCGCCTACAAAATACTTTTCTATTAAAGATAAAGCTAGAACATATTTGTTTGCATTGTTTTTATAAGAATTGTGAGATTTTTATAACAGTATTTTTATTAATTAATTTGATTATTCTTTTAAATATTTTGCAAAAATACTTCTAACTTTCGATTTATTAAATAGGTTTTTATTAAAAAAAATACCTAAAAATCAAATTATTGTTATATATGTGTATCTGGATATCTCAGACATTAATGAAAATGATTATTCGGGTGAAATATTTTTTTTTTTTTTTTTTACTCAAATTTCAGAATATATAGAATGAGGCATTTTTTTCTTTTTTTGCACACAGAAATTATTTTTAATTTAAATGATTTTAAGAAAAAGAAACGAAAAAAAGTTATATACAGTATTGTTGGGAGAAATTATTTTGGAGTTGATATATACCAAGCGAATTGGGTCTAAATTATATGTCTATAAATGTTATTTTCCTTTAAAAAATATATACATGCTTAACAGGGGATTCTGTATGGTTACCTTTTAAATAGTTTAAGGTATAAAGAAAAAGAGAGAAGAACAATTATTGAAAATTTTATTTAAGAAATACATATGTAATAAAAATATTTTGAATACAATTTTAGGAATTGGATCGTGTTAAATTTATGTGCATTTATATAAAATTTTATCTTCACAAACATACAAATGCAAAGAATAGTTGATTTTTTTTTTGAGTTGGGTTGATTGATTGATTGATTTTTGACGTCCGATTATCTGCGCTAGGGATATAGGACCAGGGGGGAATGCCCTTCGTGGGGGTCTTTCTAAGGGAACCTAACCCGTATTTACGCAAGGTTCGAAGAAAACCACGAAAACTCCGAACGGTTAGGCCGACAGCCGCGATTGGGTTCGAACCCAGCACCTGCCGTCTACCAGTTGAGAGGTCCGAACCTCTCGGCCACTGGTGGGGCTTTTTGAGTTGGGATAAAGAAGTGGATATATTTTTTTAATTGTATAATGGTGATTAATGGAAAGACAAAAAGATCTTTCCTAAATAATGTATTAGTATTGTATGATTTCTCCGCTATATTATATCTCCACTGTCGTTATATTATATTAAACCAAATTATTTATAAATTGTTTAATTATTTGGTTAAATAAAACAAATTATATATTAACCCCTTGAGGGGCGGTGGTTTCATAGATATACTACTTAATTTTAATTCCCAAACGCCACATTCGCACCGGAATTTTGTTGAAGAAAATTACGGTTTATTGAATGCGTGAGGTATAGCGTTTTCTCACTTACAAATAAAGTTGTTTTCAAATTCCGGTGTCAGTCATTAATTTCAATACTTAAGCAAGGAATTCGCCCTGCCCCGCAAAGGGTTAATATGAATTCTTGAACGTTTCTTAAAGTAATACTACTTTTATCTTTTGAAATAATAGAACATATCGTAAACTTGAATTTAAAATATACGTATACACGGGTGAAAAAATCTAGGTGCCAAAGGGCAGTCTCTCATGGCTAAATTGTATTCGTTATTTTTGATCTAATATTCCCTCTAAATTTATTGCAAACACACAATTAAAATTTTATCGAAAAAAAAACCCATTAAAATTTAGTGATGAAAGACTGTCCGCTAGTGTCTATATTTTTACTCTCATGGATGTATAATTTTGAGTTGATTAATAGTGAGAAGAAACATTAGAATAATTTATATTTTGGGTGAAAAAGTCCTCCAGTGTTCTTGTCCGGGATGGCTTAGTTGGAAGAGCATTGGCGCCTTCAGCCAATACATTCCTGGTTCGAATCCTGGCCCGCGCTTTTTTCACCCACTTGGAAATTATGCATCTGTTATAATAAGAAGCAAATCTCAATTTTATGTTATTGTGGATGTTGTTTTACCTTCGTTAACGTATAATGCTAAAAAATATGTGGAATGAAAAAATCATGGAGACTAATACTAGAGGATGATTGTTCTTTGAAAATAATATTGTAAATTGAGAGCTTTGCTTTAAAAATAATTGCTTAATGTATACACAGCACTTATTAGCTTATGAAAATATAAATTTTTGTTTTATTTTGAAAAGTTAAAAATAGAAATTTAATCTGAAATCTATTTTTTCTTCTATAATTTATGTGGTTTGGAAAAGATTAATAATATAATTATGTCCAAAATTTGAATCAAATTATGTTTTACATGCCTGTAAACGTGTCTAAGCACAAAAAAAAAGATATATATATAAATATATATATATATATATATATATATATATATATATATATATATTATGTGTTTTAGTTAAAACAATATATTTCTTTATAATGCATAACAAAACAAAAAAAAATATTTTTTTTTATATTACGTAACAAAACAAAAAAATATTTTTTTATATTACATAACAAAACAAAAAGATATTTTTTTATAATACATAACAAAATTACATATTTATATTGAACTTTTAAAATTTTATTTTATGTGGCCTCGGAAAAATTAATTTTGTCAAAACGAAAATTTGAATTCATTTGAATTTTTGAAACTTTGTCAAAATGTAGGGATGAGATTTCCTCGTTTTTGCAAACCGTATTTTATTGGAGAGAATATTACTTCATTTAATCGGAACAATTTTTCACTTTAATAGAACAACATTTTCTCTAATAAAATAATGGTATGTAAAAATGCGGAAATCTCATCCCAAAAATGAGAACTGAATTGTGTTAAATTGTGCATATTTTAATTTTAATTTATTTATTATTTTTATTTTTTTTTCCTTTCTAAAACTTCTAAATACACAAAAAAGGAAAGTGTATCAAGAGAAATTATAAGGATTAATCGTAAGAGAAAAATATTTTTCATTGAACATAACACTGTAATTTATACCTTATGGTTTTAAAAGAAATGTCTCGCTATCAGTATTGATAAATTTTTATACTCAATATCACAATATTCTGTAGTTTTTTTTTTTTTTTTTTTTTTTTTTTTTTTTTTTTTTTTTTGTGTGAACTTTTATTTTTCTATAATTAAATAAAATTGTCTCAAAAAAAAATTTAATTTTAATTTGGTCAAAAGAAAGAATAGCATTAAGGATCGTTTGAAACAGAAACCGAAACCAAATTTTTTAACCTTAGTATTTTCGGTCTAAAAAGTCTATTTTTAAAACTAATTAATACATACATAAATTTACATAATTATTAACTAATTATATTCATGGCCCAAATCGGTTCTCTGTGCCTCTGACCAAACTTTCTATTTTCATGCTAAATAAATTGTAACTGAATAATCACAAAAAATGATTTTCATGCGACTTTCATGTAATAAAAAATATTTCAACTATACATACTTCGATTTATTTTTTATAAGGATTTTTGTAAATGTCCATTTATTATACTAGAATATACTGATGTTCTACTCTAATATACACTCCGTTATATTGTATTCAAAGAATGTCGAAAGACTTCTGGGGTTTCAAATTAATATATATACAGGGTGATTCCGAATTTTTTTTACAATAAAAGAGGGGTAATAGTACACATCAAGACAAACAATATTTAATAGGAGACCAAGGGTCCAAAACGTTTTCCTAAGGAAATAACCGCCATTAAAGTTAAGGGACCAAAATTTCAAATAAACATAAAAAACGGAAAAATCGGTCGATTGATTTGCAGTTTTCACTAAAAATATTCTTTATGTCGGCATTTACTTGAAATTAAATTATAAAGATAAGTTTCAAAAAATGCCGATAGAGGGCGCTTTAGACTTTGGAGTAACAAACAACTATTTTTTGCCGGTATTTTTTGCATCTCAATAAATGTTTTCGCAAGCTTAGACTCAAATATAAATTTTGCGCTCAAAATCTCTAGTTGGGAGTGGTTAAGTAACACAAACTGAGCTGTGTTCAGAGGGTTCAAATTTCAAATGATTATAAAAAACGGAAAAATTGGTCGATTGATTTGCGGTTTTCACTAAAACTATTCTTTATTTCGGTATTTTCGTGAAAATAAATTATGAAGATAAATTTCAAAAAATGCCGATAGAGGGCGCTTAAGACTTTGAAGTAACGAAACACTCTTTTTGGTGTTATTTTTTGCATCTTATTAAATGCTTTCGTAAGCTTAGACTTGAACTTAAATTCTGAGCTCAAAATCTGAATAGCTGGGAGTGGTTAAGTAGACAAACTTAGCTTTGTTCAGAGGGTTCAAATTTTAAATAATTGTAAAAAACGGAAAAATTGGTCGATTCGTTTGCGGTTTTTGCTAAAACTAATTTTTAAATCAGAAGTTTTCTTGATCAATCAGTGTTTTCTTGGAAAAAATTTTTAAAGATAAATTTCACAAAATGCCGATAGAGGGCGATTTAGACTTTGGAGTAGCGTACAACTATTTTTAACTATTATTTTTTTAATCTCATTAAATGCTTTCAAATGCATAGACTTAAATTTTGGGCTGAAATTCTGAATCGTTGGGAGTGTTTAAGTAGCGAAAAATTTAATTGTGCTCGAGGAGGAAAGAGGGTTAAATTTTAACTCCTGAACACACTTCAGTTTGCGCTTCTTAACTCCTCATAACGATTCAGGATTTGAGCTTAAAATTTAACTTTAAATCTCAGCTTCCGAGAACATTTAAAATGCTTTTGCAAGCATTTAATTTGAACCAAAAAATAATGGTTAAAATGAATTTTTGGTTACTCTGAAGTTTAAGGCTCCCTCTGACGGAATTTTTTCAGATTTATCTTTAAAAATTATTTTCAAGAAGATACCGACTTAAAAAATAGTTTTATTTTAAACCGCAAACGAATCGACCAATATTTCCATTTTCTATAAATACTTTAAATTTGAACCTCCCCCTCCCCCTTGAACACAGTTCAGTTTGTGCTACTTAACCACTCCCTACTATTCAGATTTTCAGCTCAAAATTTAAGTTTAAGTCTAACCTTCCTAAATCACTTAAAGAGATGCAAACAATAACGGCAAAAAATAGTTGTTCGTTACTCCAAAGTCTAAAGCGCCCTCTATCGGCATTTTTTTTAAATTTATCTTTATAATTTATTTTCACGAAAATACCTAAATAAAGAATAGTTTTAGTGAAAACTGCAAATTAATCGACCAATTTTTCCGTTTTTTTTAATCATTTGAAATTTGAACCCTCTGAACACAGCTCAGTTTGTGTTACTTAACCACTCCCAACTACAGATTTTGAGCTCAAAATTTAAGTTTGAGTGTAAACTTACGAAAACATTTAGTGAGATGCAAAACATACCGGCAAAAAATAGTTCTTCGTTACTCCAAATCCAAAGTCTAAAGCGCCCTCTATTGGCATTTTTTGAAATTTATCTTTATAATTTAATTTCAAGAAAATGCCGACATAAAGAATAATTTTAGTGAAAACCGCAAATTAATCGACCGATTTTTCCGTTTTTATGTTTATTTGAAATTTTGGTCCTTAAACTTTAATGGCGGCTATTTCCTTAGGAAAACGTTTTGGACCCTTGGTCTCCTATTTAATATTGTTTGTCTTGATGTGTACTATCACCCCTCTTTTATTGTAAAAAAAATTTGGAATCACCCTGTATATATATATACATATATACTACTGCGAAGACCGAATTTTTTAATGAGCATGTGAAAAGCGTCTTCAAAGATTTGCCATCTATGCATTTCTTGCTTTATAATTTGCATTCAAGTCTTGAGTACATCATGACACATAATTATAAACAATGAAATTCATAGCAGTAACTAAAAGTGTCTCATTTGAGCGCATACAGCTCAAACCAAATGAGTCATGTTGAAAATTTCCAACTGAAGAAATGAGATTTTTCGATTGCAAATTATTTCAGTCGAATTTCATCCAGGCCGAGTATCAGATTTTGGGTCGAAAACGAAAACGAAGTCGAATTTTCGTCCGATCTCTCAATCGAATTGTGTCAAATTTTAATGCCTGTGAATGTTGTTTTACCTTCACAAACGTATAAATGCACGAAAAAGACAATCAAGTGAAGAAATTTTTTAATAAAATGGTCCGAGAAAACGAATTTTCCTTGAACATAATATTTTAATCATTTAATGGTCACGCCCGAGACAATCACATGCTGCAAGCTTCACGGCTTTTATTCAGAATTGTTCGAGTCCAACCATTTTTATAAATTGTGTAATTGCTTTTATATTGGTATCGGTTTTTTTGCCATTAAATTAGATGATTTTTTTTTTCAAAAAAGTGGTGGGA
This sequence comes from Maratus speculifer, assembly GCA_964019185.1. Lineage (NCBI taxonomy): Eukaryota > Metazoa > Arthropoda > Arachnida > Araneae > Salticidae > Maratus > Maratus speculifer. Next base: position 315,695,528 of record OZ025295.1, read on the forward strand.
ATAATGAATTTGAATTTTTAAACCGTAATTTAATGCGACCATTAAGGGGTTAAACTGCACTACATTATAAAGAAAAAGGCCATGTAAAGTTTTAATTTGTATGGGTAATAGTTTTGAGGATGTTAGCAAAATTTACACTATCTCGCGATATAATTACAGTATGGATAAAATTGAACTGTCAAAATATTCACAATTAAACAGGTTTTATTTGATGTTAATGAAAGAAAATATTTTTTTTTTTTTTTTTTTTTGGGGGGGGGGGTTACTTTTAATGCAGATTGGGGAATTTTAACGCACAAAATTTTGTTTGCTCGTACGAAGTTTGAGTTTTTAATTTTGAAAGGGAAAAATTTTTATAATCTCTAAAATCCGAAAGATTTTTTTTTAAGTTGGTTAAAAATGAGAATTGAATTTTTGTTGAATTTACATGCCAACAAACGTTTATTTAGCTTAACTTACGAATAAATACAGTAATAAGACTATCATGTCGAGAAAATATACAATATAATGCTGCAAGAGAATATGTTTTTCATTGAATAATATCGTCTAAAATGCTCCTCCTTATTTTAAAATAAATGCTTAAAATGAGTATTGGTGAGTTTTTGCTCACAAAAATTGATTTTTTCACTGTCTTAAGTTTTTAATTTTTGAGATAAATAAATAAATATTAAACTCGTGTTTTCTTTTATCGATAATTTATATGGTCTTAAAGAGATTAATCTTAAGTTGATGAAAAATGAGAATCACTTTATGAAGTTGCTTTCCTGTGAATATTGTTTTGCCTTCACAAATGTATAACTGCACGAAAAAAACTACCAAGATGAGAAATAATAAAACAGAATGGTGTCAGAAAACGCTTCATTGAGCATAATCTTGTAAACTATACCATATTATTTTTAAATAATTGCTTAAAATTCATATTGATGAATTCTATGAATTAAAATAATATTTTGATTCATAGATAATTCATTCATTATTTATATTTTGATTCATGATAATATAGATAAATTTTGAATAAATCTTTCGATTAATTCAAAATTTTAAGCTCCGGATTAGTCGATTTAGTCAAAATTTTTAGTTCCGGAGTTTTCGATTTATGAAGAATTTTTTAGCTCCCGATTTTTCGATTTATGAAGAGTTTTTTAGCTCCGGATTTTTCGATTTTTGCATAAGTTTTTAGCTCTCTCCCCAAAAGTTACCCATCCGAAGTTCTAAACCGAAATTGAGATAGCGTATGAGGAGTGATAGTCTTAGTTGGGAGGCATTGATGTTTTGATCCACCAGTACATTAAACTCGATTTTCTTTTATCGACAATTTATGTGATCTTAATAATATTAATCTTAAGTTGATCAAAAATGAAGATCGCTTCATGCTAAAGTTGTATGACTGTAAATGTCGTTTTACCTTCTAGAATAAGTGAATGAACAAAAAAGACTATCAGGTGAAGAAATCATAAAACAAAATAGTGCGAGAAAACGGTTTTTCACTGAACATAATCTTGTAAACAATACCATATTATTTTTAAATAATTGCTTAAAATGCATATTTATGAATCACAAAATTGTTTTGTTTATTGTTTTAAGTTTTTAATATTTTAGTTTAGTTAATAAATATTAAACTCGTGTTTTCTTTTATCGATAATTTATGTGGTCTTAAAAATATTAATCAGAAGTCAATTAAAAATGAGAATCGCTTCGTGCTAAAATTGTATGCCTGATTATGTTGTTTTACTTTCTAGAATGTATGAACAGTGCACCCAAATGGTCCGCGAACTGAAAACCAATATTTTTTAACAGAAAATTTCATAGTAGGTTGGTACAATTTTTTTTTTTTTTTTTTTTTTTTTTTTTTTTTTTTTTTTTTTTGGCGCCAAAACTAACTTTCAGAGGCGTTTTCTGCGCAATTTGCAAAAAAAATATATAACGAAAATCTTTCTAAGAAAATATTGATGTTTAGTTGGCAGACCATTTGGGAGCCCTGTAAGAATGAACGAAAAAGGGGAGAAATCATACAGCAAAATGTTTTGAGAAAACGCTTTTGGCGAGGAAAAGTTCTGCTCGGCCAAATCACGTGACTATATCATCTTTTCGCGTCAAACATTCGAAAGTATTTTTTTTTTACAGACTTTTCATTGTAATTCCGCAACTAAATTCCTACTTATCCTTTTTTTGCTTATCTAAATATACCTGGATTTAAGTCGTTTTCGATCTAAGTTGTAAATCTTGAAACGCGTTTCTCATGTAAGTCGAGTTGATATAGTATAAGAAAAATATAAAGAAATATTATATAATTTCAACACAATCTAACTGATTGGTAAAGTAATCATACGAATTGAATATTTCCAACTGAGCGAAAAATTGTCCAGGCTGGGAATCGAACCCAGATACTTGGCTTACAAGGCCAATGCTTTACCTATTAAGCTACCTGGGCGATAGCCAGCTGGGATTTTTCGCTCAGATAACCTTAATGGTCATAACATCTGGTCTGTCATTTGGACAGCTCAACAGAATAGACCGCAGGTCTGTTGAGGTATCCAGGTAGCTTAATAGGTAAAGCATTGGCCTTGTAAGCTAAGTATCTGGGTTCGATTCCCAGCCTGGACAATTTTTCGCTCAGTTGGAAATATTCAATTCGTATAAAGAAATAATTTTAACAGACAAAGTACGTTAATTAACCTTCTGAGAGTCTTGCAAAATTGGAAAATTTTAACGTTGTTTTCTCTGAATTTCGTTTTAATTGCTAAGAAAACATGATTCTTTCAACATTATAAAAAAAATCTTATTTACAAATATGAATGTAATCCTTGAGTGTATTAATCATTCAGCATTGTATTAAAAATTCATTAAATCGATAGAATTATATTACTTTAAATATTGCTTATATTGCAGTGAAACCTGGAGCTTAGTGAACGGAATTTTACTTGCCAAATATTTAGAGGGTTAAATTTTTCTGTTTATTACTTACTTAATATCACTAATTTAAATTATTGGTTAAAACATGTTTGTTTGACGCAAAAAAAAAAAAAAAAAAAAAAAAAAAAAAAAAAAAAAAAAAAAAATCCACAAATTTTTGTCAGTGTGGTAACTATCTATTTCGACCTTGCCGAATAAAATATTCTCATTCGTCAAAGAGATATCTTCTGATTTACAAATAAAGTCGGGTATGAAATTCTGGCACAATCCAATTACCACACATAAAAAGCTAAATATAAATTAAATAAATATTTTAACGCAGTGGAAAATCTCGCATGTGTAGCTAATGTTAAAAAACCCGCTCGTTCTGTTTCTCACTTTAATTCGCTCTAGATTTATAACGCATTATTTTTGAACGTGGCGTGTATTTATTAACAGCTCCCCCACATTTTTTCCCTGTTCCTCTGCCGATACGACAAGGGGATCTAACAGCTGACAAACAATTCCACTGGAGAAGATTCATCAAAGAGATGGGTACGGGGCGGGTCGAGGGGTCCGGTCAAAAAGAACAAAAGAAAATAAGCATTAAACGGAGGTTAGGGCGGAAGAGCTAGACTCAGGTCACGTCCGGACAAAGTGCGATTTCGGTTTTTAAAGTTGCGTTAGAAAACCAATTCGGGCACAAAAAGAGAAAACTTGATCCGGAGTGGCTTAAGTATTTCAACAATATTGTCACGACCTCTGCGCTGCTCATTTATTTCACAGTACAAAAAGAGGACGTTGAAAATCTTATATTATTTTGTAAAATATGTAAGGTGATTTGTATTTGCATTACTTGTCCGAATTTCTAAATTCTACTAAAAAATACACACGCAATATGTCATAAATATATTGAAATGCTCTTTTCTTTTGTTAACCTGTTGATATAACTAAGCAATGTAAATTTCAAAAATGCTTAAAATAATGTAGGGTAACATCCCCAGTAGTTGGCACATTAAGAATTTGTCTTTAAACTTACTTTTGTTTTCATTATCAAGAAATAAAATATATACTTGCAAATATTTTTAAATGAAAGTGTGCATATCTGTGCATCTATTTTGCCCACTAAAAGCAAAAATATTTGAAAAAGTATTTTTATAAAAATATATTTATAAAAAGTTATTGTAATCACCAGTAATTGGCACCTAGACTTTAACATAATTAAAGTAACCCTTTTTAACTAAACAAAGCTGTTGTCAATTAAAATTTAAGTTATATTATAAATCAGATAATAATAAATTGAAATGCATGCCTTTCTTAAGCCAGAGAAGAAGCATTTGCAACAAAAATGGCTAATTTGATTCAAGCCATAATTGTTTCTATTTCCAAAGCACTATTGTCATCTAGTAGCATAAATCAAAGTTATAATCTTTAAAGTAAATGAGCATATAACTGGTATATGGTCTTGCATTTTTAAAAGACTGGCTATAAATCTTATTTTAGGACATTTTTGTAGGACATGCCAATCACTGGTGCCTGCCAATTACTGGGGATGTTACCCTATAAAATAAAAGTACGATAATAAAATAATCCCGCAATTATTATTATTATTTTTAAGTTCTATTTCTTAAATTTTTATTTGACCGATATTGATGAAGTTGGCCAATTCATAATATTTTTCTTATTCTTGTAATGAGGTCAGTTGAATGGAATAAGCTAAATTCAAATTAACTAATGTGAATGGGTCTTATGCATCATATTAAAGAGGGAAATCTCTGAGAAATTACAGTAAAGTAAAAACTCGGTCGATAATACATATTCGCAGAGTTTAAACAAAAAATAACAGAAGCTTTAAAAAAATCTCAGTGACGAAGTCATGAAGAGTAATTACAAAAGTTTTATTAGAAGAGTTCAACTATACATTGGAGTAGAGATAAAATATTCATTATACAAATGAATATTGTTAAGGTTGCAAAATTGAACAAAAATAAAGGAAATAGACATTAAACAAAGATAACGGCGAAAGAGCGAAACTAAGATCACGCCCGGACAAAGTATGATTTTGGTTTTTAAAGTTGCGTCATAAAACTAATTATTTCACAGAGAGAGAAAATTTGATTCGCAGTAACTTCAGAGGCGCCGTTTGCTGTCTTTAAACAGTTAATTTTAATGCTGAAATTGAAAAATGGCACCAGTAGTTTTTTTTAGTACAATTTCGATCTCTTAATATGCGTGAAAAAAAGTTTTTGATTATTTTCAAATAAATTTGTCCGTAAATTGAAATAATTATTTGAAATTTTTTGAGGCTGAAATAACTTGGCTTGAAAGGATTACCCCTTTGGGGACGAGCGACTGGTATACGTGCCACATAAAGGGCTAAAAATCCTTGCTGAAAAAAATTATTGTACATTTTGTCTTGCTTATTCCGAGCTTTTTCACGATTCAAATAGGCAAAAATTTCTGCTCTTAAAAAAAAACGGTGATAAAAACTTAAAAATGCCGTAAAATTCTCTCGTTCCGAATGGAATAAGTATTTCAACAATATTTTCATGACCTCTGGACTGCCTCTTCACTGTTCATTTATTTCACAGTACAAAAGATAGACGTTGAAAATCTTACACTATTTCGTTAACCCTTTCCGGCACACTGTGCCCGGTCTGGGATACCTAGTTTTAATTCCAAACTTGCAAACGACGCCAATAATATTTCAGTAAAATTTTACTTTTACATTAAAAACTTAAATTAAGGGTTTCAAAATATAATAAAAGCTATAAAAGCTTTAATTAGGTGCTTCGAAATGTCTAAAAAATTCGTTTGTGAATTCCGGTATCAGTCGATAATTTCTTATTTTGCTAACAGTTTTTGCCCTTGCCGGAAATGGTTAAATATGAAGGTGATCTGTACACTATTGCATTACTATCCGAAATGTAAAATATTACAAAATAATGTATGCACTGATGAAAATGATGTAAACGAGACAAACAACGTCATTTGGCATCAAGCAGTTCATATATTGAGTATACAGTGGCATAACCAGGGTGGGTGCTCAAGTGCTTTGAATATTGATATATCTATATTATAAAGGCCAAACGTATCTGTGCGTAACGCATACGTCATTTTGTGAATGGCAACATTTTCAAATTTTAAATGAATTTCTGTATTACAATTTTTTTTACTAAAAGTTTTTAAACTTCTCAATGCCGCACAATTTTAATTTTTACACCATCGTGTAGGGAAAAAAATTTACTTTTAAATGAAATTTGTTTGAAAACAGTATCTTAATTTGTTTTTGAAATATTAATTTTTTTGACGTGACAACGTCTTGTAAATTGGTTTGCCGGGAGACACTTCAAGAAACTGCGTTACGTTACGTTACGCTCCGCTCACGATACGCGCTCACTTTTCTCTTAACTTTTTCCGGTCACTTGTGGGACCATTTTCTGAACGTGAATGTGAATTCGCTGCAAGGAAGGGGCGGTGCTTAATAGGAATTTTAGATAGTATCAAACTAAGACGAAATACGTTATGTATTAGTTATTAGTATAAAGTACAAAGAAAATAAGTGTAGTTTATTTCGTAATTCGGTGGTATATTATGGAAAACTAATGATATGTGATTAGTGAAAGCCATTTTACTTTAGTTATATTCTGCTCATTGAAAAATTCTTTAATATGCTGTTTACAAAATTCAACATTTGACATCAATAAACATGAAGTAAAATGTGTTTAACAAACACAGTGTATTGCAAGTTATTGTATGTATATTTGTATATAAATACGTATGTATGTGTAAAGGTAAAAATAAAATTTTGTTAATATGAAATTCAGTGCGAGATTCTTTGTATAAATTAATGTTTTAAATATAATTCTTTGTATAAATAAATGTTTTAAATTGTTACTATTATTTCATCCTTCTTCCTACTATACGAATGAATATTCACATTAAAATTATTTTACAACTCAAAGTCGTTGTCACGTAAAACTTTCGCCCGTATACCGACTTTACAGGCAACCAATTTTTTTGTAGCTTTTAATACCCCTTTTCTAATCGTGGCAACAGGAGTAAGCCATTTCTATTTAAAGCAAAGGAAAAAAGGGAAAAAATTGAGTGCTGTATCTTTATGTTGCCATTTTTCATTAAAAGGGAAAAAATAGAAATTTAAATATCTTCTGTTATAAAACCCGGTGAATTTTGACTTCATTTACAAAATTTGATTTACACGTAAAAGAAAATCAACAGTTTAATATCTGTTTTAGCTAATAGCCCCCCCCCCCCCCATTAAGACTTCAAGTTTTGAATCAAAATTATCAAATTAAAATGCAAATTTTTTTTAAACGTGAACAATTTTTACAACTGCATTTTATAGAAATAGTATTTTGTTAATTTGACGACAAATATCGTTTGTTTAAGTGTTAGACATACCAATATAAAAAACATTTTTTACTATAACTAATTTTGAAGGTTTATTGTAAGTTAATGAAACAGTTCCTTCTTAAACAATTTCTTTCGTCAAAATTTGACGGGTTCTACCTTGTATTTTTTAAATTCTATTCACCTTATCGAACCAGAAAACTATCTGCTATGAATCAAGGAAACGAAAATCTTACAATATTACCGGTTTTCGGCACCCACCCATACATATATATATATATAAACATTTATCAAGTTTTTTGAGCACAGCAGTTACTTCTACGATGCGAAAATTTGTCCACATCATAAATGACTTCATAATAAAGAAAAGAGAAGACTACTACAAGACAAGCTGATATTCGCGATTTGTTTAAGATGGCGTCTACGAATAGGTTCACTGTGTAGGACTACAGTGAAAGTTTTAATTTTATAGTCATGTACATATGTTGTGATTTACATTATTAAACATTTATTTATATTCAATTCAAGCAGTTTAACCCTCTCCGGCACGAACAAATTCTGTGAGTAAAATAAGAAGCTATCGACTAACACCAGAATTTACATACGACTTTTTTAGAAATTAAGAATGCCTTAATTTAAGCTTTCATTGTAAAAGCAAAATTTTATTAAAATATTATTGGTGCCGTCTGCAAGTTTGGAATGAAAATTAAGTCTGCGCCAGAAAGGGTTAAACCCTAGTCTTGCTTTAAGCGAACAATTCGGAAACTTTAATGTTTGCAAAAAAATTTCGATTACTATCTTTATACTTCTTATAAATAGATAAAATAAATATTTAGATCAGTTTTTTAGCTCTAGTCTTGCTTTAAATAGAAGGTTGGAAACTTTCATGTTTGCAAGAAATTTCTGAGTAGTATCTTTATACTTCTTCTTATAAATATTTAAAAAAAACTTCTTATAAATATAAATTAAAAGTTTATTTATTTCACTTTGACTTGAGCCCTATTCTTGCTTTAACCCCTTGCGGCGCGGTGGTTTCATTGATATACCACTTACTTTTAATTCCCAAACGCCACATTGGCACCGGAAAGGTTTATTGAATGCGTGAAATATAGAGTTTTCTTATTTACAAATAATGTTGTTTTCAAATTCCGGTGTCAGTCATTAATTTCAACACTTAAGCAATGAATTTGTCCTGCGCCTCAAAGTGTTAAGTAGACGATACGGGAACTTTCATATGTGTAAGAATTTTTTTTTATTTCTATCTTTATATTTCTTCATAGAAATAAATAAAATAAATAAATATCTTACTCATCTCAGTTTTATTTGAGCTCTAGTCTTGCTTTAAATAGATGGTTCGAAAACTTTCATGTTAGCAAGAAATTTCAGATTAGTATAATTATACTTCTAGTACAAAAAACATTAAAAGAACTTATCTCAGTTTTATCTGTGCTTCAATCTTGCTTTAACCCCTTGGGAACGTGCGACACGTATATGTGCCGCAAAAAGGCTTAAGAATCCTTGTTTATCCCCACCAGTAAAATTTTACTGTAAATTTTGTCTTATTTAGTCGGATAATTTTGTCGATTTAATAATGCACAAATTTCTGTTTTTAAAAACCGGTGACAATACATTAAAGATTTTGTAAAAGGCTCCCATCGCAAAGGTGTTACGTAGATAGATGATTCGGGAAATTGCATGGTTACAAGAACAGTTTCTTCCTCATTTTGTTTTCTTTTTAATTTTTTGAAATGTTGTGATAGTGTACTTTAATTAAAAATAAAACTAGCTTTTTACTTATTTTTCATAAAATTTTATGTGATATTTTACCTTTGTTAACTTAAATACGAACTTTTAAAATGACAATTCTCAAATTCACGGCTCAGCAAATGCGCAATTTTTTGATTCAGTTTTAAACATAAATCCACAAATCTGGCGGGCCTAATTTGTAAAGCGATCTGAAATCGGAATGCGTTTTCCATTTATTGATAAAAAAAAATATTTAGCGAGTTAGAAGTTATATTTATCGCGTCGCAACGGTGTTTCTCCTTTCACTTTCTGTTACATCAGAAAATTCGGTTTCAGTATTTTTTGAAAGATTTTTTGTGTATACGAAAAAATGAAATCGTCTTTCGTTTACATAGTTTATGAATAGCAACATCTGCCAATTTCTTGTGCTTCCGAAGAAAAAAGAAGTATGTTTCATTACTGGTTCTCCATCAGTGAATGATTTCATATCATTTTTCGTTTCATTTCATTTGTTTTATATTATATTTCATCTCATAAAGTAAAGTTTGGTTACACACTGAAATTGAAAACAATGAAATAATAGAGATTATGTCATAATTCATTCTTTTTTTATGTATTTGTTTATTCATTACCCTTTTCTATTGCCTTTTTAACCCCTTGGGGACGAGAAGTACGTACGTATACGTGTCGCAAAAAGGCTTGCGTCTTGCAAAAGGGTAAAATTGTAATGTTGTTTTCTCAACATTTTGTTTTAAATGTTAAGAAAATATGATTCTTTCAACATTATAAAAAAAAAAAAAACCTTTATTATAAGCATGAATGCAATGATCCAGAGTATGAATCATTCTTCGATTCATGGAAAATTCATTAAATCTATAGAATTATAGTACTTTAAATATTGCTTATATTGCAGTGAAAACTGGAGCTTAGTATACGGAATAATACGTTCCAGACGCTTAGAGGGTTAAGAATCCGTCTGTATCCCCACCAGTAAAATTTTACTGAAAAATTTGCCTTATTTAATCGAAGCATTTTCTCGATTTAATAAGGCACAAATTTCTGTTTTTGAAAACTGGTGACAAAACATTAAAAATTTTGTAAAAGGCTGCCGTCGCGAAGGAGTTAAATACAAAACGCGTTGAAATTCGTATGTTTTAAGCTCACGAGTGATGTTATAAAATTTCCCAAATCGTCAAAGCAGAATTTTCTCATCTTACAATCATACAAAATATATTTCACTTTATTTTGCCGAAATGCCTAGAAAATGACCTTTGACTGCAAATTAGCGAACATTCGGGAAACTAATTGCAACAGAAAAGGCATTAGTAGTTGCATAATTTACTGGTTGGTCCTCTCAGACAGAAAAATATTTCTCCTTAGTTGTTGCTTCTCGACCGTGTTCCTCTGGGAATCAACATTATAGACGTAGTTGGGTATTTTACGAGCTGGCCGCCATAGCATTATATTGCTGCAAGACAAAAGTGGAAAAAAGATAAGGCAGAATTTTTTCCTTGCTTTGACAGTAAAAGAAGAATTGTATTGTTTATGAGGAACAGACAATTTTATTCTTCATAGAACTTTTTTCAAGTTAGATGTAGAAAATAATTTATTTGTTTTTAATCCATAACACCAGAAACATAATAAGCATTATTAAATAAGTAAAGACATACATAGAAAAACCGCGTCAATTTTCTTTTTTCGCCCTTAATTTTAACACTAGAACGCTCGCGACGAATCGGTTCGACTCCACTTTGTGATTAAATTCCAGTTCGAATCAAAAAATTTTCTTCAATTTATTTAAATTTAATCACTAAAGATTTACGATGGAAAAATATAAATGAATTAAACAATTCTTAATAAAAAATCTGATGAGAAATATTATCATGAAACTTGAGTAAAATTTCCGGGCGTTCTAGTATTAATATATGAATATCCTACTAGCCAATTTTCTTATATTTTTAATGCCAATATTTTTATAGAAATGCTTTTTTTTAATAAAATAATACATACTAGAGGTCTTTACCGATACACTGTGAGATTTTCCATACTAATCTTGAATCAAACGAAATATATCAGTGAATTTGACCTTGTGTTTTATAGAAATATGGACCTTTTTCTGGAATACCTTTCCACATTGCTACAAATAAACAAATGTCATTGTGATATCATTTTCTAACGTCAGGAAAATGTATCATCATGTGTCAGGTAAGATTTTTTTTTTCTAATTAGGAACAAATCATTTAACTGATCATGCACAGTAGAAATTTGGTAAAGACAAGTAGAATGATATGCGTAATATTCTAAAGCCATTAACTATCTAACAATGAAGGATTCATCAAAAACCATCCGGTAGAACTTATTAAAAATGCTAATCTTTAATAAGTGGATTCACTTGATTATGGAATTTTCTCGGTAACATAGAACAATATGAAATGTACTAAAACCATGAAAAATTAACAAATTAACAGTTCAGTTTTCGTCAAAATAAGTTTTTTTTGTAACCTTTCTAATAAGTTACATATTTTATAATTAAGTTCTCCTTATTAAAAAACTTCTATCCATAATTCTGTGTAATTAAGCAGCATAAAACATCATACATTATACTAAAACTTTTCTGAAAAATTGTCTAACACGCAGTTGCCAATCTTCCGATTTTCCATACCAATATTTTTCTGCATAATACTTGGTTTGTGTAAAAGCACAACTTACGCAGTTAAATAAAATAAAGATTTTTTAAAGATTTTACTGGTATCCAAAAATTCGGGAAGTTGGCAACTATGCAACAGTATATGTTCCATTAATATTTATTCATCAGAACTGAAATTATAAGCAGGAGCTAAAAAATTCGAATTTGCATTTGTATATGTAGTAGTTTATATGCATATATTAGTATGCTTTAAGTTCGCGAGTATTCTAAAATTAATCAAATCTTTCAAACAGAATTTTCTGATCTTACAATCATAAAAAGTATATTTCGCTTTATTTTGCAAAAGTATCTAGAAAATGACCTTTGATTGCAAATTAGCGAACATTCGGGAAACTAATTGCAACAGAAAAGGTTATTAATAGTTGCATAATTTACTGGTTGGTTCTCTCAGACAGAAAAATATTTCTCCTTAGTTGTTGCTTCTCGACCGTGTTTTTCTGGGAATCAACATTATAGACGTAGTTGGGTATTTTACGAGCAGGCCACCAAAGCATTATATTTCTGCAAGACAAAAGTGGAAAAAAGATAAGGCAAAATTTTTTCCTTGCTTTCACAGAAAAAGAAGAGTTGTATTGTTTATGAAGAGCAGACGATTTTATTCTTCACAGAACTTGTTTCATGTTAGATCTAGAAAATAATTTATTTGTTTTTATCGTAATTAGAACCTGAAACAAAATCAGTGTTTTTAAATAACTAAAGACCTATATATGTTCCCTTTGTTTAACTCTTTCATTGATACGGGCCTCATATGAGGACAGATAAGTATTGCGCTGTAAAGCAAGGAAAAAAAATAAGAAACATGCGTTTTGGAGATCTTCTCCCTATAATTCTGTAGTAAAAGCATAAAACATTGTACATTATACAACAACTTTCCCTGAAAATTATTTAACTGTGCAAATCGCGTTAAAATACATTCACCAGAACTGAAATTATAAGTAGCCGGAAAAAAATTATATATAGTAGTTTATGTATATAAATAAATAAATAAATAAATAAATATATATATATATATATATATATTCTAGTACATTTTACGTTCACGAGTATCATAAAAAATTTCAAACCCTCAAGACCCTCCTTACAATCATTAAAATAACTATTTCGCTTTATTTTGCAGAACTATCTAGAAAATGACCTTTGACTGCAATTTAGCGAACATTCGGGAAACTAATTGCAACAGAAAAGGCATTAGTAGTTGCATAATTTACTGGTTGGTTCTCTGAGACAGAAAAATATTTCCCTTTAGTTGTTGCTTCTCGACCGTGTTCCTTTGGGAATCAATATAATAGACGAAGTTGGGTATTTTACGAGCTGGCCGCCAAAGCATTATATTGCTGCCAGACAAAAGTGGAAAGAAGATAAGGCAGAATTTTTTCCTTGCTTTAACAGAAAAAGAAAAGTTGTATTGTTTATGAGGAACAGACAATTTTATTCTTCATAGAACTTGTTTCATATTAGATCTGGAAAATAATTTATTTGTTTTTATCTTAATTAAAACCAGACACAACCAGACACACTTAATTAAACAAAATAAACATTTTTTTTCTATATAAAGATCTATTTGGATTAGAACCCAGGGATAATGTACAGTAAATATTTCTTAATCCGGCATGTTTCAATTCCCAAACATGCCGGATTAAGAATTTTTTTGTTTTGCTGGATGATTGTGAAGAAGAACGTATAAAAGTTACAATTAACCCTTTGCGGCGCAGGGCAAATTCATTGCAGAAGTGTTGACAATAATGACTGACACCGGAATTCGAAAACAAGTTTATATGTAAATAAGAAAATGCTATATTTCGCGCATTCAATAAACAGTAATTTTTTTAAACAAAATTCCGGTGCCAATGTGACGTTTAGGAATTAAAATTAAGTGGTATATCCATGAAATCACTGCGCCGCAAAGGGTTAAGTCAAACTGGGATAAGTAAACTTTTATTATTATCTTAATTTATAAGAAGTATAAAGATACTAATGAAAAAAAAATCCTTGCAAATATGAAAATTTCTGAAACATCTACTTAAAGTAAGACTGAACTCAAGTAAAATTAGATAAGTAAACTTATATTTTTTATGTGAATTATATAAGTTAGCCGTAGAGTTCGCGGAGAGCGGCGCGCGAGTTCCGTCCGTGGTCCTTTCGCTTTTATCTCTTTTCCGATTCAATAGGGAAATCAAAAAAGAAAGAGGGGGGGATAAAAAAAAAAAAAGCTGTCACCAGGCAAGTTCAACAGCAAAATTACACAAATTAAAGACATCGAAAGAAGGAACGCTATTAAATAATGATACAAATAATAAATTTCTTGCAAACATGAAATTTCCCGAAGCGTCTACTTAATCCCTTCGCGACGAGAGCCTTTTACGAAAATTTTAATGTTCTGTCACCGGTTTTTAACATTAGAACGCCGGGAAATTTTACGCAAGTTTTATAAAAATATATTTAAAACCAGAAAAATTATTTGAAATTATTCCGTTTATTTGTTTAGCTCATTTCAGTGCAACGGATATATGACTAATTTCTTGAAGATTTTTCCGGTTCGATTCGACAATTATTCCAATGATCGGTGTCAATTTGACACCTTCCGGCGTTCTAGTGTCAAAAGCAGAAATTTGTGCCTTACTGAATCGAGAATTTGCTCCGATTGAATAAGACAAACTTTACAACAAAATTTTACTGGTGGAGATAAACAAGGATTCTTAAGCCTTTTTGCGACACATGTACGTGTTGTTCGTCCTCAAAGGGGTTAAAGGAAGAATTGGAGCGCAAGTAAAAGTGAGATAAGTAAACTTTTATTTTTTTTTTTTATTTATAAGAAAAAGTATGAAGATACTACTAAAAAAACGAAAAAGTAATTACTATATTCTTCTTTTTGTATTTAATTAATTCATGTTAATAAACTCAAACCTATCATAGTGAGAGAATGCCGGAACAGAGTCGAATATTTAAGCAAACACGTTATTTCATAATATGATATAATTGATGCTAAAGTTACACCTTTTTGAATAATTCATATTCGCACAATATTAATAAAGGAAATAAGGGCGGAGTTTTAAGAAAAGTTACTTTATTGTAATTTTGTTAACAATTTCTTTTTTCTAATAAGCATATGATGTTATTAATACACCATATAATATATGAGCATTAATGATTAATAAATGTGATCGGATCCTATGGGACTTTTCACACGAAAAGTGAAAATCAAACCTTCGCAAAAAACGGAATTTGCATGCAGAAATTGCTTTAATAATCTTTAAAAATTCCACCTTCTCAGAATTAATCATTTATCAAACAAATTTGTAATTTGAGCTTACAATAGAACCCCGCTAATTCAGACCCCGTTAATTCGGATCGGTTTGGTCATTTTTATTTTCAAGTTTGAGAAGCGATTGGCTAATTTCCATAACATTAATTTGTTTCATCGTGAAATTCTGATTTTAAAAAACTTTTTCTGAAATCTTTTTGGAAGAATTAAGCAAAGAGAACATTTTTACTGTCAGTAAATATTTAATAAGTTAACATAAAGGTGATTTTCTGTAAGTATGTTTTGTTTTATTTCAGTTTTTTTTAATTCTACGGATAATCCAGATTGGGCCCGGTCCCAATTAATCCGAATTATCGGCGTTTTACTGTATTTTTTAACTACTTTTTTCACTTTTGAAACATATTTAAAAAAATAATGTTTTATTTTGTTAAAAGAGAAAAACCAGAATTAAAAAGTAGAACTATTAATATTATATAATAAAATATTATATTTTTTTTGTCTTTGTTTTTTAATTTAAAATTTTGTCACGATAAAGTTGTGCTGAAAGATGACTTGTCAAACGAAAAGAAAATTCTTAAGTATTCGGTATATTTTAATTACATAGTATACGTTTTTTAAACAAAGGGAAGAGAAGGAGCGAATAAAAGCGTGATGAACGCTATCGATTTTTTGATAGGATATCTAAAATAATAATAATAACATGCTGCATTATAAATCATATTCTTTTATCTTATCTTACATGCAGTTTTCAGCATGGCTGCATTGTCAATGTGTTTGTTTACCTAATTATACAATAGTGCAATTTAAAACTATACTACAATGTGCATTATTCTCCAAGGCATGATTCTAGGTGTCCAAAAATTCATTGAAGTACTGCGATATCCTGACTTTATTCCACGAGCAAATTGCATTTATTTTCGGAAGTTATGTAGTTCATAGATTCTGCAAACATTTCAAATCTGCCAAAAACTAAACTTTTTCTCACTCATTTTTGCTAATTGTAGGGGCTTGTAATATTTTCCAGCAGGGGGCGTATGTGTGAATTTGGAAAGTATCAACTGTAAGCTTTGTAGTGTATTTGTTAAAGATCACAAATAAAGAGTAATTCAAACAGTTTTAAATAAGTGCATGTGCAGGTATTGTTTTGTTATTTACTCGAATTTAGTGTCACATACGGAAAATATCGGCTCCTGTGTGTAAAGCGTTAAAGCTGAGCTCAAATGCTGTTAGAGCCATGCGATTTTTTCCTTTTGGGGCTTTATAAAAAATCTACGCTCCGCCGCTACCTAAAGATTTACCAGAGTTGAGGCACAGAATTGAAGAGGCTATTGCTACCATGTAATTATTAAGAAAGAGAGGGAACTGACATGTTCGTAAAATAGTGAAGCTTCAACTGTAACCGCTTATAGATAGGTTCATCAGCATCGTGAAAAACTTCCACCAGTAAATTAAAGTACAAAATTTTTCTTCATTTAAACGTCTCAGTAATGGGAAATATCAATAAAAAATAATGGTAAACCTGATATTCATTTCTACTGGTGGAAATTTATTTTGATGGTAGTAGTTTCGCACCAAAATCTTAAAATCTCATCTCGGGGAAAAAAATATCGATAACAAAGCACAAATCTTTCGTGGAATATTTTTTCATATTATGCATTATTTATGTGTGTATGTGTGTGTGAATATAATGTAGTAATAAAACATCTATTGCTAATGTCTAGTATCATAAGGAATAATTATTTATGTTATGAAATAACACATAAAAAATATTTGAAAGACTCACAAGCATAGTAGACCAAGTTCAATTTGAAAAAAGAAAAAATATATATATTTAGTCCATTTTGAATCTGTATAAGATCTGTTTTATCTGCACCCACGTTGAATCAAGCCTGTTTTCACATACTTTTTTTTTATTTGGACATCTATTTTCAAACTTGATTCACTAATAAAACAGATTTTATGCACATTTGAAATGGATTATACCAGCGGTACCCAAACTATGGGTCGTGACCCACTGGTGAGTCGCGGCGATTGTCTTGGTGAGCTGTGGAACAATCAAGATTTGTCACAAAAATATAACTTTTATTTCCTCTGTTTAAAAAACATAACAATTTTAACGACAAATAATGTTTCAAGATAAAATCCCTAATTTTTATTTTGATAAATATACCAGCGAAACATCCACACATATCTAATTCAACTTAGACTTCCTTGATGTGGTCTACACGTAATGTGCGGCTTTTTCTACTTTGCTGTTTTCGAAAAAAAAAAAGTATAGTAAGAAACTGCATGTAGAAAGGACTTAACATTAAGATTAAACAATTTTAATCCTAATATAAATGCCCTTCATCGGTTAACACTAATGTCAGAAAATTCTCGCTCTAAAATGTACTCTTTTGATAGTAATTAAATGTAATTTTATTTATCTTTGTAATTTGTGTGTTGTTTTAATTATTATGTAATTTCCATATATGTAGGTTAATATTTCTTGTTTTTGTTGATAGTGATTTCGTACACTATTTAAAATTTTCCTATTTTGTAGGATAGGATGGCTGATAGCTTAACCCTTTAACGATCATAGCATTTTCATTGCTAAGATGTCGAAACAAATGATTGACACCAATTGACTGACACCAATTAATTAAGACCAAATACAGCTCATATTCAAAATATTAGAATAATTACTTTTTTTTAGAAATTGAAAATATCGTTTGGTAATTTAATGTCTTTTAATGAAAATATGCAAACGATATTTTAATTAAGAACTTATTGTTGATTAAACTTACTTGTTATCTTAAATTTAATATCATTTTTGAAAAGATTAATTGCAAAAAAAATTATTTTGAAAAGTCAAAATATTAGAATATTTATTCAAGTGGTTCAAAATATTAGAATATTTCACATTAATTCTCCTTTAATTATTACCAATTCTTAACTGGTGGCATCATTGATTAAATTCAGACTATTTTATTTAAAATCAGTATTCTTTTTTGCAGTTTGTTTCTTTTTCGTCTTAAAATGGGCCGTGTGAGTGATATTCCTGAATCTACTAAACTTCGTATGGTTGATTTGCATCGGCACGGTAAAAATCAATGTTTTATAGCGAATTATTTACATTGTTCGCAATCGAGCGTTAGTAAAATACTAACACAATATTCAAAAATTGGAAAATTTCAAAATAATCGCCGAAATGGTGGCCGAAAACCAAAAACATCTGCTAGAGATGACAAGAAACTGAAGCGTATAGTTAAGAAAAACCGTTTTAAAAGTGTGCGATTCTTGCACCGAAAATGGAAAGAAGAAGGAGTTGAAGTTTCTACATCGATAACATTAAGACGTCTCCATAAATTTAAATTTGAATCTCGTGTACCGAAAACAAAACCTCTCATGACTGCAAGACAAAAGCGTATAAGATTGAATTGGTGTAAATCAAGACGTTTATGGAGCAATGAAGATTGGAAAAATATATTATTTAGTGATGAAAGTATGTTTTGTGTTTCATATGGTAATCAAGGTATTCGAGTTTGGAGAATGAAGCAAGAGGCATTTGATAAAGAATGCCTTAAACGTTCCGTAAAATTTGCTGCTAGTGTCATGGTTTGGGGTTGTATGAGTGCAGAAGGACCTGGAAAGTTATGCATCGTCTACGAAAAGGTTAACTCTCTGATATATCAAGAAATTTTAGAATATTACATGATTCCATCATCAGAAGATTTTTTTGAAGATGATTTCATCTTTCAACAAGATTTAGCGTCCCCACATACCTCGGTGTCAACTAAGAATTGGTTCCGCCAACGCAACATTAAGGTACTTCCTTGGCCACCAAAATCACCAGATCTTAATCCCATCGAAAACTTATGGTGTATAATGAAGAAAAAACTTCAAGAAAATCCTCCTTCAAGTAAAACTGAGTTAGTGGCACGTATAAAGTCTATTTGGGCTAATATTGATAGAAATGTTTGTAAACACCTTGTATATAGTATGCAAGATCGATTGTACGCTGTTATGAAAGCTAAAGGGGATGCTACAAAATATTAACTACCATTTACTTCATATTCATAAGGTAATATTGTTGCGTAAAATAAAATATTCTAATATTTTGAACCAATCTAAATTTTATTCTAATATTCTGGTGTGTTTAAGGAAGCTGTATACCTAATTTATTGTGCTGTATTTTATATTTTATAAATGTTAAAATCTTATCTAAACATTCCAGATTTAATTTACAAGAAATTTAATTGCATTTACTTAGTATAAAAAATAAATAAATGACAAATAATTTTTTCTTATTACTTTTTCTCAATATTCTAATATTTTGAATATGAGCTGTATATTTCTAAATAAGAAAACGTGATTTTTCACATACAAAATAAAAGGGATATTTTTCGATAAAAATACCGGTGTCAGTGTTGCGTATCGGAATTAAAATTTTGTGGTTTCGTGGCGAAACCAATGAACGTTAAAGGGTTAAACAGGTAATACAATAATTTCCATGCGCTTATACACCATTAGGTGGGTCGCGAAATTTTTTTAACTGAAAGGTGGAAGGCGTACCAATAAAGTTTGGGAACCGCTGGACTATATCACTAAAAATATGTACTTGGTCTACTATGATATTGAGCTCCTCATTTTATTTTATTTATAGTTTATTCTGTGCAGTTTTGTTGTTGTTGCTTTTCATTTTATCGTTATAGTAATTTAAAATGCATAGCTGCCAACTTTTAGGCATTTTCCTTCCACAAAAATTTTACAGTAAATATTGACTTATTTAATCTTTGAAATCTTATGATTAAACAAATGGAAAATCTCTGTACAATATTAGAGGTAGCAAAAATGCATAAAAGTTTGCAGCTATGAAAATGGGATCAGTCTAATAAAAAATATTGTATGCCAAAAAAGATAAATCATTAATCGCAAAGTTGACAACGCTCCAGCTTTTTGCACACCAGTATTATTTTAGAAAAAATTCTGTTATTTTAAATCGCCCAGTTACTCCGATTAAACAAAATGAAAATTTCTGTATTAAAATACTGGTATCCAAAAAGCTGGAGACTTGGTAGCTCTGTAATCGGAATTAATTACTAAATAAACTTTTCGGAATTAGAAAAAGACATCTTATTCTTTTTTATTAACAGATTTTAATAACAGCCCTTTTCGACTTAACTGCAATCATCTCCATTATCCCAATCTCCGAAACTATACTAATCCAGATACAGAGCCCATAAAAACCGAATGGGGCGTAACTGGAAATTAATTCCCAAATCAACCACCAGGGCACGCACTAATGCATATCCTGTTTTTCTCTTCCTGTTTATTTAAATAACTTATTATTGGAAAAATCATTAAAAATTAATGGTAAAAACTGACATTCATATTTTACTGGTGAAAATTTACTTCGACGGTAGCATTTCCGCCACATTGTGATAACTTGGACAATTTAGTTTTACTTGGCCAAACTGACACTAGTAAAAAGAAATTGACATTTTTTTTGCCATATTTGTGAGAGAAATTTCGATTAATTAGCGTTTAAATTAGACAAAATTTTCTATTTATGTTTACTGGTGGAAGAAACTCTTGATCTATTTAAAAGAAACAGCCGGCATCATGTGACAACCTATGACCTATGTATTTTCTCCTCTTAATTTATAACTTCATTTAACAAATAAATCATTAATCAGAATTAATTACTAAATAAACTTTTCTAATTAGAAAAAGACGCCTTATTCTTTTTATTAACAGATTTTAATAACAGCTCTTTTCGTCTTAACTGCAATCATCTCCATTATCCCCAGTCTCCGAAAGTATACTAGTCCAGATACAGAGCCCATAAAAACCGAATGGGGCGTAACTGGACATTAATTCCCAACTCAACCACCAGGGCACGCACTAATGCGTATCGCAAGCCTTTAAAACCTGCAGCAAGAGAATCCAAACTGCTTTTCTGGTTTTCTTCTGTGGGCATAAAAGAAGTTTTAACGCGCGTCGTGATTCTCCACAGACGCTTCTTTGCTTTTCTTTTGCTGCTGCCGTGACGATAATTACACAGGGTAGTAATGAGCTTCTATTGATTGTTCTCGGCGGTCGAAAGTGGGAAAAAGAAAACCAAGTTTTTCCTGAGAAAGGTTTAGTACACAGGAGGCTTACAATAATACTCCTGAGACCTCTACAGTTCTGCCGTTTATAAGTAGGTTGTATGCAGAAATGAAATTTCATTAATTGGCTTAGCTTAGAGAAACTGTTAAATAGTAGTTTATTAAAAATTATTTCAAGTTCTCTGCTCCGTAACGCAAAACTTTCTGATGTATTTTCTCACTTATTTTTAAATGTAAAGGCATAGCTGACAACTCTTTTTTTGACCAGAAAAATTTAATAGAAATTGTTGCCTTACATAATCGGCAGATTATAGCGATTTGAAAAGGTAAAATTTATTCTAAATTTTTTGTGGTACAAAAGAGTGTAAGATGATGGCAATTGCGGTAAAGGTACAAAATTGGCATGAGTACTATTGTATCAATTTGGAATAGAATAGCGTTATCCATTTTTTAATAAATAAATAAGAGAACATCCATTCAGAAATTTTGTGACGATACAAGAAAATTTTCATAAATATTCCCAATTACCTTATTTTAAAATATAATTAAGATAAAAAATTGATAAAACCAGTTAAATACCATTGTTGTCCGCGCTCATGAAATCTATCTAAATTTTATGTTAATTATATTTTTTAATAAACTAATTGGCATTATTTAGGAAACTTTTCTTGAATGATCACAGAATAACAGTGGACGTTCCGATAATTTTTCGAGTTATTAAACGTTTATTCTTTCAATTTCAACAATTTCTTCTTCTTCTTCTTCTTTTTTTCGTTTTTGGTACTCTGTAACGGATAATCGGTTCAGAACGCGTTTAGCAATATGTTTGGTAGTATTTTTTGAAAGATCTGCGATCACTAAAAAGTAGAAAACACCTTCAGATTAAACGGTTTCTGCATAAGAACACCTGCCAAACTCTGCGTTTTCGATCAAAAATTAGTCATAAAGCAGATTTTTTGGATTTGACCAGGAGCGCAAAAAATTAGGTGCCAGTAGGCAGTCACTCATCATTAAATTTATTTCGTTATTATGTGTCTAATATTTCATAGAAAATACTTATAAGAATGTTATCAAATTTTAAGCGAAAAAACTTTTAAATTTTAGTGGTGTGAGACTGCCAGCTGGCGCCTGGATTTTTGCATCCATTGGGGCCCCATTTTTAACCCATGGATTTGAGGATATCCTTAACCCTTTAAACCCTTGAAGGGCGCCGGTATATTATATATACCACTTAATTTTAATTCAATTATGCCACATTGACACCGGGATTTTATTATTAAATTTTGCTTTTTAGAACGTGTGCGAAAATCAGTTTCTCCTTTCTAGCATATAAATTTGTTTGAGAATCCTGGTGTCAAGCAATCATTTGAACGTTTTAAGAGCAAAAATGCTTTGCCCCTCAAGGGGTTACCTTCCTACCCTGTTGAAATTTTATTCAAACTTGATTAAAATATTTCACACCAGAATTTTGATTTAAATCCATTTAACATACTTATTTAACTCAAATCTTTGGGTTATTTATTTAATTTACTTTATAAAAAAATTTCTGGTTTGAATCGGATGAAACCCATTATAGGACTGGGTCGATTAGACCCATTCAAGGTAGGAAGGTTAAAAAACAAGCAATTACGTTTATGTAATCAAGGTTCGCACACTCCTTGGAATTTCCAAGGACTCTGGCACCACTATAAAAATAAGAAAATTTACATTTAATTTTTAAACCACAACATTCGTAATCCGCGCCTTCATTCACAGATTTTATGATATTTTTCTGCAGTGAAACACTTTGAAAATATTCTTAAAATTTAGTGGTAGAACTGTGCGAACCCTGGTAATGCTAAATTTTTAAAGCAAATTTTGAAAAAAAAAATTATTTCAAAAAAAGGTCAAACAATTTTTTCGATTTTTTTTTTCTCTTCAAAGTTCTAAAAGTAAACTAATTAATTTTTCTGGTACAAATTTTAGTTAAACTTAGGTGGGATATAATATATACCATCGCCCCTCTGGTCGATGAGCTGACGGCACAAAAACCTAAAGTATTGAGCACGAGAAAGAGAACCTTATTATATGGAAGAGTAGTAATAAAGGAGTCTTAATTATCCAAGTCTGCCGGAAGCGAAGTGGTGCTTAAGCTAAAAATTAATGCCACTTATGGTTCACTCGTAGGTTTATCATTGTGTTTACCGTACAATCAAAGGTTTGAAATGATTGTACGGCAAACACAATGATAAGCCTACGAGTAAATCACTAATGGTATTAATTTTTCGCTTCTGCACCAGTTCCGACAGACATGGATCATTAGATTCTCCTATTTCTACTCTTCCATAATATAAAGTTTTTTTTCTTGAGCTCGATACCTTAGGTTTTTGAGCTGTCGGCTCTTGGACTGGGAGGGCATAAAAATATTGTTGAAATACTAAAACTGAAAAACTTTATGCTATCGGCTCTTGGACTATCAAGATGTTAACACTAGAACGCCGGGAAATTTTACGCAAGTTTTATAAAATATATTTAAAACCAGAAAAATTATTTGAAATTATTCAGTTTATTTGTTTAGCTTATTTCAGTGCAACGGATATATGACTAATTTCTTGAAGATTTTTCCGGTTCGATTCGACAATTATTCCAATGATCGGTGTCAAATTGACATCTTCCCAACGTTCTAGTGTTATATGTAAACAATGAAATATTATATTTGTCCCTGTTTTCAAAACACTCATTACAGTGGTGTAAGAAAGGTGTGTGCCCAACTGCTCTGAATACTGGTAATTCTTTAAAGTTCTGTTCGGCTTATCTCACGAGAAAATTTTCTACTATGAATCATGGAGAAGAAAACATTATAAATGTGTACTTGCGTAACTATTGGTGGTACACAGAACTTAAACAAAGACTCTTTTATATAAAACAATGTACATTTAATCTTGAATATTGAAACATAAAACTATATGCAGGGAGAGATAAAGGCGAAAAGGGAGCTTCATTCGGAGTAGACACGGCAGGTTGCCGATGTCCCATCGTCTTTCGGGAGCGAAGCGAGATGTTCGTCCTCAACCCACGTCAGAAGGAATCTATATCAGAATCTGTTCCCAGGCTTGGAGTTTGAACATACAGTGGAGCATCGTTTATACGAAGGGACTATCGAAAAACGTCGTATAAACGATAACGACGTATAATCGATTTTTACTTCCAAAAATAAGAATTAATTTTGTTTTCACTTAATTTTAATGTTTAATGATATACATGAATTTGTAAATTAAACTAACCAAAATAAACAAATAACCAAAAAAACGGGGGGGGGGGATTAGTAAGCAATTTAAATATGCATACCTTTATTTATGTTTCACCGAATGGTTCCTCATTTGCAGTACATCATTTCTTTTCCATTTAAAGTCAAAGATCAAAAACTCCGCGTGGCCAACTAAAAGTCGCCAATACAAATAATAGTTAGATAGTCTATTTGCAACTTAAAACAGGCCGGGAAAGCTGACCAACCCCGAAAAAAGAATGACTCTTCCCAGTGTAATATGTTACATGTAAGCTGATTTTTCAGACTAATCGAACACCAACCCATATTTTTATAATATGAAGTGCATTTAAACACGCTCTTTGGTGTCATTCATAGCTGCCAACTTCCGCTCGTTCGTAAAATACACAAGAAAAATAAACGAAAATAAACGAAAATAAACCTATACAAAATCAAAAAATCGACGTATAAACGATTTTGGGCGTCGTATAAAAGATATATTTTTACATTAAAATGAATAGGAATGAGTCGGGACCACATTAAAACGTCGTATAAATGTAAACGTCGTATAAGTGATCGTCGTATAAACGATGCTTTACTGTACTAACTCATCAACTTCTTTTGTGTTGAGTTTTTGCTAACGTCAGGTGGAGTCCTGTGGCAAACATTCCAACGAATGTATGCCGCCCCACAACATTCTCGTAGATGTGATTAAATGATCTCAGGATTTTTAAAATTTTAAAAATTAAAAAAAAGAAAAAAAATTACCATTTAATGTTTTAAAATGTATCTGATTTTGAAACACAATTTTAATTGCAACGAAAGGTACAAGAGTGTTTTTTTTTTTTTATTTTACATGTTTAAAAAACGGCTTTTTAATACTTTCAAACAAAGATTTTCCAAAATTTCCTGTGAGTATTTAGCATTACGGAAACTCAATTTATCAAATCACTTAATTTTAATTCCCAAACGCAACATTAGAACCTGACTTTTGGCGCAAAAATTCTCAGTTTATTATGTCTGGGAAAAATAGAAATTTCGCATTTAATTTTTTTTTTTTTTCAAATTCCGATGCCACTTATTAATTTTAACACTTTAGCAATGGAACTGTTTGGCTCATGAAAGGATTAAATGTAATATTACATGTATAGTTGACTCTCGTTAATTCCAAATCCTATAAATCGAATTTTCGCTTAATTCGAAGTAAACACGAAGTCCCAAAATTTTCAATAGCAGAAGAGCGCTAAAAATTTTCATTTATTCGAACACATTTTCTCTTGACTTCATTTAATTCGAACTAACGAGATTCCGATTTTTATTTTTCCTTACTACAGGGCTCCCAAATGGTCCGCAAACTGAACATCAATATTTTCTTTAAAAGATTTTCGTTTTATGTTTTTCTAGCAAATTGCGCAGAAATCGCCTTCGGAGGTTGGTTTTAACACAACAGTTGTAATAACCTATTATGAAATTTTCTGTTAGAAAATATTGGTGTTCATTTCGCGGACCATTTGGGAGGCCTGTTACTATCTCCTGGATTTCAGATCCTTGAAATAACTTTCTTTCTTTCATTTTTGTCAGAACTATTCTGAACAAGTACACATATAGTCCCATACATTTGATATCCGCTTTAAACAATTTCTGCTTTTTTTATTCGTCATGTAAATAGTTAAACAAAAATATTCTTAATAAATCTTTTTAACTGTGAAAAAAGGTTAACGAGAAGATTTACGGGGAAGGAACACAGATTAGCGTTTTGGTGATTTGACACCCCACACTCCTTGAAGACATTCACTAATGGATTTCTAGTTTGGGGTTGGATTTAGAGTAGTTATGTTTGTTTCAAAGAGAAACAAAATGGCCGGCTTGGTAATTTTTTTTTTTTATCTTAAAGTAAGTTGAAAGCGATTTAGGTATTTTTCTAACGGAAATACTTAATTGATAGATACGGATGACAGAATGATTGATAGTTCGGCGAATCCGGAAAACATGTTTTTTAGCACGGTAGGTAGAATACACGGTAGGGTCCACGAGATGATGCGCAGTAGTTCGTGACGTCACTGGCACCCTGTGTTCAGCACTTCCTGTATCTGGACACTCATTTTTAGTCTTCTCTTATCTTTTTCTGTCTTTGCGATAAGGAGTATTACTTTTTTTTTTCGTTCGTAAAATCATTCATTTTATGCCTTATGCTATTTCCTATTTTTTGCAAGCGGTGTTTAATTAATTAAAATAATTAAAGATGCCTTGTTGTGCCGTTTCTGGTTGCACTAATCATACCAGAAATTCTAAAGTTCATAAAAAATTTCATTTCATCGATTCCCAGTAAATGACGCTGTGCGAAAACAATGGCTACAAGCATGCAAAAGAGCTGACTATTTCTTCATTGATAATGCAAGAGTCTGTTTGATTCACTTTGAAGAAGCAGATTTTGAAAGAGATTTGAAAGCGGAACTGCTTGATTTAAAGCCTGGACGAATTTTAAAACTTAAATCAGTTCCTCACTTAAAAATACCCAGCTTTTTATCAAATAATGAAAATACTGGAAGAAGAGAACGAGCATAAAAACGAGATACTAGAAAGGAAATAAACCTCTTGTTAAATAATAAAGACTGTGATTCTGCTTTAATTTCGCACTCCCCAGAAAAGGAAAATAATGAATTGGATTCAATAAAAAGAGAAAATCAAGAATTAAAAGAATTAAATAAAGAAATTTTGCGCGAAATGGAAGATGTAAAATTAGAAAACTCCCATTTAAAAGAAATTTTAAACCAGTACGAGTCGCAATTTTCATCTTCGCAGCAAGAGGTTATTTTGAAAGGTAAATGCGTTACATGGAACAAAGAAGATACTTCGAGAGCCATAGCCTTAAGATGCATATCAAAAAAAGCTTTTCATTATATAAAAGAAGAATATAAATATCCTCTGCCAAGTGAAACTACACGAAAACGCCGCCTTCAGCACTGTGTTATAACACCAGGATTTATAGATCTGAGTTTTAGTGTCTTGAAAGCTCAAGCAATGGTTTTCACTGACATGGAAAAATGGAAACAACCCATATATTATGAATTCGACAAAACCATTGACAAAGATTTATTTTTTAAAATCGTGGAAAGGGTTGAATTGACAGGATTTCGAGTACGGGCTTTTGTAAGTGATATGGAGCCTTTAAATCAAAAATTGATATCAGATTTAGGTATCAAACCTGGTTACTCGCATTTAAAAAATCCCTTTTCTGAGAAGAGAAATATCTGGGGATTTTGTGATGTACCTCATGCGCTTAAACTTCTGAGAAATCATCTGATAGATAAAGGATATCAACTAGCGGATGGAAAAACAGTAGAGAAAAAATTTTTAGAAAAGCTTATTGAAAAGCAAAAAAGACGGCGATTTGAAATATACGTATAAAATTAACAGCGACCATATTATTTTAACAAATTCAGAGAGGCATAATGTAAGATAAGCTGCTGAATTGCTTTCAGATACTGTTGCATCTGCCATTGAATATGTCCTGCCAGGAAACAGTCATGTGGCAGAATTTATAAAAACAGTGAACGATGGATTTGATGTCTTAAATTCCAGAATACCTCATCACCGCACCAATAAACTCAAAAGCGCGTATGGTACACATATAAATGAGCAGAATATTGCTTTAAAAAAATTATGTGATCTGTGCTCATCTATTCGTGTCATCGGAAAAAAAAAATTGTTGCCATTCCAGAAAGGTCTGTTAATTTCAATTTGTAGCCTTCAAGGATTATATGAAGAATTAAAAGCTGAAGGTTACTCATATCTTATGGCTTCAAGATGTAATCAAGATGTTCTGGAATCCTTTTTTTTCTTTTATAAGAGGTTTTGGAAAATTTTATGATCATCCTTTGCCAACAGCTGTCAGCCAAAGAATAAAGTTTCTACTTCTGAGTCGAAGCTCAAAAATTATAATTTCCAATGGAAATTGTTCCGATGAAGACACAACAACATTAAGTGCCGGCATAATATTAAACTTAGAAAATGATAATCCTGATGAACCTCACGAACAATCTGCAGAAAGCGTCTTAGAAGATGACATGTCAGGTGAAAATGATTTATTATTAGAAGTTGAAGAATCAAAAACTAATAATGATGAAAATCATATTTATCTATCAACAGGAGAAAACCCAGATTTAATAAAAATGCTGGCTGGATACATCGCCTATAGGATGAAAAAGAAAAATCTTCCCAAAGTATTTCAATATGGTATTCCAACCAATCAATTACCAACTCAGAATAAGGACTGGCTCTCTTCTATTTCAAAAGGATTTTTAATGGAACCGACAGAAAAATGGCTTCAAATTGTTTTTAAAATGGAAGAGGAATTTCAAAAATTCCATGGTAATGATTTATTTAAAGAATGTGGCGTGATGAGAAAATTGACAAACATTTTAAAAAACTTATTCTCTGAAATAGATGATTTTGCAATTTCATGTTATGTTCGCACAAGAACTTTCATAAGATTAAAGTCACTCAATAAAAAGAAATCAAAGAGACATTATGAATCCTCCAGCTCGGATAAATCAAGAAAAAATCTAAGAAATTATCTAAATTGCAAAAATAATTCATTATGGTGAGTGGCAATTTTTAATTAATAAATTAATAGCATAGCCATTTATTTGTATAACACTGAAACATGTAATTTACAGCAATAGTTGAAAAAAAAATCATATATATTTTACATTGTGAAATTTATGCTCTCTAGAAAGATTATTCTTATAATTATCAATAATTTTATAATTTAAATTTCTGTATTAGTGTATGTAAACAATTTTAGAGAATTTTTTTTAAAATTGTCTAAAGTTTATGTTTAATGTTTTTTTTTTTTAAATTATTGTTTTTTCTTTAAAATGTTAATGAATTCCAAAAATCCCAAGTTTAAAGAGACTTTTCTTAAATTTATTCATAGTTGCTTTGAAAATTGTATAGTATTTTTTAAATTGTGAAAAATATAAAGCTAAGTTTTTAAAAAAAGCAAATATATTTTATATTGTGATTTTTATGCACTCAAGAAAGAATATTCTAATGATTATCAATAATTTTATAATTTAAATTCCTGTATTAATGCACGTAAACAAATAAATAGAGATATTTTTAAAAACTATCTAAAGTTTATGGATATTGTTTAAAAAATTGTTACTGTTTTTTCTTTAAAATATTTATAAATTACAAAAAATTTCAAGTAAAAAAAAAGTTTTTTTTTTTTTTTTTTTTTTTTTTTTTTATGCAATGTATATATAGGGGAACATCCACTGTTACTCTTATGACCATTTCAGCAAATTTCCTGAAATAATCCCAGTTATTTTATTTAAAAACACAATTAAGATAAAAATTGATATAACCAGTAATGCTTATACTTGAAAATATGTAACATAATTATAAGCGCATTTATCTCAAAAATCTATGAATTTAAGCGAAAGTTTTCCGATTTTTCTCAAAGTATTTTGAATTAAAGCTAAATTGTAAAATATTATATTGAAAAGATTGTATCTATTGGTGAAATAGAACTGAAAAAATTGAAAACGTCTTTTTGCTCAAACGTGTTTAAATAAATTATTAATAAATGTGTCGAAAGTTAATATTTTAACCCTTTAAAAAATTCTAAATAGCAAAAACATACAAATATATTAACTCTAATTTGAATAGAAATGTTCCGAAGTAGTTTAGTAGATGATCCCAATGCCATTCATCTCAGTAATATGTCATACAGGATTTTAAATAAATGCTTAATATATTTTTTATGAACGGAAAGCGTCCTGCAAAGCAAAAAGTGCGTTACCCAAGACTGGAGATGGGTTCCAGTGACGTCACAGGAGAAAACGAAACCTGCGCGTGGACCCTACCGTGTTTTCTACCTACCGGGTTTTTTAGTACCCCGTCTGTCCATCAAGGCACCTCCACCCCATCTTCGTTTGTGTTTGTTTCTAATTCCTTTATTAGTTTCTGTGTTTATATCTTTTAATTTAATGTTAAGTCATATTCTAATGATAACAGCCGAAATATGTTTACAAAATACTACAACATTAATTTTTTTTTTTAATAGTAGCCATTAAAGCATGCTTTCTTCTCATACTTTCAGTAATTCGAACTCTGGATAATTCGAACATTTCTTGTGGTCCCGACGAGTTCGAATTAACGAGAGCCGACTGTATTTTAGTTATTTAATTTAATGGGGAGGTATAATTCATCTTTTCAACAATTTTGTTTTCTTTAACAAATATGGTTCAAATGATGAACTCAGTTCAATGTTTAGCTAAAAGTTACATTTTGAAAAAAAAAAACTAACAGCATAATTAATTAAAAATTAAAAAAAATTATTTTTTAAAAATCCCTACTGCTTTTTAAAATTTTATATTTTTTTTCATTTTTTCAAAAGATTTTCGCAAGACTGCGTTTGTATTTTCAGATACAGACGGCTCTCGTTAATTCGAACTCGTCGAGACAACAAAAAAATGTTCGAATTATCCAGAATTCGAATTATGGAAAGTATAAGAGGAAAACATGTTTAAAGGGTTAATATTATTACAAAAAAATTAATGCTATAATATTTTTTAAATATATTTCGGCTGTTATAATTGGAATATGACTTAATGTCAAATTAAAAAATATAAATACATAAACTAATTAAGGGATTAGGAACGAGAACAAACGAAGATAGGGTGAAGGTGTCTTTAATGATCAGATGGGGCACTAAAAAAGCGGATATCAAATGCATGGGACTATATGTATACTTGTTCAGAATAATTCTGACAAAAATGAAAGAAAGAAAGTTTCTTCAAGGATCTAACGTCCGGGAGAAAGTAAAGGAAAAATGAAAGATCTCGCTAGTTCGAATTAAAAAAAGTCAAGAGAAAAT
The DNA here is from genome assembly GCA_964019185.1 of Maratus speculifer. NCBI lineage: Eukaryota > Metazoa > Arthropoda > Arachnida > Araneae > Salticidae > Maratus > Maratus speculifer. The sequence continues at coordinate 315,726,728 of OZ025295.1, forward strand.
GAATTCGAATAAATGGAAATTTTTAACGTTATTCTGCTATTGAAAATTTCGGGACTTCGTGTTTAGTTCGAATTAAGCGAAGATTCGATTTATCCGATTTCGAATTAAGGAGAGCCGACTGTACTAAGATCTCAAGCAGTTTACGCAATATTTTATTTTATACAGCCAAATGTACTATTTTGTTGTTTTGTTCCATACATTTGGAAAGATTGCTGAAAAGGAGAACAAGTGAGGGGAAAATATATTGCTTCTGTGTTCCCTTTCTTTTCAGTAATGGATAACCGAAATAAAGGGAAAATTTCCGCTTTAGACGATTAGATCACATATTTCTATTTGATATCGAATCTCGAAATAATACATCTTCAAAGATCCATTCTTTTGTCGGAAGCTCCACTTGATGTCTTATGAGATATTTTTGGGATGACTTTTGCCAAATTCTTGTGAGAGCATAGCCAGAGATATCTTCTCATTAATTAATTAAATAACTCGAAATAATACGGGAAAAACAATACATGTAGAATGAAATCGTAAAAAGAAAAAGAAAAAAAAGGCAGTTAACCACTTAAGGGCGTATTCGAAAAAACGCTTTTCCACCTTCAACAGCTTGAAAATTTCCGATACAATTTCAGACATATTTTTGATAGTAGAAACATGAAACTTCCTGTGGGGATTCTTGAAGGGACGTATGAGGTGCCGTGTGATGTCTTTTAAAGCTCAATTCATTAGAATTTGAGTTATAAACAGTTACCTTATCAGTATGACCCTTTTTTTCATTCCCAGATCACCCACTTGGGAAGAATCTGTTCGAAATGCCGTTTTTGATTGCTTTTTTGCAATATTTTCTGCATTTATCAAAGAATCGACAATCACGGCACCTTGTATACTTTCCAAATAAGAAATTTTTAAAGTTTGGTGTATTTGAGAGCAAAAATGAATTCAAAAATAAATCGGAAAATAAGCAGTTTGAATTGAAATACACCCTTAACTGGTTTGCCAGAACGCCATTCAGGCAAGACGAATTTGCTTATTGCATCATTTCTAGCTTTTTGACACTACTATTGTTTTTAAGAAAATTTTCATGCTATTGAAAGGCGGGAATGCTTAGACTAAATTTTACGAATATTTTATTTAAATAATAGTGGTGTGAATCTGTTATTTTCAATTTATTGAACGGAAAAGAATTAACCAGTTAAGAGGTAACACTTAATGCTTCTCTAATCAAATTGAATCACCCACAAAAGATAACTACCGTAATTTCCTGCGTATAATCTGCGGATCAAACAAATCTTTTTCGACCGAGAAATTTTATTTTGTAATCGAAGCCAAATATATACCGCGATGTATAAAGTCACATTTAATTTTCAAATTTTTCTGGGTCGAAAAAGAATTTTTTGATCTGCGGATTTTACGCAGGAAATCACGGTAAATAAATAAAAATAACGCTCAACAACACAGAAATTTGACTCATTTTAAGTGTCATATTTACATATTGGTTACTGAAGTGATTTGTAATCAAACTATTTTTTCAAAGAATTGTTGTTAATTTAATTTTTAATACTTTTACTAAGGTATCGAATTATAATTTAACAACTGTCATAGCTATTTCAAAAAATACTGAAACTGTTTTAAAACTTCCCAAGAAAATAGTATTTCAATATCGGCTGTTTTTATGTTATATTGAAAAGATTGCTGTTCCTTTAAATCATAGCTGTGCACATCTTCCCCTTTTTGTACCACAAAAAGTTAGTTTTAAATTTCACCATTCCAAATTGATGAAATCTGCCGATTAAATAAAGCAAAAATTTCTTTTAAATATTTCCGGTCCAAAAAATCGGAAACGTTGGCATCTATGCTTTAAATTCGTTAATACATTGCGTTGTACTTAGTATGCATGAAGTGCATTAGTATTAACATGAAGGAAAGTACTACCATGAAATGCATTAGTACTAACATGAAGGAAAGTACTACTTTCGTTGTTTGCTTAACTTATTGGAGCAGGGCGGTGGGATAAAATATATCCCACCTAAGCGTAATTGCAAAATTCCACATTGACATCAGAATTTTGAATTGAAAATTTTATTTTGATCAGTGTCGTAAAATAAAAAAAAGTATCTTTTATCAATTTTTAAATAAATTTAATTTTAAATTCCGGTGGCAATTAATCATTTCAGCATTTTACCAATATAAGTGTTTTGCCCCTCAAAGGGTAAGACGCAAGACGTTAAAAACTAAAATAATTTTAGACTAAAATCGCAAACATTTTACTAAACATATGACTATAAAACAAATATATGCCATTTCATTGTTTTGTTTGGTGGACTATCTTGACTTCCATACATCTAGGACAGGCTTGTCAAACAAGTGGCCCGCGGGCCACACTTGGACCGTCAGCAACTTCTCAGTGGCCCGCCCATCCTTTGCCATTTTCCCTATGCTTCATTCAGTTCTTGTTTGATAAGAAAATACATTTTGCTAGAACACACTTGCAGATGTTGCAAGTTTGCCAAGTTGGGGGAATGTGTGTACTGAAAACATTTATCACTAAAACTGAATATTAATCATCGGAATAAATAAAAAACTGAATTATAATCTTTAATTTAATAACAAAAATTCCATGATTAAATAAAGAGAAGATTACTAGTAAAAGATATTCTTGTCGACGGAATATTTGCCATTTTTATTTTTACAGAATAAAAAGAAAGAAATAATAGAATTGATAGCATTCTGTTCTGTAAACAATCAAAACTTATTTGGGTTCAAAAATCTTCTTAATATTCTTGAATTTTCTTTTAAAAAATTTTATTGCATACTTAGAATTATAGAATAAAGAAATATTGAATTCAAATTATTTACATACTATGTACAAAATGTATAATATGTACAAAATATAAATGCTTTTACCTTGATAATTTTTGATCATCATACTAAAAACTGGAAAGATGATCCTTTATGCATTTCTGCGTGCCTTTTCATAAAATTAACATAATTCTTCAATAAAACTCAAGACACGCACGACAAACAAAAAATATAAACATTCTCCCTAAAAAAAATTCTTTTACATTCCATCAAAAATTGATGCCAACTTTTTTATCTAAACTTTTAACTCATCTCGTAAGATAAAAAATATAAAAAGCAAAGCAGACGAAAAAACAGCTTCGCTTCCATAGCAACGAGTCGCGTCTTATAAATAAATTAAATATCACAATTGCAAATATGCAAACGATTTTCTGTGAATAAACTGGAATAACTTAATTTATCAATTTCTAACATACTCCCACCTTTAATTTAGGCGGAAGCCAAATTAAACTTAAGATCACTTTTGATCAAATTAAGCCCTAATTCAAAATAAAAAATATATAAATAAATAAATAAAGATAATAACTAAACAATAATAAAATAATAATGAAACATTTAGAGTTCTAGAAAAGTTTTTTCAGAGTTCTAGAAAAATCAGTTCAGAGTTCTATAAAAAGTCTTTTCCCAGGTCTATTATTTACTGTTGCTTCGACATCAGATAGGACGGTCAAAAGGTTTCAAAAGTTAGAATTGAAGCACCGAGTGTTCTGATCAAGGGAATTCTTAACGCACATAAACAGACTCTCCCACCATACACCAAGCTGCTGCTGGAGGGATGAACTTCCATTTAAGATAAGACAGTTCTTTCGAAGAAACTATGGCCTTCCAATCCTGCATATAAATCTTCGAAGTGACTGAATGAATTTTCTGTTGAGAGACCGGATACAAGTTCCAAATGTATTGCCCTATATACTGCACATGTAAAAAGTACAACCCAAACTTTGGATCTTTGCTTTACGAAAAGAGGGCCAAAAAGATCAGCTCCAACAACTTCAAAAACTTTGGAATCTCTGACTCGATCTAGAGGTAGGTGGATTGGAGGTGTAGTATATGGCTTTGTAGAGTATCTTTTGCATCTGTAACACTTAGACAATTGACTTCTAATGATGCGTCTAGAAGAAATTATCCAATATTTTTCTCTCAAAATGGATCCAACTGTTTGAAGTCCAGCATGACAATTCTTTAAATGACATTCTTGAATCAGACAATTCACTACATGATGTTTCGATGGTAATAAAATTGGATATCTAAAAGAAAACTCGTCATCTCGCTCTAATATCTTTGTTTTTACTCTTAACAAACCTTCTTGATCTTTCATAACCTTTAATCCTTTTATTGCATCAGTAGTATTACCAAAACTTTCAGATTGTATTATTGACCAGAGCGACCTTTCCGCATCTTCTTTTTCTTCAATTGACAATTCTGATGGAAAACATATATTTCTGTTTCTGCACTTCATTATGAATCTCTTCACCCAACATACGACATTAATAAATCTACCAAATTTTGAAATTCTACTATATATCATAAATTCATGTGAATTAGAACATAAAAGAGTAGGTACTGAAGTTTTCTTCTTTTCCATCATTACTAATTCTTCGTTGGGGCTTGTTTCTGAATGTGGCCAATTTTCTTCTGATAACTTCAACCATTCTGGTCCCTCCCACCATCTCATCTTCAGCAGCTGTTTAGGACTACATCCGCGAGAAGGTAGATCAGCAGGGTTGAGATGACCAGGTACGAAGTTCCATTGTTGAGATTCGGAAAATTTACAAATTTCTCTAACTCTATTGCCTACAAACGTTCCCCATTGATCATTTCTTCGAATCCAAGCGAGAACGGTCGAAGAGTCGGTCCAATACTTTACTGGTATGGAAATACAATTAAAGGCTTTCAAAACAAATTTAGTCAACCTTATTCCTAAAATACAAGCAAGAAGCTCTAAACGTGGTATGGTTATATTTTTCTTTGGTGCAAGACGAGACTTAGCTCCTAAAAGTTGTACAAAGACTGCGTCTTTATCTTCACAACGTAAGAAAACTGCTGTTGCATAAGCTCTGGTACTTGCATCACAAAATGTATGAATAGACCATTTTTCTTTACAACCATAGCCTACACGTCTATTTATCTTCACGTCATTTAAATACTTGAGTTCGCTATACCATTTTTGAAAATTATTCCGGATTTCTTCTGGAAGTGGAGCATCCCAATCTAATTTCGTCGACCAGGCGTCTTGAATTATCAGTTTGGCTGGCAACAATGCTGGGGCTAAAAATCCTATTGGATCGAAGATCCCTTGGGTTACAGCTAATATCTTTCTTTTCGACAGATTTTCTATCTCATCACTAAATTTATAAGCGATCTTCAAACTATCTTCCATTGTGTCCCACTTCAACCCTAAAACCGGAACTATCGTTGTTACATTTTTGCTGAGCACCTTCTTTTCGTTAAGGAAACTGCTGTCTTCACTTTTAATTGGTCCGAATTCCCACATTCTTAATTCCATTTTCGCATCAGCCATGATTTCTGTAGATTTTGAAATAAAATTTTCTAGTTCAGGCACATTGTCGACTGAAGTAACGCAGTTATCTATATAGTATGATTTCATAAGCTTCTCAGCTATCTGTTTGTTTTCTTCATCAACATTACTCAAATGATATCTTATAACTGCACCTAGCAAAAATGGGCTACAAGTTGCTCCAAAAACTACTCTATTGTGTTGATAAACTTGAAATTCGTCAGGACTCTTCCACCATAAAAATCGCAAGAAATGCCGATCTGATTCTTTGACTTCAATTTGAAGAAATGCTCTTCTTATATCGGCTACTACCCCAATAGCTTTCTCACGAAATCTTATTAACACTGCAGGAATTTGTTCGATGAGGTTTGGTCCTTTAAAGAGGCAATCATTTAAAGAAGGAGACCTCCCTACCTTACACGATGCATCAAAAACTGGTCGAACACTTGTAGTAAGACTATCTGGTTTGATGACGGGATGATGAGGTAAAAAATGTCCTGGAATCTTGAGTGCTTCATCTGGTACTTTACTTATAACGCCTTCTTCTTCCCATTCATAGAAAACTTTAGCATATTCTTCAAACATTTTCATTGATTTTAATTTCTTTGTTGAATTTATCAATCTTCGTTCAGCTATGTGTCTATTTGAAGGAATCTCACGTTTGCCGTTAATCCAAGGAAGACCTACAATATAGCGACCTTCTATATTTCTATCAACTTCTTTTATAAAATTATCATGAGCGAGTTCTTCTTCTTCTGCTTTAGACAAAGTTTGACAGGGATCTGTTATACCGATTGTCTCTAACTTCCATAATTCTGGAATCTTCATATCCTTTAACGCTAGGTTCGTGATAAACATAGTTCCATAATTTAGACAAGACTGTGATGTACTTTCTAAACGACCACAAAGTGTCCATCCAAACTTTGTCTCTATTGCTGTAAGACCGCTCTTTAACTGTTTTACTCGACCAGTAAGAAGTTGTCCGTAGTAATCGCTTCCAATCAAAATTTCAATTTTTGGACTTCCTGCTCCTAAATCTGTGATCCATAGTTTATTTTGTTTAAGCTCTTTAATTACTGATTCTTTCGGTATCCGAGGAATATTATTACAAATTATATCTTGATCCAAAAGTTCTAAGACTTCTTTCGTTTGTTTCTGTCTATCAGAAGAACTTAACTCAACTTGGAATTTATTGTGAGATTTAGCTTCTGTTTGCGTACCACCAAACAAAGTGTGTACAATAGCTTCAGAAGAAATGGGATGTAAACCTAACTCTTCAGCTGTACCTTTTAAAATATAGCTCTTTTGCGACCCACAATCAAGTAACGCTCGTACTTTCTTTGTTATTCGACCTTTAATAACTATTTCTAAAGTCATAAGGGCTACTTCAGCAGAACACTGCTTACTTGCTATGGTGCTTTGAATTACTTCTGGGGTCTTAGCTGTATTTTCTGGTTCTTTACAGATTGAAATTTCAGGGCATAATAACTCGGTATGGGGTTTAGAACAAACGTGGCAACGAATAAAAACTTTGCAAACTTTAGCGTGGTGACCAAAACGAAGACATTTTAAACAGCAATTTTTATTCTTAATTTTGGCCTTCCGCTCATTAAAGGAAAGAGATCTAGCCCTAACACAGTCCTTGCTTTCATGAGATTTACTGCAAAATAAACAAAGGCGTTCTTTTGCGCTAAATAGCCCTGCTGCAGTAGGTATTTTAATTTCTACTTTTCTTAACTTTTCTTTAGGTTTGTCTTTAGAGCTCAGCTCTACAAAACTCGATTTGGCTAATTTGAATCTTTCCTCGTTTGCAACTTCTTGTTTCAGAAATTCCATCAAACTTACTATATTTGCTTTTGTTGACAATGCATTATTATTACTAACAACGTTTGATGTAATTGAAATATTATATCGCTGCCAAGCTTTTAATACATCTTCTGATAAGCTAGATTCTATCATGGGATAGAGCCACGCCGAATTGCTTTCTAAACTTAAACCCATTGATTCTAAAGATCTTAAATATGCCTCGACTTTTGTGAATAAATCTGATAAGGGAAGTTTATCTTTGCCGTGCGCCTGTACATTAGCTACAATCAATTTTAGGAATTCTCTAACGTACACTTCTATTAGTAAATCTTTATTTCCAAAACGCTCTTGAAATGCCTCGACAGCTTTGGAGTAATTAACTGCGGTCATTGGATAGCTCTCTAACAAACGCCTGGCACTGGTTCCAGGTTCTACCGATTGGATAAGATACTGAAATTTGTCACTATTATCCAAATCTATGTCTTCATGAATTTTCTGAAACTGAGACCAAAATGAAAGATAATTTATTAACTGCGAATCGAATGGCTTAATATTTAGTTTAGGTAATTTATAATGCTTTGATTTGGAATAACCGTGATCTGTGCTTTTTTCACTATCATCTTGATTACGTTTATTTGTACCCAATGCTTCGCTAACTTTACGCTTAATGGTAATAAATTGATCTGAATAATTTTCATTTTCCACTACTTCATTTTCAATAGCCTCTTCATCGCATTTATCATCATCTAACATGAGTTCAATTATAGCTTCATCAATAGATTTAATTTCATGAATCAAATTTTCTAATTTACTAAAATCGTCTGAAATTTTACCCTTATCTAATGACTCGCTGTTAATTTCTTCATTCAAAACATTTAAAGTTCTGGTAAATGACGAACGTAGCGGTGTACGCTTTTTCTTTAGCTTATTCATCTTAGAAAAATTTAGTAATGCACAGCTTATGAAAACACTATACGCTATAAAAACAATTCAATATCTCAACAGTATTATTCAAATGTCCGTGCTCGGGGCGCCAGATTTGTTCTGTAAACAATCAAAACTTATTTGGGTTCAAAAATCTTCTTAATATTCTTGAATTTTCTTTTAAAAAATTTTATTGCATACTTAGAATTATAGAATAAAGAAATATTGAATTCAAATTATTTACATACTATGTACAAAATGTATAATATGTACAAAATATAAATGCTTTTACCTTGATAATTTTTGATCATCATACTAAAAACTGGAAAGATGATCCTTTATGCATTTCTGCGTGCCTTTTCATAAAATTAACATAATTCTTCAATAAAACTCAAGACACGCACGACAAACAAAAAATATAAACATTCTCCCTAAAAAAATTCTTTTACATTCCATCAAAAATTGATGCCAACTTTTTTATCTAAACTTTTAACTCATCTCGTAAGATAAAAAATATAAAAAGCAAAGCAGACGAAAAAACAGCTTCGCTTCCATAGCAACGAGTCGCGTCTTATAAATAAATTAAATATCACAATTGCAAATATGCAAACGATTTTCTGTGAATAAACTGGAATAACTTAATTTATCAATTTCTAACACATTCTTCATAATAAATAAATAATTTTTTTTTTCTTTTTGGTGTGTCTTTTAAGTTTTTATGGATAAGTAATAAATAAAGAACTGAATAATAATCTTTAATTTAACTAGCTGACCCGCTGACTTGAAATTTGTATGATTTTATCAATAACTGGAAGCATGCAGAAATGCATTGTCTGAAATACGTCGCAGCTGACTTTGTGAAAAATCAGTTTTAAAAACAACAACTAATATTAAACTCTAAAAATACTTAAAATGAGCAATGAGAAACACGGGAGGGAACATGTATCCAACGATTGCGTTAGTTTCGTGTTAAAGTGTTGATATTTTCTTAGCAGACGATTTTTTGTGATAAATACATTATCTGTTTTATATTTCTTAATGATATTCCTCTGGACCGAGTTGGCGCATTGCCAAGATTTGCTTCCTCTGGACCGAGTTGGCGCATTGCCAAGATTTGCTTTCCCCTGTGCCTCAATTAATTATCCTCGGAATTCCTTTTATTTATAGAGATAACAAAAATTTCATGATTAAATAAAGAGAAGATTACGAGTAGAGTCTACGGAATATTTGCTATATTTTTACAGAATAAAAAGAAAGAAATAATAGAATTTATATCATTTTTCATAATAAATAAATTACTATTATTATTTTTTTTGTGTGTGTGTGTGTTTTTTTTAAGTTTTTATCGATAAGTATTTTTTAAGTTTTGCAGGGTTTTGTTGTTGTTTTTACACAAGATTACTTTTTTAAATTACATATTTCTTTTTCTGCAACTATAAAAAAATAATAATATGCATATTGTTTTTTGGAGGGAAATGTTGCCCGCGGTTTCGTAAACAATTTTTAATTTTGCCCGCGAAGATATCCGCGTGTTTGACATGCTTGATCTAGGAGAAAGTGTTGAAAAGAAGAACAAGTGAGGGCAAAATATATTGCCTCTGTGTTCCCTTTCTTTTCAGTAATGGATAACCGAGATAAAAGTAAAAATATCTGCGATAGACGATTAGATCACATATCTCTCTCTGATATCGAAACCCAAGATAAATATCTTCAAAGATCCTTTCTTTTGTCAGAAGCTCCACTTCATGTAGTATTATGAGATATTTTTGGGATGACTTTTGCCAAATTCTTGTGAGCGCAAAGATAGAAACATCTTCTCATTAATTAGTTAACCCTTTAACGTTCATTGGTTTCTCTACGAAACCACAAAATTTCTAAATTACTAAAACTGTTTTAAAACTTCCCAAAAAAATAGTATTTCAATATCCGCTGTTTTTTATGTTATATTGAAAAGTCCCTTTAAATCACAGCTGCAGACATCTTTTCCTTTTTGTACCACAAAAAGTTAGTCGTAAATTTTACCATTCCAAATTGCTGAAATTTGTCTATGAAATAAAGCAAAAACTTCTATTAAATATTTCCGGTCCGAAAAGTCGGAAGTGTTGACTGTTATGCTTTAAATTCGCTAATAAATTGAGTTGTACGAAGTATGTATGAAGTGCATTAGTAGTAACCACTTAAGTGTCGCGTCCGAGACATTCAAGGGCTGTAAGTTTCCCGGCTTTTATTCAAAACTGTTTGATTCCCACCCGTTTTATAAAATAGTGTAATTGATTTTATTTTGGTATCTATTTATTTGGTCATTAAATAGATTAAATAGATGAATGTTAATTTTTTCAAAAAAGTTGTGGCAATTGAATTTTTAAACCGTAATTTAATGCGGCCGTTAAGTGGTTAACATGAAGGAAAGTACTACTTTGATTGCTTGCTTAGCCCTTGGGGACGAGCGACACGCATACGTACCGCAAACAGGCTTAAGAATCCGTGTTTATCGCCGCCAATAAAATTTTATCGTAAATTTTGTCTTATTTAATCGGAGCATTTCCTCCATTCAATAAGTCACAAATTTCTGTTTTCTAAAACCGGTGACAAAACATATAGGGCTCCCGTCACGAAGGGGTTGACCTATTGAAGGGCTGCGGGATAAAATGTATCCCACGTAAGCGTAATTGCAAAATGCCGCATTGACACCAGAATTGTGAATTGAAAATTTTAATTTAATCAGGTTCGTAATATATATATATATCCTTACTAATATTATAAATCGGAAAGTGAGTTTGTTTGTTTGTTTGTTTGTTTGTTCCGCTTTCACGCCGTAACTACTGAACCGATTGCTTTGAAATTTTGCAGACGTAAAGTTAGAAGTCCGGATTAAATAATAGGGTAATTTTTATTTATTTTATTCAAATATTTTCCTTAATAATTCAAAATTTAATTATTTTTCATACAAAATCAATAGGCATTTTTCAGATAAAATTGAACCATTTTCCTTTCCTGTTGCCAAGAAAATAAAAAATTGGAATAATAATTTTTCAGCGGCAATGAATTTTTAATAGAAAACTTCCACTCGAAAAACTATAATAAAATAATTTAAAAGAAAATAAATATGACGTCATGTTTGAAATAAGAATAAAAGGTGTATTTTTTATAATACATTTAACAAGGATATTTGTTTAGTTAATGGGAATTTTTGTGTAAAATATGGTGACATAAATTAAAAGTAAAAAGAATGAAAAAGAATTATATTTTTAATAAAATGGTTCACTCATGAAAATGTGACGTCATAGTTGAAATAAACCGGTACTTTATAGCAGTCGTTAAAAATACAAGGGGTATGAATATCAGTAGCTAATGGAGCGAGATAAATAATGACGTCATATTTAAAATGAATCAGAAATATTTTTTACTTATATTAATTAATAAGTTATAAGTTACATACAAATGGATATTTTTATTTAAAACTCATAATTATCAATGGAAAAAAAATTTTGTGGGGAAAAGGCGGAAAATAAAACTACTGATTAATATATTTCTGGCTCGATTTTTTAACACTTTCGAACAAAGTTGAAAAGTTATTATGCTTTCGGTTTGTCTGTCTGTCTGGTCGCTTTCTAACTTTCGTAAATATACTCCGATTTCCATGAAATTTTTGGACGTTCTTAACGTTTACCTAGCACGAATACCTATTGAAAATAAAGTTTCTACCATGATTAGTTTATTTACAGGGATAGTCAAAAAATTTCCTTATATTACGGCATTATGGGGAAAAATCGTTTTAATTAAATTTAACGATGTTACAGCCTGTAGAACATATTCAAATTTATATGCATTTACAAAGTGCACTAAAATATGCATTTTGTAAAGTATGTAGTGAAAAGGGCACTTACTATTCATTTACAGGGTCAGACAGAAGAATTCCATTGCATAGGAATAAAGGGAGGAACAGTTTCCGACATATTTTAATTATGGTAAACGATTTCATGTATAATAAAATTGATATATGTTGCTGAGGCTTAATGTAAGTTATTTCATGCATAATACGAAGTGCATAGCATTTACAGGGACACACAAAAGATTTCAAATATTATATATTCTATCCGAAGTACTTAGATCATGGATGATGACTGTTGCATGGATGAAATGCATTTTGAATTATGATATGTGCTTTTAAGTTTCGCTAAATGTATGCATATTAAATGGAGAGTATAAATGGTAATAGTATAAATAGTTAAATTTAGATATACAGGGTTACACAAAAGATCTCGGAAAGGTTACTGAATGTGAGCGTAATTTACATAAAGGTGGTTTTTAAATAAAATATGCATTTTTATTTTGAACTGCATTTAGTAAACTAAGAAATGTTTGTAGTATATATATAAAATGATAAACAGGGTCCCGCAAAGAACTGGATACAAGGTTGTCTTCGGATGATAATTTCTGAAAATGTAATTTAGGTAGTAATAAGAAATATTTTTGTTTGAAATAAATTTTAGAAAGATACTTTCGTGTATTAAAGGCACTTGGAAAACTACAGGGCTGAACAAAGGAATTCAAGAATGTTTCTATCTATTAGTATTAATCGCTGAAAGGAAAATTTTGACCAGCAAACAAATTAGCAAATAGGGATTATCAAAAGTTTTTTTACCATAAATTCGCGATAAAAAGTTAATTACACATGCTTTTCATCATCGAAATTTTTTGCTTGATTGATCAATTATTTCTTCTTTAAATGTTATGTGAACGAAGTCACGGGTAACTGCTAGTATATATATATATATATATATATATTAACAGTTTTTAAATAAATTTGATCTTAAATTCCGGTGTCAATCAATCATTTCGGCATTTTACCAATAGAAGTGTTTTGCCCCTCAAAGGGTAAGAAGCAAGACATTAACCCCTTGGGAACAAGCGTTAACGTGCCGAAAAAAAGCTTAAAACTTTTGTTTATTCCAACCAGTGAAATTGTACTTCATAAGGTTGAACTTCCTGTTTTTAAAAATCGATGAGAAAACATTAAAAATTTTGTAAAAGGCTCCCGCCGCGAAGGGGTTAAATATTAAATAAATAGAACTACAATTTACACAGTGTAAGTTAAATGCCTTAGTTAAATTTATAATATCACTTTTGAAGAATTTACTTTTTCTGCGAATTTTTACAGTAGAAATATTTTGATAAAAAAGGCCACTTTTATTTATACAATCTTTCACAATTACTAATATAATATAATAACTTTTAACTAATGATTGCCTGTAAATTTAGCTCATAAATTGTAATATTTACTGGACAAAATATTAGTTTAATAATTTTAAAAAATTACAATGTAAAATTATTTTTGCGCTATTGTTCTAAAGTTTTAATATCTTAATATAACATTTTAGGTTTTATTCGCGTAAAATTTCGATTTAGAAATTATAAGATATAAGGGTAAATAATGATTTTGAGGATAAAAAATTCCATGGGATTTTCGATTGAAATAAAAAAAAAATAAAAGACATTGATTTTTGGAATTATATAGCAGTTTAATTATGTACAGTCAAGAAATTTATATACATCGTTCTAATACTATATTTATAACTCATAAATTCTTAAAAGGTTTTTGACTATAATAACTATTTTGTTTTGGGTATTAAATGATCCATTGTGAAAAAAGATAGAGGAAATATTTCTTCGAAGCTCTTAATTTCGTTGGGAAAGATTTTCATTTAAATATATAAATTAATTCAACACAAGTTTTTGGTATGGGTTGTTTAGGTGATTATTTCGAGCTAGGGCTATCGTTTAAAAATATAAAATCAAAACCGACAGATGCATCCGAATCACGCAAATTGTTGTTAATGAGAAATAACTCTACATTTTTCATAGGTTTTTACTGAAAAACATAAAATTGTTTATAAAGATTTTATTTTAAATATAATTCAGAGTTGATTTCTGGTATAATCAGAGGACCTAAGGCGCGCCACGTGGGCGTATTGGGCTAGTTTCAGTAGAATTTATTTCGCATTCATCTAAGCTTCCAAACGTGGTAGCTTAATTACATGATTAAGTTCATGAAGCTCTATTTTTTTTCATTGCTCCCAACATGAATCAAATTTTATATTTTAATTTGCTTCTATATTTTAACGGTGTGAATGTTTTATTTTAAATAAATTTGAGAAAAAAAACTTCATTACTTTGGCAAAACCTCAGAATTTCTACAATTGATGTGCTTGTATACAGTAGCAATTATCTTTTGAAAGAATCTTTCAATAAATGGTGATTTCCAGAGTTAAAAAAGTTATTGGCTCACGGTTAATAACATGTCTCATGTACATATCGTTCTTACATTTGCCATCACTCTTTTAACAAAAAGTATTCATTGATTAAATTTATCACTGAGTTTTCAGTAATTGTCTGTGATTAAGTAAGAGGCAATAGTTTTGTAGAACTATTGATGGAAAATTAGAAACCATGCGGAAATACGGTATTCGTTAACGGATTGAACCTAAGATCCTAGTTCCCACTCCTGGACACGGCAATTTTCCAGTTTCAAAGACCATCCTACTTAAGTGATATCTATTAATCAGAGTGATCAAAAATCTAAATTTAGTTAGTGAGAAAATGTTTTTTTCAATTAATATTAAAATCACTGTACACTGGCAGCAAATGTTTTGGTAATACGATTCGTGAGGCAGGATGAATTAAGCAAATTTGTCTTGCCCGAACGGCGTACGGGCAAATTAGTGAAGGGGTTAAAGACTAAAATCATTTTTGACTAAAATCGTTTTACTCTGAAATCGCAAACGGTTTACAAAACATATAATTTTATAAAATCAAATACATATCATTTCATTGTTTTGTTTTGTTTGGTGCACTATCTTGACTTCCATACATCTAGAGAAAGTGTTGAAAAGAAGAAAACAAGTGAGGGAAAATATATATTTGCTTCTGTGTTCCTTTTCTTTTCAGTAATGGATAACCGAAATAAAGGTAAAATTTATACGGTAGGCGATTAGACCCCATATCTCTCTTGGATATCGAATCTCGAAGTAAACATCTTCAAAGATCATTTCTTTTGTCAGAAGCTCCACTTGATGTCTTAAGAGATATTTTTGGTATGACTTTTGACAAATTCTTGTGCCCGCATACATAGAGATATCTTCTCATTAATTAATTAAATAACTCGAAATAATACGTGACAACCAATACATGTAGAATGAAACCGTAAGAAGAAAAATAAAAATAAAGGCAGTTAATACTTTATGCTTTTCTAGTCAACTTGACTCACCCACAAAAGATAAATGAATAAATAGAAATAACACTTAACAACGCAGAAATTTCAGCCTCATTTTTAAACATAAAAGTGCCATATTTACATACATGGTAATTGAAATGATTTGTAATCAAACTATTTTTTTTCAAAGAATTGTTGACAATTTAATTTTTTACTAAGGGATCAAATTATAATTTAACAACTGTCATAAGTATTTCAAAAATTACTGTTTTAAAACTTCCCAAGAAAATAGTATTTCACTATCGGCTGATTTTTATGTTACAGGGTGTCCCTAAACTCGTGGTACATACGCTAGGCGGTGATAGAACACATCAAGACGAGTAATAGTAAATAGGAAACCAATGGTCCCAACCGTTTTCCAAAGGAGGTAGCCGCCATTAAAGTTTAGGATCCAAAGTTTCAAATATACATAAAAACCGAAAAAAAAATTGTCATTTGATTTGTGGTTTTCAGTAAAACTATTCTTTATCCCGGAATTTTCTTTAAAATAGATTACAAAGATAAATTTTGAAAAATGCCGATAGAGGGCGCTTTAGACTTTGGAGTAACGAACAACTACCTTTTGCCGTTATTTTTTGCATCTCATTAAATGGTTTCGTAAACTTAGACTTAAACTTAAATTTTGAGCTCAAAATCTCAATAGTTTGGAATGGGTAAGTAGCACAAACTGAAGTGTGTTTAGAGGGTTTAAATTCCAAATGATTATAAAAAACTGAAAAATTGGTCGATTGATTTGCGGTTTTCACTAAAACTATTCTTTATAGTGGTACTTTATTGAAAATAAATCATAAAGATAAATTTCAAAAAATGCCGATAGAGGGCGCTTTAAACTTTGGAGTAACGAACAACTATTTTTTGCTGTTATTTTTTGCATCTGATTAAATGTTTTCGTAAGCTTAGATTTAAACTTAAATTTTGAGCTCAAAATCTGAATAGTTGGGAGTGGTTAAATAAGAAAAACTGCACTTTGTTCAGAGGGTTTAAATTCAAATGATTAAAAAAAAAAAAAAAAAAAAACAGAAAAATTGGTCGCTTTGTTTGCGGTTTAAAATAAAATTATTCTTTAGGTCAGCATCTTCTTGAAAAACAATTTTAAGGATAAGTTTCGAAAAATTCCTTAGAGGGCGCCTTAAACTTCAGAGTAACCAACAACAATTATAACCGTTATTTTTTGTATCCAATTAAATGCTTGCAAAAGCTTATTAAATGTTTTCGAAACTTTAGATTGAAACTTAAATTTTGAACTCAAATTCTGAATCGTTACGAGGGGTTAAGAAGCGCAAACTGAAGTGAGTTCAGAAGTTTAATTTTAACCCTCCCTCCCCCTGAAACACAGTTCAATTTTGAGCTACTTAAACACTAACAACGATTCAGAATTTGAGCTAAACAAATGAGAGCATTTAATGAGATAAAAAAAAATAACGGTTAAAAATAGTTGTACGCTATTCCAAAGTCTAAGGCGTCCTCTATAGGCATGTTGTGAAATTTATCTGTAAAATTTATTTACAAGTAAACACTAATTTAAAGAGTAGTTTTAGCGAAGATCGCAAACGAATCGACCAGTTTTTCCGTTTTTTGTAATCATTTGAAATTTGAACTCTCTGAACACAGTTTACTTCGTGCTATTTAACCACTCCTAATTATTCAGATTTTGAGCTCAAAATTTAAGTTTAAGCTTACGAAAACATTTAATCAGATGCAAAAAATAACGGCAAAAAATAGTTGTTTGTTACTCCAAAGTCTAAAGTGCCCTCTATCGGCATTTTTTGAAATTTATCTTTATTATTCATTTTCAATAAAATATCGACGTAAAGAATAATTTTAGTGAAAACCGCAATTCAATCGACCAATTTTTCCGTTTTTTATAATCATTTGAAATTTGAACCCTCTGAACACAGTTCAGTTTGTACTACTTAACAACTCCAAACTATTGAGATTTTGAGCTCAAAATTTAAGTTTAAGTCTAAGTTTACGAAACCATTTAATGAGATGCAAAAATAACGGTAAAAAATAGTTGTTCATTACTCCAAAGTCTAAAGCGCCCTCTATCGGCATTTTTCGAAATTTATCTTTATAATTTATTTTCAAGAAAATACCGACATAAAGAATAGCTTTAGTGAAAACCGCAATTCAATCGACCATTTTTTCCGTTTTTTATGTATATTTGAAATTTTGACCTTAAAATTTAATGGCGGCTACCTCCTTTAGAAAACGTTTGGGACCCTTGGTTTCCTATTTACTATTACTCGTCTTGATGTGTTCTATTACTTCCTGCCGTATTTACCATGAGTTTAAGGACACCCTGTATATTGAAAAGATTGCTGTTCCTTTAAATCATAGCTGCACACTTCTTCCCCTTTTTTGTACCACATAAAGTTAGTTGTAAATTACACCTTTCCAAATTTGCTGAAATCTGCAGATTAAATAGAGTAAAAATTTCTACTAAACATTTCTGGTCCGAAAAATCGGAGGTGTTGGCAGCTAGCTTTAAATTCGTTAATAAATTGCGTTGTACTTAGTATGCATGAAGTGCATTAATAATAACATGAAGGCAAGTACTACTTTGATTGCTTGTTTAATCTATTGAAGGGCGGTGGGATAAACGTAATTGCAAAATGGCACATTGATACCAGAATATTTAATTGAAAATTTTGATTTGATCAGGCTCATAAATTTTTTTTATCAATTTTTAAATAAATTTGATTTTAAATTCAGGTGTCAATCAGTCATTTCAGCATTTTACCAATAGAAGTGTTTTGCCTCTCAAAGATTAAGATACAAGACGTTAAAGACTAAAATCGCAAACGTTTCATTTAAACATATGATTTTATAAAGCCAAATATATACCATTCCATTGTTTTGTATGCTGGACTATCTTGACTTCCATGCATCTAGACAAAGTGTTGAAAATCAGAGTAAGTGAGGGCAGAATATATTGCTTCT
This sequence comes from Maratus speculifer, assembly GCA_964019185.1. Lineage (NCBI taxonomy): Eukaryota > Metazoa > Arthropoda > Arachnida > Araneae > Salticidae > Maratus > Maratus speculifer. Next base: position 315,745,048 of record OZ025295.1, read on the forward strand.
GTGTTCCTTTTCTTTTCAGTAATGGATAACCGAAATAAAAGAAAATTTTCTGCGGCAGGCGATTAGATCACATATCTCTCTCTGATATCGAATCTCGAAGAAACATCTTCAAATATCATTTCTTTTTCCAGAAGCTGCACTTGATGTATTATGGAATATTTTTGGAATGATTTTTGTCAAATTCTTGTGAGAGCATAGATTGAGAAATTAATTTATTGAAAAACTCGAAATAATACATGAAAAATTGGATATAGAATGAAATCGTAAAAAAAGTCGGACAGTCGACACTTTATGCTTCTCTAATTAAATTCATGCATGCACACACATAAATAAATAAATAGATAAATAGATATATATCGCTCATCAACGCAGAACTTTTCGATTCATTTTTAAACATAAAAGCGTCATATTTACATACATGATTATTGAGGTGATTTGTATAACAAAACTATTTCTTGTGTAGTTTTTGCTAGTTTTTATTTTAATTTCTTACTTAGGAATCAATTTAGAATTTAACTATTCTCAAAATTATTTCAAATGTTACTGAAACTGATTTAAACTTGACAAGATAATGGTATTTCACTTTCGGCTGTATTTTATGTGATATTGAAAAGGTTGCTGCTCTTTTAAATTATAGCTGCCTAACATCTTCCGCTTTTTGTACCACAACAAGTTTATAGTAAATTTTAGCATTTCAAATCACCGTAATTTGCCAATTAAATGAGGCAAAAATGTGTATTTAATTTTTACGGGAAGTGTTCGCAGCTATGATTTAAATGCGTAAACAAAGATGATGTTAATAAATTGTGTTACATGTAGTATGTGTTATTAACATGAGCGAAAGTTTCGATTGCTAGCTTAAGAGGACACTCAACTATCAGAAAAAACCAAGAATAATGTTAAGTCTACGGAGGCGTTATTTTCAAATATCTCGCTCAAATTTTAATTTTAATTAATTTCCGTTGAAAAATTATGAATTGTACTGCCAATAATCACCGTAAAATCGTCCTCTGTTTTTATTATTATTATTATTATTATTATTATTATTATTATTATTTTATTTATTTTATTTTTTAACAGTGTAGTACTCGTTTTTTACCTGCGCAAAACTGCTACTTTCATTGGTAAATTTAAATTCTATATGTTATTAAAATCACAAACATTTTAAATTACATATGAGTTTATAAAAACAAATATGCCATTTCACTGTTTTGTCAGTAGAATATCCTGGCTTCCATAAAATAGGGTGTGTTCAAGACGGAGAACAATTGATGCTAAAATATGTTACTTCTGTGCTCCTTTTTAGGTGCGTTCGTAATTATACAAATACGTAGCACTTATTGTTGTCGCTCAGTCCGTCCGTCTGTCTGTCCGTCTGTCTGTCCGCATATAACAACGCAAAAACTACCCAACCGAATCGTTTGAAATTTAAAATACATATTTATTACATAAATTTGCCGAGTCATTTCAAATGTTATGAAAATCGGATGCATAGATCAGTTACAGGGACAATCAAAAGTATCCCGTTGCATTACGGTCAATGGGGGAAAAGGTTTCAAATGCATTTTAATCGTTTGAAATTTAAAACGTATAATTATTACATAATTTTGTCAAGTCATTTCAAATTTTATGAAAATCGAATGGATCGATCAATTACAGGGACAATCAAAAGGATTCCGTTACATTACGGTCAATGGGGAAAAAAGTTTCAAATGCATTTTAATCGTTTGAAATTTAAAACGTATAATTTTTACATAATTTTGTGGAGTCATTTCAAATGTTATAAAAATCGGATGCATAGATCAATTACAGGGACAATCAAAAGTATTCCGTTACATTACGATCAATGGGAAAAAAAGTTTCAAACTCATTTTAATGGTGTTACACTCATTTGAACATTATAGAATTGACATGAATCCATGAAGTATGTACTAAAATATACATTCTGTACAATCTGTGATGCAAAGAATATTTATTATTAAATTACAGGGCCACACAAATGTATTCCGCTAAATAATGTTATACGTGGAAACATTGTTTGGGGCGTGCTTTAATATATTAAACTACTTCATATCTTATGAATAAGATATACATTAATGAAATATAACAGAATTACTCCCTGCATATATACAGGGACACAAAGATTTCGAGCACTATACTGTATCCAAAGTACGCTCTACTATATCAGCAAGATCTGAATATTTTAAAACTTCGTTATCGTACGAACGCACCTCATTTGCTACGATTCACGTGCAATTTCCAACTTGTCTTTTCCGCAATGGATAACCGAGATAAAAGTAAAAATATCTGCGATAGACGATTAGATCACATATCTCTCTTTGCTATCGAATCCCGAGGTAAACATCTTCAGAGGTCCTTTCTTTTGTCACAAGCTGTACTTGGTGTACTAGTATGAGATAGTTTTGGGCTGACTTTTCTCAAATTCTTGAACGTAAAACAAACGTAAAACAACGTAGTTTTTTCTTACATATGTTCAATATATGCACCTTTAGTTACACGGTACATATCCAACATAGAGTCTAATTCTACCCACATTTCGGTTAATGCTGTTTTCGACTGTTCTGCTCAACTAGTCCCAAATATTTATACACATATACAAATTTATTTTAAACGGAAACGTATAAAATTGGAAGGCTTGACAATCGAAACGATTATGAATCGAACTGGGTTTTAGATTTTTTCGACCTGTTGAGTTATAAGCTATTTTTATCACGTGACTAACATTTTTTCACCCCTGTTTTAGTAGTTATACTTCTTTTGCGCAGAAAGTCGGTTCAAAACGTCCACTTTGACGCTATTTTCTGAAATATCTATTGTGTTTGAGAAAAAAATAAATAAATAAAGGAGTGAGATTGCATAGTTTCTGAACAACATCTACTGCTAATTTCATGCATTTCCGAACAAAAATAAATTAAAACTTATGCCATGAAGTTGCCTATTTTAATTTAAGAATATAATTAAATAATTAAAGCTAAATATAATTAAAGCGTTATTATATTAAAAGCGTTAATATAATTAAAGCCTTAAATGCGTAAATTACGCGGTATGGACCTGAGCGAAACAGCTACAATAATGGGTTGATTTAACCCTTTAACGTTCATTGGTTTCGCCACGAAACCACAAAATTTTAATTCCGATACGCAACACTGACACCGGTATTTTTATCTAAAAATATCCCTTTTATTTTGTATGTGAAAAATCACGTTTTCTCATTTAGAAATATATTTGTTCTTAACTACCGGTGTCAGTCATTTATTTCGATATCTTAGCAATAAAAATGCTATGATCGTTAAAGGGTTAAAAACGAGATTCTACGAAAATCGCAAAAATTTTACTCAGTATAGGATTTTACAAAATCAGCCATTTCATTTTTAGGTGCGTTCGTAATTATGTAAATACGTTGCACCTATTGTTGTCGTTCAGTCCGTCCGTCTGTCTGTCCGTCCGCATATAACAACGCAAAAACTACCCATCTGAATCGTTTGAAATTTAAAATACATAATTATTACCTAATTTTGTTGAGTCATTTCAAATTTCATAAAAATCGGATGTATAGATCAATTACAGGGACAATCAAAAGGATTCCGTTACATTACGGTCAATGGGGCAAAAAGTTTCAAATGCATTTTAATCGTTTGAAATTTTAAATACATAATTAATTATTACACAATTTTGTCGAGTTATTTCAAATTTTATCAAAATCGGATGCATAGTTCAACTACAGGAGCAATCAAAAGTATTCCGTTACATTACGGTTAATGGGGGAAAATGTTTCAAATGTATTTTAATGGTGTTACACTCATTCGAACGTAATAAAACTGATATGCATCTATAAAGTACATATTATAATATGCATTTTGCATAATCTGTGGTGCAAAGAATATTTGTTATTGTTTTACAAGGCCACACAAACAGGTCCTGATTACTAACGGGGCACTCTCCCACCAGGAAAAAGAAATAAAGAATTTTTCCTTATTCATGACAGTAATCTTGTATGAAAAGGGCGTTTAAAGAAGATGAAAATTTCTATAAATTTTTTCTGGTGAGAGAGTGCCCCGTTAGTAATCAGGCTCTGCACACAAAAGTATTCCATTACATAAAGAGTATAGAGAGAACATTGTTTGGCGCGCATTTTAATTGTAATTAACTATTTACAATTTTATGAGATTGATATATGAGAGTGATATTTTTAAAACTTCGTTATCGTACGAACGCACCTCATTTGCTACGCTTCACGTGCAATTTTCAACTTGTTTTCATTCGGTAGAATATCCTGACTCCCTTACATATAGAGTGCGTTCAAAATGGAGAACAAGTGACGGTAAAATATATTACCTGTGTGTTTCCTTTCCTTCCCGTGATGGATAACCGAGATAAAAGTAAAAATATCTGTGATAGACGATTAGATCACATATCACTCTTTGATATCGAAACCCGAGATAAACATCTTCGATTATCTTTCATTTGTCAGAAATTGCACTTGATGTGTTATGAGATATTTTCAGGATGACTTTCGTAGCATTCTTATAAGCAGATATATAGATATATCTCGTGACTAAAAAATTTTACCCTAAATATGACTTTAGAAAACCAAATATACACTTTCATTACTTTGTTCAGTAGAATATCCTAACTTCTATTACATATAGAGTGCGTTTAAAATGAAGAACAAGTGATGATAAAATATATTACCTCGGTGTTCTCTTTCTTTTCCGCAACGGATAACCGAGATAAAAGTAAAAATTTCTCTGGCAGACGATTAGATCACATATCTCTCTTTGATATCGAAACCCGAGATAAACATCTTCGATTATCTTTCATTTGTCAGAAATTGCACTTGATGTGTTATGAGGTATTTTCAGGATGACTTTCGTAGCATTCTTATAAGCACATATATAGATATATCTTGTGACTAAAAAATTGACTAAACAAAATTGACTACTAATGCATACTATTAATACTACAAAATTTATTACCTATACAATACTATATAAGATTTACACTATATATAAATTTATAAAACCAAGTATACCATTCCACTGTTTTATTTGGTAGAATGTCCTGACTTCCATAACATAGAGTGTGTTCAAAATGGACAACAATTGATGGTAAAATATATTACCTTTGTGATCCCTTTCTCTTCCGTAATGGATAATCGAGATAAAAGTAAAAATTTCTGCGGCAGACGATTAGATCAGATATCTTTCTCTTTGATAGCCGATCTTCAAGTAAACATCTTCAAAGATTCTTTCCTTTGTCAGAAGCTGCACTTGATATATTATTAGATATTTTCGGGATGACTTTCGTAGCATTCTTATAAGCACATATATATATATATATATATTGTGACTAAAAAATTGACTAAACAAAATTTACTACTAATGCATACTATTAATACTACAAAATTTATTACTTATACAATACTATATAAAATTTACACTATATATGACTTTATAAAACCAAGTATACCATTCCACTGTTTTGTTTGGTAGAATGTCTTGACTTCCATAACATAGAGTGTGGTTCAAAATGGACAACAATCATGGTAAAATATATTACCTTTGTGATCCCTTTCTTTTCCGTAATGGATAATCGAGATGAAAGTAAAAATTTCTGCGGCAGACGATTAGATCAGATATCTTTCTCTTTGATAGCCGATCTTCAAGTAAACATCTTCAAAGATTCTTTCCTTTGTCAGAAGCTGCACTTGATATATTATTAGATATTTTCGGGATGACTTTCGTAGCATTCTTATAAGCACATATATATATATATATATATTGTGACTAAAAAATTGACTAAACAAAATTTACTACTAATGCATACTATTAATACTACAAAATTTATTACTTATACAATACTATATAAAATTTACACTATATATGACTTTATAAAACCAAGTATACCATTCCACTGTTTTGTTTGGTAGAATGTCTTGACTTCCATAACATAGAGTGTGGTTCAAAATGGACAACAATCATGGTAAAATATATTACCTTTGTGATCCCTTTCTTTTCCGTAATGGATAATCGAGATAAAAGTAAAAATTTCTGCGGCAGACGATTAGATCAGATATCTTTCTCTTTGATAGCCGATCTTCAAGTAAACATCTTCAAAGATTCTTTCCTTTGTCAGAAGCTGCACTTGATATATTATTAGATATTTTCGGGATGACTTTCGTAGCATTCTTATAAGCACATATATATATATATATATATTGTGACTAAAAAATTGACTAAACAAAATTTACTACTAATGCATACTATTAATACTACAAAATTTATTACTTATACAATACTATATAAAATTTACACTATATATGACTTTATAAAACCAAGTATACCATTCCACTGTTTTGTTTGGTAGAATGTCTTGACTTCCATAACATAGAGTGTGGTTCAAAATGGACAACAATCATGGTAAAATATATTACCTTTGTGATCCCTTTCTTTTCCGTAATGGATAATCGAGATGAAAGTAAAAATTTCTGCGGCAGACGATTAGATCAGATATCTTTCTCTTTGATAGCCGATCTTCAAGTAAACATCTTCAAAGATTCTTTCCTTTGTCAGAAGCTGCACTTGATATATTATTAGATATTTTCGGGATGACTTTCGTAGCATTCTTATAAGCACATATATATATATATATATCTTGTGACTAAAAAATTGACTAAACAAAATTTACTACTAATGCATACTATTAATACTACAAAATTTATTACTTATACAATACTATATAAAATTTACACTATATATGACTTTATAAAACCAAGTATACCATTCCACTGTTTTATTTGGTAGAATGTCCTGACTTCCATAACATAGAGTGTGTTCAAAATGGACAACAATTGATGGTAAAATATATTACCTTTGTGATCCCTTTCTCTTCCGTAATGGATAATCGAGATAAAAGTAAAAATTTTTGCGGCAAACGATTAGATCAGATATCTTTCTCTTTGATAGCCGATCTTCAAGTAAACATCTTCAAAGATTCTTTCCTTTGTCAGAAGCTGCACTTGATATATTATTAGATATTTTCGGGATGACTTTCGTAGCATTCTTATAAGCACATATATATATATATATATATCTTGTGACTAAAAAATTGACTAAACAAAATCGACTACTAATGCATACTATTAATACTACAAAATTTATTACTTATACAATACTATATAAAATTTACACTATATATGACTTTATAAAACCAAGTATACCATTCCACTGTTTTGTTTGGTAGAATGTCTTGACTTCCATAACATAGAGTGTGGTTCAAAATGGACAACAATCATGGTAAAATATATTACCTTTGTGATCCCTTTCTCTTCCGTAATGGATAATCGAGATAAAAGTAAAAATTTCTGCGGCAGACGATTAGATCAGATATCTTTCTCTTTGATAGCCGATCTTCAAGTAAACATCTTCAAAGATTCTTTCCTTTATCAGAAGCTGCACTTGATATATTATGAGATATTTTCGGGATGACTTTCGTAGCATTCTTATAAGCATATATATATATATATATATATATATATATATATCTTGTGACTAAAAAATTGACTAAACAAAATTTACTACTAATGCATACTATTATTACTACAAAATTTATTACCTATACAATACTATATAAGATTTACACTATATATGACTTTATAAAACCAAGTATACCATTCCACTGTTTTATTTGGTAGAATGTCCTGACTTCCATAACATAGAGTGTGTTCAAAATGGACAACAATTGATGGTAAAATATATTACCTTTGTGATCCCTTTCTCTTCCGTAATGGATTATCGAGATAAAAGTAAAAATTTCTGCGGCAGACGATTAGATCAGATATCTTTCTCTTTGATAGCCGATCTTCAAGTAAACATCTTCAAAGATTCTTTCCTTTGTCAGAAGCTGCACTTGATATATTATGAGATATTTTCGGGATGACTTTCGTAGCATTCTTATAAGCATATATATATATATATATATACATATATATAACTTGTGACTAAAAAATTGACTAAACAAAATTTACTACTAATGCATACTATTAATACTACAAAATTTATTACTTATACAATACTATATAAGATTTAAACTATATATGACTTTATAAAAACAAATATACCATTCCACTGTTTTGTTTGGTAGAATGTCCTGACTTCCATAACATAGAATGTGTTCAAAATGGACAACAATTGATGGTAAAATATATTACCTTTGTGATCCCTTTCTCTTCCGTAATGGATAATCAAGATAAAAGTAAAAATTTCTGCGGCAGACGATTAGATCAGATATCTTTCTCTTTGATAGCCGATCTTCAAGTAAACATCTTGAAAGATTCTTTCCTTTGTCAGAAGCTGCACTTGATATATTATGAGATATTTTCGGGATGACTTTCGTAGCATTCTTATAATACATATATATATATATATATATATAGTATATATATATATCTTGTGACTTAAAAATTGACTAAACAAAATTTACTACTAATGCATACTATTAATAATACAAAATTTATTACTTATACAATACTATATAAGATTTACACTATATATGACTTTATAAAACCAAGTATACCAGTCCACTGTTTTGTTTGGTAGAATGTCCTGACTTCCATAACATAGAGTGTGTTCAAAATGGACAACAATTGATGGTAAAATATGTTACCTTTGTGATTCCTCTCTTTTCCGTAATGGATAATCGAGATAAAAGTAAAAATTTCTGCTGCAGACGATTAGATCAGATATCTTTCTCTTTGATATCCGATCTTCAAGTAAACATCTTCAAAGATTCTTTCCTTTGTCAGAAGCTGCACTTGATGTATTATGAGATATTTTCGGGATGACTTTCGTAGCATTCTTATAAGCACATGGATAGAGATATCTTGTCACTGAGGAATTGGAGAGCTCGAAAAAATACCTTACAGAAAATGCAATTAGAATAAAATCGTAAAAAAGAATCGGGCAGTTAACAAACACTCTATGCATGTCTAGTTAAGTTCGTTCTAATATATATATATACATATATATATATATATATATATATATATATATATATATATATATATATACAGTCGAGTCTCTATATAACGAAATCCACCGTTCCAGTAAAAAATTCGTTATATAGAGAAATTTGATGTATACAGAATGATGTTAAAAATCGTATTTAATATGTGAAATTTGAACAAATATTATTTTTGATCTTTTGAATTAAGAATTTGAAGTGTTTAAAAGTAAATATTAACCTAACATTTAATTTCTTAATTATTTAAGCCGTTTCAAAAAAGAGAACAGACATTTATTTGAAAGCTTAATGAAAATCAAATAAGGAAGATTTGCATTAATTTCAGACGAAGAAATCTGTAATTTTTTGTTGCTTTTATTTTAAAGTTGTTACGCTCTCAAAAACATGCTCAAATTTTAGCAAGGAATGAAAAATTGTAGTTAACGTTTCCCTTCATTTGAAGGCCTCTCTTATGTGCATCTCATTGATTCATCTCTTACATGTGTATCAATCCAATTGAAGCTGTTTTGAGAAGGATGTGGAAAGGTGTGTGGGAGGAGGGATGAATTCGTTGGATTTAAAGATCAAGGAGAGAAGTAATAAAATAAAAATAAAAAGAAAAAAAAAACTCAGCACTGACGATAAATCAAAAATAATTGATGGAAAATTGATTCCATATGATTTCGAAGCTTTTTAAAGCTGAATAAAGACCAATTTATGAAAAAATTCGTTATATGGAGATAGATATTTCGCTATACAGAGACTGTTTTTAATGTAATCATGCGAAAAGGAGACCGTTCCTACTAAAATTTCGTTATGTAGAGAAATTCGATGTATGGAGTTTCGTTATAGGGAGATTCGACTGTATATTCAGTGATGAAGAATATGAAAATCTTCGACTCATTTTTAATCCTAAAAGCATCATGATATTTGCATAGGCATGGTTATTGAAATAAATACTGAGATATTACAAAAGTCGCAAAAATTTAACACTTTATATTACTTTATAAAAACAAATATACTATTTCATTGTTTTGTTCGGTAGAATATCCTGACTTCCACACATATAGAGTGTGTTCGAAATGGAGTACAAGTAACTCTGTGTTCACTTTCTTTTTCGTAATGGATAACCGAGATAAAAGTAAAATATTCTGTGATAGACGATTAGATCACCTATCTCTCTTTGATATTGACATCTTCAAATCTTCTTTCCTTTGCCAGAAGCTGCACTTAATGTATTTTAAGATATTTTTGAGATGACTTTCGTAGCGTTCTTATAAGGCCATAGATAAATATATCTCGTCATTAACGAATTGAAGAGCTCGAAAAAATGCATTACAGAAGCAGGGTTCACACAATTCTACCACTAAATTTTAAGAATATTTTAGAAGTGTTTCACTGCAGAAAAATATCGTAAAATCATTGAATGAAGGTGGGGATTACGAATTTTGTGGTTTAACCCCTTGTGGGGCACCGGTATATATTATATACCACCTACGACTGATGAAGATTCACATCATAAAAATATTATTAAATTTCCCTTTTCTAACTTTGGTGGAAAACAGGCGTGAAATTGCTTTTCCTCTTTTTCATATAACTTTTATACAAATTTCCGGTGGTAGTTCAGAATTACTCGAACGCAATTGCTTGCCCCTCAAAGGGTTAAAAATTAAATGTAAATTTTCTTTTTTCTTATAGTGAGTCCTTGGAAATTCCAAGGAGTGTGCAAACCTTGAGAAGATGCAAATAAAATAAAATCATAAAGAAGCATGAGGCTGTTGACAAACACTATATGCTTGTCTAGTTAAACTGGTTCTTAGATATGTATATATATATATATATATACCGGGTGTCCTGAAAAGGACTGAACGATTTTAAAAATCAATAATTTGCAAACTTTTACAGATATTTAAAAAATTCTTGCACTAGAGTCATCCAAAAGGTCAAAATTTTTTTTCCTGCGATTCTGGATTTTAGTTCGAATTACAAACAATAGATGGCGCTGAGAGCGCTAGGTGCTGTATTGAGGCGGATATTGACGTCACTTGGCACTGAAGCAAAATAAGGAGGTTAAAGCTATGGAGTGGATCTTATTCAAAAATGAACTTTTGCTTTTACCGTCCAATTTTGAATGCAATCCATATAATTTTGATAATGCTGGCGTCAGCGCAATAATAGAGAAAAATATTATTTTCATGGGTCCTTTATATCCTTTGAAATCGAAATGCGTGAAACAACAACGTTCGGATTACCTACTTTTATTTATTTATTTATTTATTTATTTATTTTTTTTTTACATTCCAAGAATGTAAGTATTTTGAGAACATGATATCTTATTTATCTATTTATTTATCTGGGTATCTTTTAAACCTTTTTTTATGTCACCTAGTCATGTCCTGTATTGTATTTTAAGTATGAGTTAACAGTTAATTTACAGGTACACCCAAAAGATTGCATCACATCATAGTCTATGGGGGAAAATCACTTGCAGTGTATATTAATGAAATACACTATTTCAAATGTATTGAAACTGATATAAATCACTGAACTTCAGTATAAGATGATTATGATAGAATAGAGTATTTGGTATTTATAGCATTTAACGTTCATTTTCAGGGGCACACAAAAAGAAACCGGTTACTTTACTGTCTTTAAGTAATAACTGCTGGAAATGCGTTTTCAATTTCGGCATGCGCTTTTAAATTTATCTGTTTTTAGATACATTAGTAATTATATAAATGCATATCACCTATACTCGTCTCTGGTGCGTCCGTCCGTCTGTCTGTCCGCATATAACAGTGCAAAAATTACTCTGTCGAATCGTTTGAAATTTTAAATACATATTTATTGAAGAATTTTATCCAGTTATTTAAAATTTTATGAATATCGGATGTGTATTTCCAATACAGGGACAGTCAAAAGTATTCCGTTACATTATGGCCGACGAAGAAAAAGTTTCAAATGCTTTTTGATGATATTACACCCGTCCGAACATAATGAAATTAACATGCATTTATGAATTAAATTGAAATACAAATGATGTAGAATATGCTGCACAAAGAATAGTTATTATTCATTTACAGGGCCACACAAAATAATTATGTAACATAACGGTATAGAAGGAAACATACTTTGCGGCATATTTTATTTTTGTTAAAATTTTTATAAGTTAATTAGGTTTACTACGAATTTCTTACTATGTAATAGAAAATATGAAATATTTACAGGGACACACAAAAGATTTCGGAAACTATGCTGCATCAAAAATGCTGTACGCTAACGATAATTGCTTGAAGTTTTAAGTTTTCTTATGATTTTTTTTAAGTTTCAGTACATTTTTACATGTTACGCTGTGTATATAATTGGTGAAAATCATATACAGGGCTACACAAAAGAATTCGCACTCCTTACTAAGTGTGTAAGTAAATATATTAGGTGATTTGTAAATGAGCTATTCATTTTTTTTACGTTGAACAGCTTTAAGTATATTACGATATGTTTAAAGAATAGAAATGAAATGATATACAGAGGCACTCAAAAATTGGATTAATAGCTGGCTCTGGATGGTAATCTCTGGAAGTGTGATTTCATTAGTTTAAAGCATGTTTCGGTTTTAAATAGATTTTAGCTAGATAAATGGCGTGTATTTAAAGATAGTAGGAAAAGTACAGGGCTATACAAAAGAGTATAAATATGCTTCCGTCTATTTAAATAAATTGCTAAATGTCAAATTTCAACTTAACATGTGTTTTTAACGCTTTCCAACATAGTTAAAATTTTTTATGATTTCTTTATAGCTAACCGTCTGCCTGTCTGTCTTTCCAAACTCTAACTTGCGTTGAAATAATTGAATTAGTCTGTAAGTGATACATGTTAATAAGATTTATTATGCCGTGATGTTGGGTATTGTAAACAAACTATGCATAATTCATGATTCATTTACACAGACACTCAGAACTATGCCATTACATTATGTTTTGTGAGGATAATTATATATGTAGCTCCTATATTCGTCATCTGGAATGTTCTTTTATCTGTCCGCACATAATAGAGCAGAAAATACCCAACAGAATGCTTTGAATTATAATATATATACTCGTTGCAGCATTTTCGTTACTCATTTAAAGTTTTATGAAAAGCGAATCAAAGCTTAAAAGGACATTAATAAATGTTTTCTTCATTCTATTAAAACCTATTCTGCGTGACTAATTCAATGATATCCAGTGATAGGTGATGATTCTAGGTTGTCATTATGATTATAGCTCATTTAAGGTGGAGGGAGTATTATTTCCCTATTACCATGAATTTAATATACATAATCGTAATAAATTTTGTATTTGGGTATTTTTACAAAAGAGTGCAACAGCTATTGCACTAAATTTTCAATGTTTATACTATGAATATTCTTTGTTCTAAAGAATAAACCATTTCCGCAATTTTTTTACAACATACATAAAACTCTACTAAAGAACTTCTTTAAAACAAACTAGCATTTCTTAGAATATAACAAATTTTTTAAAATAGCAAAATTGATTAATTTTTAACAAAAAAAAAAAAAAAAAAAAAAAAAAAAAACTACTAAATCGTTTCACTTTATTTTAAAATATGATGCACAAAGTATTCTTTAAATTAGATGATAAAAAGTAATTTAATCCGTGAAAATACGGCTTTTTTAAATATAAAATCGTCTGCAAAATTCGTATGCTGCTCGTTAAATTCATTTCCAGTTTCCAATCGTTGCTATTATATAAAAGGATTTATTATTTCCATGACAACAACACATTTCATTGAAGTTATACCGACTGAATCCAAAATCGGGCTTTATGTCGAGTGCACAGGTCAAATGTATGTTGTTCAATAAAAACAAATAAACAAAAGTTCAAAATCGGGCCCTAAGAGCAAGATTGCATTGTCAAACGAGACCCACTCCACAGCCTTAAACTCCTTATTTTGCTTCAGTACCAAGTGACGTCAATATCCATCTCAACACCGCTCCTAGCGCTCTCAGCACCATCTATTGTTTGTAATTCGAACTAAAATTCAGAATCGCAGGAAAAAAAACTTTTGACCTTTGAGATGATTCTCGTGCAAGAATTTTTTAAATATCTGTAAAAGTTTGCAAGTTATTGATTTTTAAAATCGTTCAGTCCTTTTCAGGACACCCGGTATATATATATATATTTATATATTCAACGTAAAATGTTCGACTCATTTTTAATCCTAAAAAGCATCATACTATTTGTAGGCAAGCTATTGAAGTGATTTGTAATCAAACAGCTCTTTTTTTCATTTAATAAAATTTAATAAGTGCACAATGGAGTTATAAACAGGAGTAGACATACAGTATATTGTCTATCAGTTTTGAGCATAGCTGCCAACTTTCAACTAATCTTCCGTAATACCTGGATTAGTTTGATCCAGGTTAACGTCATTTCAAACCAGAAAATATATTGCATGAATCTTTATTTATTTAATTTCAAGATTGTTAGTAGAACATACTTAACTTCATTTCTTTGAAAAATTTCTGGTTCGAAACTCATTAAACCAGGGTCAAATTAACGCACGTATTACGGACAATCTATGTCAGGTTGGTACCTATGGTTTTGAGTGAAGTAACTGAGCAGGTTGATATAAGATGAGACGGCTGTTTCTTTTAAATAAATCAACAGTTTCTTCCACCAGTATACTTGGATAGAAAATTTTGTCTAATTTAAACGCCTAATTAATCAGAAATTTATCTCACAAACAGGGGGAAAATTTTGAATTCATTTTTACTGGTGTCACTTTGAGCAAGTATTATAATTTTTTTCACTAACACAAACAGCGGAGTGTCTGAGTTGTCATAATGTAGCGGAACCCGTCGAAGCAAACATCCACAAGTAAAATTGAATATCAGTTTTTATTATTACTACTATTGATATTTTCCATTAATGAGGCGTTTAAATAAAGAGAAATTTTCTACTTAAATTTACTAGTGGAAGTTTTTCTAGATGGAAATGAAATCCTCGAAAGAGGTTAATCTTGAAGTTTCACTATTTTACGGATATGTCAGTTCTTCATTATTAACCCTTAAATGCATATTGTATCGTTTTCGATACCATAAGTGTTCCCGATTTATTGGGAGTTTTATTCACATATTCCGTATTCTCACCAGAAATTTAAAAGAGCAATTTTCACTTTACTTAATGGCAGACCATTCGTAATTAAATAAAGAAAAATTTACTATTTAGATTTTTCTGGTATGAATTCTGATTCTTTGAATTGCGCATTTTTTGGAACGCGTTCTATCTTATGCATTTAAGGGTTAATAGTCCTTGATATGTACCCATGATTCCGAACGGTTTAAAAAATACCCGTAGTCTTATTTTTTGAGATAGTTCTTACCTTAATACCAGTACCGTGGAAAATCAAGCTTCGTCATATTTTGGGTAGGGTCTTATTTTCAAAGTCCGTCTTTTATTTCCCTGCATGTTACTTTTATGTAAGTTTTTAATGAAATTTGTAACCATAGTACTTATTTGTGTTTATTTGATTATTCATTTTTATATTATTTTTTTCTAGGTAAGTCTCTTTTGACTGATTTCCTTCTGTTGGCAAGTTGATGAATTTTTTGTAAGTGTGTCGATATTTTGAAATTGTATTTCTTTCATTTTATTGCGTTTTTCATTACTATTACAAGGATATTCAAAAATCATGCTAAATCTTAATTTGGAACTAGATCTCGTTTTCGAATAAGATCTTACACGGTCGATTCCATGTAAACTTGTCATGTCTGTCACACAGCTAAAAATCGCTGTGCTTGTTCGCCACCGTTATTTTCGAAAAGTTTGCTTCGCTCAATTGAACTGATGAAATAGTTCCGATAAAATAAATCAGATTTTTCGTTCTAAAATACTGGAAACCAAAAATCGTTGTATATGACAGACATGACATATTTTCATGGAGTTAGCCATACATCGAGTTTCCTGAAATATCATGTTAGTCGTATTTTTTTTTTTATACACAGTAATCACTTAACATTCTCTAATTTAGATTATTCGCGAAATAGAAAATGCAGGCCATTTCAAAATTTGCAGCACTTTTTAAAAAGAAAAATCTTTTACAGAAAAGTTGACGTTTGCAAGAAAATTGTAATAAAAAATATCCTTTTTTTAATAGTAGCACCAACAGAATATAAAAATAACAGTTTCTCGATCACAGTTTTAACCCTTAAATGCATATTGTATCGTTTTCGATACCATAAGTGTTCCCGATTTATTGGGAGTTTTATTCACATATTCCGTATTCTCACCAGAAATTTAAAAGAGCAATTTTCACTTTACTTAATGACAGACCATTCGTAATTAAATAAAGAAAAATTTACTATTTAGATTTTTCTGGTATGAATTCTGATTCTTTGAATTGCGCATTTTTTGGAACGCGTTCTATCCTATGCATTTAAGGGTTAACATTCGCGAAACCTAATACGAGCGAATTTGAGGGATTACTGTATTTTAATTTCGAGAAAGCGTTGTAATTTCGCTGAAAATAATAATTACCTAAATATTGCAGGGTTTTTTTTATAAAACATTCTAAAAAATTTTTAAAAATTCGCTATCATTCTTTATTTTTTTATTCCATTTTTAAAAAAAAATTGAAATAGCATTGCGCGACACATATATAAAAATGGATTGAAATCAAAATATCAGTTACAATTATTTTGACAAAATTTCATGGAACCACAAATCATCCATCGCGCAATGAAGAAACAGAAATTATGAACACGATGTTATGCTACATCCACATCTGAAAATACAATAATGGAAGAAATGCAGCAAAAGAAATTCAGGAGAAAATAAGAGGAAAAATGATGGAAAGTATTTCTGGTACATAAGTAATAAAGGATTCATCAGAAAATTAGTTGCCAAAAAACTGATTATTTTTAGTGATATGAGAGACGCTGATGTAACTAGAAAAAAATATAAATAAAGGAACTCATTTAGTGGAATAGGTTAGGATATGTATATTGTATAGTTATCTTGGTTATTGTTATGAATTCGAACGCTTCCTACTGATAAACAAGACTGCTATATTTGTCTATATTCTTGAGATTTAGAGAAAAGACGGAAAGTGCTTCTAGAGTCTAAGTAATAAAGGATTCATCAGAAAATTAGTCGCCACAAAACTGATTATTTTTAGTGATATGAGAGATTCTGATATAACTAGAAAAAAAAAATGAAGGAGCTGATTCAGCGGAATAGGCTGGGATATGTATGGTATTCTTGGATCGTTGTTATGAATCCGAACGGTAGCTACCAATAAACAAGTTTGCTATATTTGTGGAGATGATAAGTTCTTGAGATATGGAGATTTATCAGATAGAAAACACTGTGGAAAACATACATATTGCGCTTCTAAAATATTTGATGTATTGTAATTTCCGGTGTATAAGCAGCTGATCAAACAATTATTTTTGGACCCAGAAAAATTGTTCAGTAATTGAAGTTAAATATTTATTGCGATTTAAAAAGTTAAATTTTATTTAAAAAATTTTCTGGGTGGAGAAATGATTGTTTGATCCGCGGCTTATTCACCGGAAATCGCGGTATATATAGGGTTCACTTAAAATGACTAATCATTTCTGTAAAGGATTGCACAGAGACGGTGCGTAAAAATATTATTTATTATAATATGTGTGTCCGAAAACTGTCCTAGGATAAAATTTCCTAGATCTTTCAATTTATTATAGATGAGTGTCATTCTTTACATGATAAAAACGGAAAATAGAAAACAAAATAAATCGAAAAATGAAAGGTACTTTTATATAAAAGTCATGAAGAATTCATAATAAAATTAATTGTTTATGAAATTGGTTATTCGTGGTGACATGAGCAGAGTTGCCAAATCTCTGGCTTTTTGCACACCAGTATTATTTTAGAGAAAATGTTGCACTTTGAAATCTCCCAGTTAAATAAAAGGACATTATCTGTATTAAAATACTGGTATACATAAATCCGGAGACTTGGCAACTCTGTATGAACTATGCTAATTAAAAAATAAAATAAAATATATAAAGGAATGTGTTAGGATATGTATACTAATCTTGGATTATTGCTATGAATCCGAATGCTTGCTACAAATAAACAAGATTGCTGTATTTCTGGAGATGACATTCTTGAAATATGGAGAATTATCAGAAAGAAAACACTGAAGAAGACTCATATATCTTATGTACAGGGGGGCTTCTAAGATGTTTGATCAATTTAGCAAAGGTTGAAGAGATTGAGTAGGAAGAAACATTATTTATTGTTAAATATATGCCTGTAAATGATATGTTTTGATGGAAGTATATAAGTCTTCTAAAATGTTTGATCAATTTTGCAAACGTTGTAGAGATTCCGCGAAAAGCCCATTTTTTATTGTAAAATACTGATGATGTATTGATGTCCGAAAAATGTGTATCCGAAAAATTGTATATCCGTGTGTAAAATTGTCCGAAAAGTAAGGGATGCTGTTTAGCTCATTTGATAAAAGATTCGTCAGAATACTAGTTGCCAAAAACTTATTCTTAGTGATATAAGAGATGCTGATGTAACTAGAAAAAAAAATGAAGAGACTGATTTAGCGGAATAGGTTGCATATATAGAGTAATCTTGGTTTGCTGTTATGAACCAAAAAACCAGATTTCTACATTTGTGGAGATTATATTCTTAAGATTTGGAAGATACATCAGAAAGAAAACATTAGAGAAGACTTATATACAGTGCGCTTCTAAAAGGTTTCATCAATTTTACGTATTTTGATAGTAAGGGATGTATTTTAGCGGGGTTACCTCGCTACCGGGGATTTCCAGACCAGAAAATTCTTCGACGCCAGTAATTTCTTACAGAAAATCTCTGTTTAAGAAAGGCGAAAAATCGTAGGTTTAAATTAGGAGACATAATTTTCTAAAAATATATACTGGTATTTCCACTGGAAAATTCCCTGAAGCATAGCGACCCTGTTTAGTTTATTTTGTAGGCGTTATGCATCATCCGTTGCCTGATAATAAACGGGAAATATTAGTATGATCTTATGTCTTTTTCTATCTCGGGACAGATTAAGAAAGAAAGATACTTAGAAAAAAATACAATAATAAGTAAGACGACGAATAAAAGGATTAAAATTTAAAAAAATTCGCTACCATTCAGTAATTTTCTTCTTTCTATTATTATTATTATTATTATTATTATTATTAAAATAGCATTTGACAACATATATATTGAAAATGGGATGTAATCAAAATATCAGTTACAATTGTTTTTACAAAATTTTATGCAACCACAACTTATCCATCACACCATAAAGAAACGGAAATTATGTACACTATGTTATGCCACTTCTACATCTGAGAATACTAGAATGGGAGAAATGCGGGAAAAAGGAATTCAGGAGAAAATAAGAGGAGAAATGATGGAAAGTGCTTCTGGTACATAAGTAATAAAGGATTCATCCGAAAATTAGTTGCCGAAAAACTGAATATTCTTAGTAATATGAGAGATGCTGATACATAACTAGAGATAATAAATAAAAAATAAAGGAACTGGTTTAGCGGAATAGGTTGAGATATGTATAGTAATCTTGGATTATTGTTATGAATCTAAAAGCATGCTACCAATAAACAACTTCGCTAGAATAGTGGAGATTATATTCTTCGGATTTGGAGATTTATCAGAAAGAAAACAGTAGAGAAAACTTACATCCAGTGCGATTCTAAAATAATCAATTTTGTAATCTCATTTTATTTTTGCAATTTTAAAAAATCACGCTAAATCTTATTTTGGGACTAGATTTTATTTTCAAATAAATTTTTATTTTGTGAGTTTTTTTTTTTTTTTTTTTTTTTTTTAAATAAAGCTATGTTTATTTTGTGATACATTTTAATTTCGGGCAATCGTTGTAATTCACCTGAAAATACTCATTATTTTTAAACAAAAAAAACAGTTTCTTATAAAACATTACAAAAATATTTTTAAAAAAATATCGATTTTATCATTTATGTTTTCTTTCTTCATCTTTTTTTTTTTTTTTTAATCGAAAAAACCATTGGTAATATATATATTAAAAATGGATTGAAATCCAAAATATCAGTTACAATTGTTTTTACAAAACTTTATGCAACCACAACTCATCCATCACGAAATAAAGAAACGCAAATTATAAACATCTGAAAATACCAGAATGGAAGAAATGCGGAAAAGGAATTCAGGAGAAAATGAGAGGAGAAATGATGGAAAGTGCTTCTGGTAAGTAAGTAATAAAAGATTCATCAGAAAATTAGTTGCCGAAAAACTGATTTTTCTTTTAGTGATATGAGATATGCTGATATAACTAGAAAAAAAAAAAAAAAAAAAAAGGAACTGATTTAGCGGAATAGGTTAGGATATGTATAGTAATCTTGGATTACTGTTATGAATCAGAACGCTTGCTACCTATAAACAAGATTGCTATATTTGTGGACGTGATAAGTTCTTGAGATATGGAAACAGAAAAGAAAGAAAGAAAGAAAACACTGTGGAAAAATTATACATAGTGCGCTTCTATATATATATATATATACAGGGTGTTTCAGTTAAACGTTTCAGAACTCCTAAGAGGGGTAGAATGCATCCCGACGACTCGAAATCATATAGCATTGCGGGGTCAGAAATGCTTTCCCGACGCGCTAGAGGGCGTTGTGCAAAAGTTCCGAGCTTTCATGCAGGAAATCGTCATTTCGCACAAGGCGCACCTGGTGATCCCGTGTGTTAGCCTTCTCGGTCACCCGACTTATCATGTCTTGATTTTTATTTCTGAGATCGTATGAAAACACTGGTTTATGACAGCCCTGTTGGCAATGCTGAGGAGCTGGTTGCAAGAATCGCAGTAGCAGCCGGAGAAATTCGAGATATGCCTGGAGTATCCGAGAATGTTCGGATTTCCATGCGCCGGATATGTGAGGTGTGCATTGTAGTCGGTGGCAGAAATTTCGAACACTTGCTTTGAGCCATGTACCTTTTCCTTTTTTATATGTATCAATAAAACGATTTTTCACTTACGGTGTCTTTTCTTTATGGTGCTTCTGTGTACATCACCGCTTCAGGAAAACATTTTCGACTTCACATTGCTATATGATTTCGAGTCGTCAGGATGCACCCTACCTCTCTTAGAAGTTCTGAAGGGTTTAACAGAAACACCCTGTATATATATATATATATTGGGTTCACCTAAAATGACTGATGGATTCTGTAAGGGATTAAAGACGAAGCGCGAAAACATTATTTATTATAAAAAATGTGTCCCAGGATAAAATTTTCTAAATCGTTCATTTTCTTAGAATTGAGTGTCATTCGTTACATGATAAAACGGAAAATATAAAAACAAATTAATTCGACAAATAAAAGGTACTTTTCTATAAAAACCACAAAGGATTCATAGTAAAATTAATTGTCTATGAAATTGGTAATTCTTGGTGACATGAGCAGTGTTGCCGAATCTCCGGTTTCTTGCACACCAGCATTATTTTAGAGAAAATGTTGTTCTTTTAAGGGTGTATTCGAAAAAACGCTTTTCCACCTTCAACAGCTCGAAATTTTCCGATACAATTTCAGACACATTTTTAAAAGTAGAAACATGAAACTTGCTGAAGGGATTCTTGAAGGGACGTATGAAGTGCCGTGTGATGCCTTTTTAAGCTCAATTCATTAGGATTTGAGTCAGGCCCGGACTGGCTCCTTTGGAGGCCCTCGGCTGAACACTGAAAGGGGGCCCCTTACGGGAAATTTAGCGAAAACAGGATGTTATAGGGGGAACTGGGGACAGCTTTTTTAAAAAAAATTTTTGGTGTCTAAAAAGCAGAAATTTCAGGTTGATTTTCTATGTGATGTCAGCAAAACCTGTGTAGTGTGTTATAAAAATGTACAATCGTTGTTTTATATATTATTTTTGCATGTAATTTTTAAAAAATCAAAAAAAGTAATTTGTATCAATGTGCCCCATCCCCGGGGCAGATTGATACACTTTGACACGTCTGGGAAAAATGGTGACCAAATAACACCAATGCATATTTTTCATAGAAAAATAGTTAGCAAACCATTTTATATATATTTATAGACTCTAAAATCGCACACAATTCATTTGTAAGCGATATTAAAGCAATCAAAATGAAATGTATAGTGACCTGATGTTCTGGCTATTCCTTGTCTGTTTGTTGGCTGTGGTAACTTCGTCATATCTGGCACTTTAACCCCAGAGTTATCTTCTTTCTTAGGAAAGGTGAAAGAATTACCAGGTTTTCTGTTTATAAATCGGTTTACAAACAGAAAATAAAGGATAATTATATTAAAAATTATGTTTATAATATAATTATCCTGTACTGTACTGCAGCTTGTTTCTCTTACTTAACATTTCTCATGTCGTTAATATTTTTTTCTCTGGAGAATCGATATAAATTTGAGATTTGCTAGGCTGCCGTCCATTTCTTTTGTTAATTCTACTAGCACTAGATATTGTGTAAGTTTGTACGTCTTCTGTTTTCAAAAATACTATAAAATGTTCTAATATAAAGAAATTAGAGCTATTTCACTTCAATAAAAACTTATAGTAGACATTTTTGACGAAAAATGGTTGAATTAAGGAATGTATGGCAAAAAAAACAATAATAATAAATGTAATGATGAAATAAAAATGTAGTAATGAAAAAATAAACTAGAAAAGGATTTAGGTTGTATCAATGTGCCCCGTACAGCCATTTTGAATAAAATGAGTCGCAAATCCAACACTTCATAATTTATCTAACAATAAAGAATGAGGAACTGATAAAGAGTAGCTTTATTTGCCAGGGAGGGTATTCTTTTCGGTTGAAAATACTGGAACAGTTGCATAATACCATTTCAATTTTACAACTCAAATTTACTTTTGACCTACAAAAACAATTAATCACCCATCCCATTTCATCAAACTATTAAATCATTCCAAAACTTTCTGTATGTAGTTAATTTCACTCGTATCACCTTTTAGAGCTGTTGTGAAAGTTCCTGTAATGACCCTGTATGCTGTACAGGGGGTGTATCAATGTGCCCCAGTTCCCCCTACTTTATTTTTAAATTTAGGCTTGGATGGCAAAAAAACACATTAGGCTATTTTGTCACTTGGAAAATAGTTGAGTAAAATGTAAGCTTTTTATAATGTTTTTAAACTTACTTTCACAATATGTATTTATATTGTTTTTATACACCATACCTAAACTAATTCTATGCTAGGGAAAAAAAAGAATTATTCATTTTAAGTGGTTGTTACTTAAAACTGAGCGTGAGGTATATTTTCAGTTTTTGGCAATCAAATAACTGTGTCGAAGTCATAATAATCTAAATCCTACTGTGTAACTTAAGTAAATATCAAAAGTGACATAACAATAACAAACTAGTCGTTGGGGGCCACCGTAATACTTACCCATCATGGATAGGTATATGAAAATAAAACATGTGAAACTATTTATACAATGCATTGCAATTCATAAACAAAATTTAAATATTGTTAATATACATAGTAATGCTATATTAAAGAACTGCTGATGTACCAATTTCGACAAATTACATAAAACGTCAAAATACTCAAGTAGTACCGAACTGCGTAAAAGAAACATCCTTATAACTCCAAAAATAATAATTCTATTAACTAACAATTAACTGCGTCGGATTAAGCGTCTCATTTCCAATTAAAATATACTTCTGAATTGAAATTTGAATGAAATACAGGGTCATGAAAAATCGAAGAATGTGGAAAACACGATTACAAATATCTCAGCAACTAATAATCCGATCGACTTCGTTCTATATGCAAAATGTGTGTTATTTTATTGCCTTTTACGCCCATTCCTTAGAACAAAAAAATACGAAAAATTTTATATACCTTTCATCAGAACGAATTTTTCGAGAGTCCGAAAAAAATAGTTCCGGATAATCGAGGTTGCTGATATTAAATAGGGTTCGTCCCATTCTTACATACTAACTACATACAAAATTTCAAGTCTCTATCTCAATTTATTCGGGAGATAGAGCGTTTACAGACAGACAGACTGACTGACAGACAGACAGACAGACGGACGGCAAATTTTTTTTTTCTAAAAATATGTTTTTCGGAATCTCCACTATCTAAAACGTGTAAATTCGTCAAAAAAAATTTTTCGATTTTCAAAACGATTGCAAGACTTACCCTATACTACGTATGATGGGTAAGTAAAAAAAGTGGGTACGTGTGGTCGCAGATTGCTCAGATTATTTCTTTTAATATATCTTTCAAAACAACTTATCCTTTAATTAATAAAACCAAATTGTTGATTTATAATTATTAAATTCTTACATAGATGGTAGCATCAATTAATTTAAAGTAAAAAGAAGTTATTTATTTTAATTAAATTAAAAATGTTCAAATTAAATTATTTAAATAAAATTCAAATTGAAAAATTCTTAAAAACTAGTCGTTGGGGGCCACCGTAATACTTACCCATCATGGATATGTATATGAAAATAAAACATGTGAAACTATTTATACAATGCATTGCAATTCATAAACAAAATTTAAATATTGTTAATACACATAGTAATGCTATATTAAAGAACTGCTGATGTACCAATTTCAACAAATTATATAAAACGCCAAACTACTCGAGTAGTACCGAACTGCGTGAAAGAAACATCCTTATAACTCCAAAAATAATATTTCTGTTAACTAACAATTAACTGCGTCGGATTAAGCGTCTCATTTCCAATTAAAATATACTTCTGAATTGAAATTTGAATGAAATACAGGGTCATGAAAAATCGAAGAATGTGGAAAACAAGATTAAAAGTATCTCGGCAACTAATAATCCGATCGACTTCGTTCTATATGCAAAATGTGTGTTATTTTATTGCCTTTTACGTCCATTCCTTAGAACAAAAAAATTCGAAAATTTTTATATACCTTTCATCAGAACGAATTTTTCGAGAGTCCGAAAAAAATAGTTCCGGATAATCGAGGTTGCTGATATTAAATAGGGTTCGTCACATTCTTAAATACTAACTACATACAAAATTTCAAGTCTCTATCTCAATTTGTTCGGGAGATAGAGCGTTTACAGGCAGACAGACTGACAGACAGACAGACAGACAGACAGACAGACGGACGGCAAAATTTTTTTTCTAAAAATATGTTTTTCGGAATCTCCACTATTTAAAACGTGTAAATCCGTCAAATTTTTTTTTTCGATTTTCAAAACGATTGCAAGACTTACCCTATACTACGTATGATGGGTAAGTAAAAAACGCGAAATAAAAGAAAAAATCGCGGAAATATAAATAAAATTAAAAATTTTTAAAAACGAAAAAAAATGTTTAAACTAAATTTAAAATGCTGAATCATTAAAAAACCGCTCGTTTTTAAAATAGAAGGAAAATTGTACTTATATATATATATATATATATATATATATATATAATTTTTTTTTTCCCGCCAAGATAAACCTACCTACTATATTTATTTCCTTATAACAATATTCCGTACTTAGTTCAACTTATTAAATTAAAATCTTGTTTCTAGTTTCTTATTTCTATTAATCTTTATGGAAACGATATAAATTCTTAATTCGCCTTAAAAACATTTATTCCAATATGCGTAAATTTAAAAAGATGGCTCTAAATTAAAAATATTATTAATTAAACTTTATTTCTTAATATTCCATAAAATTATATGCTTTTATCAACCCTTTTTAAGAAAGTCTTATTAAACTTATTCCAAAACCATACCTTTCAAAAAATATCATTATTTTTATTTATCTATTTATTTTTTCCCTTCTTCAACATTTAATATTTGTGCATATCAATAAATTCATTTCTTTTCTCTTTTTCTTAAAATTAATCCTCTGTAAAAATACCGTCTGCCTAATATATTCGAAATTTTGAGTCGATTATAAATTAGTTAAGTAATATTTAAAAATAAAATAAAATTATCGTCTGAATGGAATAAAAATCTCGACGCTGGACATGAATTATGTTTAAGTGGGAAAATGATGGTTAGAGAGTAGAGAATTTTCTAGAACTTTGTTTTTAGTTTTAAGAAGGAAGCCGGTGAAGGTGATAAGAGAAATTCTTTGCTTTTTCTCGATGAGTACGTTAAAGATGTATTGCTGAAGTAATGATGGAATATTCTTTTTGATGTTTCGGATCAAGACGGCTTACAAAGGGAACATTTCCTTCTCTTATGACTACAGTTTAATAAACTAACTTGCAGCAGCCAATGTGTAATTTAATGAATCTTCTACATTTATTTATTTTGTTTTTTTCTCTCGCTTGCCACGACTGTGTGTTTAAAAAAAAGGAACCAGTGAAGATAATTCGAGTTTCTCCTTAAAACGTCTCATATATATATATGAGTATTAGTGATAAAAAATAATATAAACCCTTAAATCGGCAAAAAGTACGATTTTTTTTAAAAAATTCTATCTTACTAGGGAACTGCAAGAAGTGTAAGTCACTGATTTTGAGTGGTATCGTTGGAAAGATCTCATTGTGAGAAGTAAAAAACTCAATGGAACTACCCGTCGGAAATGAGCCGTTTTCGAGATAGTAGCTAGTGAACACTTACTGGGAAACCGCAAAAAAGTTTGGTATCGATTTTAACGAAAGTGGTATCGCTGAAAAAATATTATCGGGAGGATTAAAACACTCAATGGAATCATCCGTCGAAAATGAAACGTTTTCAAGATATCCGACATTTTGAATAACGTAGCTAATGCACACTTACTGGGAAACTGCATTAAGTTACATAAATTGTCGGATATCTCGAAAACGACTCATTTCCGAAGGGTAACTCCATTGAGTTTTTTACTTTTCAAAGCGATATCTTTCCAACGACATCATTTTCGACAAATCGAGACAACAATTTTTTGCGGTCCTCTGTTAGGTGTGCACTAGCCCAATATGTACTAGCTACGTGGCTTAAATTATTGGATATCTCGAAAACGGCTCATTCCCGATGGGTAGTTCTTTTGAATTTTTTACTCCTCACGATAAGATCTTTCCAACATCACCACTTTCTTCAAAATCTAAACTAATTTTTTTGCGATTCTCCAGTAAGTATGCACTAGCTACGTTACATAAATTGTCAGATATCTCGAAAACGACTCTTTTCCGACGGGTAGCTCCATTGAGTTTTTTACTCCTTGTAATGAGATCTTTCCAACGATACCACTTTCGTAAAAATCGGTGACTTACACTTTTTGCAGTTCCCTAGTTAGTATGAAAACTTCAAATTCCAGCATGACGGTTCGAACTGTAAGGATCTTCTGCTTACTTGCGAGTCTGTTTTCCTAAAAATCTTTCACATATCTTTCCTTGAAGGACATATTTGACTCTTTGTTTGTTTGTGTTTTATGCTGGCCAATTATCTACACGTGAGATATAGGCTCTAAAAGGAGGGGTGCCCTCCGTGGGGTCTTTCTAAGGGAACCTAACCCGTATTTACGCAAGGAAATGCAAGATTCGGAAAAAACCACGGGAAACTCCGAACGGTTAGGCCGACGGTCGCGATTGGGCTCGAACCCAGCACCTACCGTATACCAGTTTGGAGGTCAGGACCTCTCGACCACTGGTGGGGACCATAGCTAACGCAAATTGCCAGTTCGTAACAGCTATATCTAGAGAACTCCCCACCATCATGCTGAATATTATGCTATCATATGGGTCTTTTAAAATAATATTACAGACCATTGAACCTATTATTTGTTGTAGAGGTTTGCATGGGTCCAGGTTTGGGCCGAGATCCGTATCCAGACCGGTCTGCGGGCCGGTCAGGCAAAGAAATTTAGCGGGAGTGCTGGGCCGATAAAAAAAAATTAGGGAACCTGCCAATCCGATATAAAAACTTAAACGAAGACGATAAAATATTATCCGCTTTCAGTGAATGACTTTCGCAAGAATGAGCATAAATATGCGTCACGAGC
Source organism: Maratus speculifer (assembly GCA_964019185.1). Lineage (NCBI taxonomy): Eukaryota > Metazoa > Arthropoda > Arachnida > Araneae > Salticidae > Maratus > Maratus speculifer. Next base: position 315,773,045 of record OZ025295.1, read on the forward strand.
CGATGCTAGTTTGACACCATCCAAACAAAAACGCGGGCATCGGACAGTTATGTGATATCAGAGACAGGGTTTATTTTTTTCAGCAGACTCATAACTAATGCCGTGATCAGGCGTGCACTTTTTTTCTACGTAGGTAGAGTCGGGCCAGAACAGGACTTAAATGTTCTCAGAATGTGTAGGACGGTTACTATGTTTTTTTTTTTTAAATATTAATAGTGATAATAAACTTCTGTTTTGGAAATATAACTTAGGCTGGTTTTCAATCCACTTCTCAATAACGCAAAACTTTCTGACTAATTTTTAACTATAAATGCATAAAATTGACATGCGTGACTATTAAAGGATTTGGGAATAGAATATTTTTTCCATTTTTGGTAAATAAATTATGAAATAGTAAGAGAATTTTGTCACGTGACTGCAGGTTTTTCCCATTTTCAATGATATCGCTTCCAAAAATTCAATTCAAAATGCTAACTTTGACAATATTTCTAAAAGATATAATGTCTTTATCAAAAAATGGAAGACACCATTCGATTACATAGGTTTTGAATAAGAAAGAACAGCAAAACTTATGCATTTCTGAAGAAAATGAATTTAGAAATGTGTCAGGAACTAACTCCTTTGGATTTTAAAGAAGCTCTAGTAAATGACAGAGAAATATTTTCACAAATATATTTTTTATAATACATCTTCAAAAGTTAATCATGTTTTTACCGTCTTTTTTTTTCTTTAAATCTAAACTACATTAATTTTATAATGAATCTTTATTTGAATGTTCAAAAATCTAGACTTCTAAGTAATCATTAGTGTTATTATCGTGTTTTTTTTATGTTGAGAAAGTATCGTGATTTTAAAGTATAGTTTTAAAATATAAACTATTTCATAAATGTGTATTTTAAAAAAAAATCTTAATTGTGTCCTAAAAAAGCTTTTTTTTATGTGTGTGTGTGTGTATGTGTGCAAATTGAGTGGAATTTGGTCGTTCTTACTACTTAACCAAGTATTAAAAGTTTTAGACATTTTTCAATGTTTAAAAATTTTCTCATTTTTTTCTTTCCTTTTCGTACTGTCGCTTTCGTACAATTGCTTCATGTTGACCACACTGTGAAATTGCGCTAGTTACAACCATACTATACGAGATTGGCAAGTGAGCGTCGCGATGCACCCTGAATTTGATTTGATGAATACTGCAGAAAGGGCGATGTATCAGTCAGCAGCCCTATTCGTCTGTCCAACGACATGACACGACGAAACTATGTAAGTTACCATGAAAAAACTATCAATTGTTTAAAATTTATTGTAAACGCATATTATTATTGGAAAATACTCATTTTTTTTCTTATGTAAGTAGTAATTATAAAATCGTATATTCCTTTTTTTGAGTTGCACTTCCGGGGCCCTCGGCGATCACCGACCAGCCGACCTGGCCAGTCCGGGCCTGATTTGAGTTATAAACAATTACCTTATCAGTATGACCCTTTTTTCGTTCCCAGATCTCCTGCTTGGGTAAAAACGGTTCAAATTGCCGTTTTTTTTTTTTTTTTTTTTTTTTTTTTGCTATATTTTCTGTATTTATTAAAGAATTGACAATTACGGCACCTTATGTACTTTCCAAATAAGAGATTTTGAAAGTTTGGTGTATTTGAGAGCAAAAATGAATTCAAAAATAAATCTGAAAATAAGCAGTTCGAATCGAAATGCACCCTCAAATTAACAGAATGTTCCAGTTGAATAAAATGACATTATCTGTATTAAAATACTTGTATACACAAATCCGCAGACTTGGCAGCTCTGTATGAGCTATGCTGATTTAAATTGAAAAAAAAAAAATAAATAAAGGAACTGTTTTAGCGGAATAGGTTAGGATATGCATAATAATTTTGGATTATTGCCATGAATCCGAACGCTTCCTATCAATAAGCATGATTGTTACATTTGTGGAGATGATATTCTTGAGATTTGGAGATTTATCAGAAAGAAAACACTAAAAAAGACTCATACAGTGCCAGATTTACGGCAGGGCATTCGGGGCACGGGCCCAGGGCCCCTGATTTTCAGGGACCTCCAAATGCTGCTGATTGGAAGATTTTTCAATTGTCCCAAATCTGATGTAGTTTTAATATCCAATGAAATTTTACATTTCATTCTACATTCTGTTACGTTCATCCTATAGTTTTATAAAGTTGTATATTTTGTCTGAAATATTCATTTATTACTTTATAATAGTGAATATTTTCTTTTATCTTTTATACTTTAAAAATATAGGGTATTTTTAATTTTTGTTTAATCCTTTTATTGTTATCGTTAGATTATTTGAATGTTGGTGAGCGTAGTTTGTAGGTGCAGAGGCCTCTAATATTTAAAACAATTGCAGCTTGGTGTTGTCAAAAATTCATTATTAATTGTTGCATAATTTATTCCAGATATATAGGCTTAGTAAAAGGCATAGGAAAAGGTAATTAGTATACTCAGTTTATAATAAAAAATCTGTCCATTTAAATTGTAAAATAATTATCTAAAGGTAAGCTATTCATTATCAAATTTAATTTATTAATGAATATTTTAAAGTCAATAGTGGTTACTTTAGTACCTATCTTTTTTCACTTTTTAAAAGTCAATCACCCCGTAAGTGTCGGTGCAAGGGGGCCCCATATACATCTGTGCCCAGGGCCCCCAAATTTGTAAATCGGTCCCTGCTCACATACCTTATGTACAGGGGGCTTCTAAGATGTTTGATCAATTTTGCAAAGGTTGTAGAGATTGAGTAGAAAGAAACATTATTTATTGTAAAATATTTGCTCGTAAATGATATGTTTTGATGAAAGTATATAAGTCTTCTAAAATGTTTCATCAATTTTGCAAACGTTGTAGAGATTCCGCAAAAGCCCATTTTTTATTGTAAAATAATTGTCCGAAACTTGTGTATTTTGATAGTAAGGGATGCTGTTTAGCTCATTTTATAAAAGATTCGTTAGAATATTAATTGCCGAAAAATTGATTATTCTAAGTGATATGCGAAATGCTGATGTAACTAGAAAAAAAAATGAAGGAACTGATCTAGCCGAATAGGTTGAATATGTATAGTAATCATCGATTACTGTTATGAATCCGAACGCTTGGTATACGTTAAACAAGATTGCTATATTTGTGCAGATGATATTCTTGAAATCTGGATATTTATCAGAAAGAAAACACTGGAAAACTGACACACAGTGTGCTTTTAAAATGTTTGATCAATTTTGCAATCTTATTTTATTTTTGCAATCTTAAAAAATCATGCTAAATATCATTTTGGGACTAGATTTTGCTTTCAAATAAGTTCTTATATTGTGAGTTTTTTAAAAATGATGCTACTTTTATTTTTTGGTACATTTTACTTTCGGTAAAACGTTATAATTTCCGTGAAAATAATTATTATCTAAAAACTATAAATTATAATATATTATAAAAAAAAATTAAGAAAATTCGCTATCATTGTCTACTTTTTCCTTCTTCCATTTTATTTTAACCCTTAAATGTATATTGTATCATTTTCGATACCATAAGTGTTCCCGATTTATTGGGGGTTTTATTCACATATTCCGTATTCTCACCAGAAATTTAAAAGAGCAATTTTCTCTTCACATAATGACAGACCATTCGTAATTAAATAAAGAAAAATTTACTATTTAGATTTTCAGGTATAAATTCTGATTCTTTGAATTGCACATTTTTTGGAACGCGTTCTATCCTGAGCATTTAACCCTTTGCGGCGCAGGGCAAATTCATTCCTTAAGTTTTGAAATTAATGGCTGACACCGGAATTTGAAAGCAACTTTATTTGTAAATAAGAAAATGTTGTATTTCACGCATTCAATAAACCGTAATTTTTTTAAACAAAATTCCGGTGCGAATGTGGCGTTTGGGAATTAAAATTAAGTGGTTTATCAACGAAACCACTGCGCCGCAAAGGGTTAAGGGTTAAATTGAAATAGCATTTGTCATGTATAGCAAATAATGTATCGCATAATGTAGCTTATAATAATAGTATATAGTATCATGTATAGTCAAATGCTAGTGTCATTCTTAGTGATATGAGAGATGCTGATGTAACTAGAAAAAAAAAATGAAAGAACTGATTTAGCGGATTAATTTGGATATATATAGTAATTTTGGATTACTGTTATGAATCCGAACGCTTGGTACCAATAAACAAGATTGCTTGCTGTATTTGAAGAGATGATATTCTTGATATTTGGAAGTTATATCAGAAAGAAAACATTAGAGAAGACTTATATACAGTGCGCTTCTGAAACGTTTCATAAATTTTGTGTATTTTGACAGTGGGGGATGTTGTTTAGCATATTTTGTTAGCGTTATGCATCACCCATTGCCTGATAATAAACGGGAAATACTAGTATGATGTTTTGTTTTGTTTTACCTCGGGTCAGATCAACAAAGAAAGAAGTTTAGAAAAAAATACAATACTAAGTAAGACGATGAATAAAAAAATTAAAATTATAAAAAAATCGCTATAATTCAGTATTTGTTTTCTTCCAGTTACTATTATTATTATTATTATTATTATTATTATTGAAATAGCATTTATTGACAATTATTTAAAAATGAAATGAAATCAAACTATCAGTTACAACTGTTTTCTACAAAATTTCATGCAACCACAACTCATCCATCACGCAATAAAGAAACGGAATTTGTGAACACGAGATGTTATGTTGCTTCCTCATCTGAGAATACTAGAATAGGGAGAAATGCGGAAAAGGAATTCGAGAGAAAATAAGAGGAAAAAAGATGGAAAGTGTTTCTGGTACGTAAGTAATAAAAGATTCATCAGAAAATTAGTTGCCGAAAAACTGATTATTCTTAGGGTTATGAGAGATGCTGATATAACTACGGGAAAAAAATAAATAAATAAAGGAACTAACTTAGCGGAATAGGTTGGGATATGTATAGTAATCTTGGATTATTGTCATGAATCCAAAAGCATGCTAGCAATAAATGAGATTGCTAGAATTGTGGAGATGATATTCTTCAGGTTAAAAAAAAAATGAATAAAAGAACTGATTTAGCGGAATACGTTATGCCAGGGGTGCAAAAATCTAGGCGCCAGCAGGCAGTTTCTCACCACAAAATTTATTTCGTTTTTCTTCGTCTAATATTTCGTGTGAAATTCCTGCTAGAATGCTATTAAATTTTGAGCGAAAAAAACTTTAAAATTTTAGTGGTGAGAGACTACCCTCTGGCGCCTAGATTTTTGCACCCCTGCATTATGCTATATACAAGGTTCGCACACTCCTTGGAATTTCCAAGGACTCTGGCACCACTATTAAAAATAAGAAAATTTACATTTAATTTTTAAACCACAACATTCGTAAACGACACCTTCATTCACAGATTTTGCGATATTTTTCTACAGTGAAACACTTCGAAAATATTTTTAAAATTTAGTGATAGAACTGTGCGAACCTTGATATACTGTAATGTTGGATTATTGCTATGAATCCGAACGCTTGCTACTAGTAAGCAAGTTTTCTATATTTGTGGATATCATATTCTTGGAATTTGAAGACTTATCAGAAAAAAAACTGAGGAAAACCTGTATACAATATACATTGAGCTTCTAAAATATTTGACTAGATAAATGATCTAAAATATTATATTAGAATGCGAAAAGAGCAGAAAAGGAATTCCGGAGAAAATAAGAGGAGAAATGATGGAAAGTGCTTCTGGTACATAAGTAGTAATAAAGGATTCATCAGAAAAATAGTTGCCGAAAAACTGATCATTCTTAGTGATATGAGAGATGCTGATATAACAAGAGAAAAAAATAAATAAATAAAGGAACTGATTTAGCGGAATAGGTTAGGATATGTATAATAATCTGGGATTATTGTAATGAATTCGAACGCTTGCTACCAATAAACAAGATTGCTGTATTTGTGGAGATGCTATTCTTTCGATTTTTGAGATTTATCAGAAAGATATTATTGCGGAAAACTCATATACAGTGCGCTTCTAAAATATTTGACTAGATAAATAATCTAAAATATTATACTAGAATGGGATAAGAGCGGAAAGGGAATTCAGGAAAAAATAAGAGGAGAAATGATTTAAAGTGCTTCTGGTGCATAAGTTATAAAGGATTCATCAGAAAATTAGTTATCTCTAGTTATAGAGAAAATAAATAAATAAAGGAACTGATTTAGCGGACTAGAATAGGATAGGGTAACATCCCCAGTAATTGGCAGGCACCAGTGATTGGCACATACTACAAAAATGTCCTAAAATAAAATTTATATCCAGTGTTTTAAAAATGCAAGACCATATACCAGTTATATGCTCATTTACTTTACAGATTATAACTTTGATTTATGCTACTAAATGACAATAGTGCCTAGGAAAGAGAAACAATTATAGCTTGTATCAAATTAGCCATTTTTGTTGCAAATGCTTCTTTTCTGGCTTAAGAAAGGCATGCATTTCAATTTATTATTATCTGATTTATAGTATATTTTAAATTTTAATTGACAACAATTTTGTTTAGTTGAAAAGGGTTACTTTAATTGTGTAAAAGTCTAAGTGCCAATTACTGGTGATTGCAGCAACTTTTATAAATATATTTTTATAAAAATACTTTTTCAAATACTTTTGCTTTTAGTGGGCAAAGTAGATGACAGATATGCATTATTTGATTTAAAAATATTTGCAAGTAAATATTTTATTTCTTGGTAATGAAAACAGAAGTAAGTTTAAAGACAAATCCTTAATGTGCCAATTACCGAGGATGTTACCCTATGTATAGGAATCTTGGCTTATAGTTATGAAACAGAACACTTGCTACTAATAAACATGATTGCTATATTTGTGGAGATGATATTCTTGATATTTAGAGATTTATCAGAAAGAAAACGCTGTAGGAAACTTATACACAGTGTGCTTGTAAAATGTTTGATCAATTTTAAAAAAATTGTAAAGATTGCGCAAAAAAAGAAAAAAAATGTTGTAAAATATACTGGACTGCCATAGGCGACTAATTTTATATACTGTTTACACCATTATTTTAAAAAATATATTTTTTTTCTGTGTATTTCTCTTGCAAATATTGTGAAAGCTTATGTAAAAGATTTTCTTTTATATAAATTGTGCGAAATAGAATTATAAAATAGTCACCTGTACCAGCCCTGAATATGTATCCGAAAATTGTGTATTTCGATAGTAGGGGATGCTATTTAGCTCATTTTGTTAGAGTTATGCATCATGCATTACCTGATAATAAACAGAAAATATTAGTATGACGCTATGTTTTTCTACTTCAGGATACTTCAACAACGAAAAATATTTAGAAAAAAAAAAAAAAAAAACAAGACGAGAAATAAAAGGATGAAATTTTCAACGAAATTATTAAAGGATTTAATAGAAAATTAATTTTTGGTGATGGATTATTCTTGGTGATATGAGCAATGCTGAAATAACTAGAAAATTATTTACTGTAAAATCTGCATCTGAAAATGGTGCGCCTAAAGGATTACAAAAAAAAGCTTTGGTCTTTTTCTGTATTTTATAAGCATTGTTGAATTGCACATATGACTCATATACAGTGGTACAAAAATCTAGCCTCCAGCGGGTAGTCTCTCACACCTAAAATTAAAATAATTTCATCGTCGAAAATTTAATGGCATTCTTGCAAAAATTTTTCACGAAATATTAGAAGGAAAAAACGGAATAATTTTAGTGGTGAGAGACTGCCTGCTGGCGACTAAATCTTTGCACCCTTGCTCATCTATATGGATTACGCTAACGTATGCGGCACAGAAATCACGATTATTTGCTAATTGTTCAATGGCAACATCTGAATAAAACGCAAATCATCGGTTGTAATGTAAAAGTAATTTAGAAGGATTTAGACAAAGGTAAATCTGATTTATTTACATTTTTCTCTTTCGCTGCAATTCTGAAGTTTTAAAATATTATTATTTTTAGTTTTCTCTTATTTAAAACAACAACAACAACAACAGCAACAAAAATACAAGTCAGGAATTATAAACATTTCAGTTTAAAATTAAAGTTATGCATTATAAATGAAATAAGTATATACTAACTGGTATTGCGCTATTTCTATTTACAGCATATCAAGTAATTAAATGAAATCATTCCATTTTACATAATATCAAAAAAATATTAAAATCATTTCACTATATTATGTTAACTGTAAAATAAAAAGAAATAGAACGCTTTCACCATAATAACAACAAACACAAAAATTTATTCTTTTCAATAACAAAAATATCGTTTGTATTTTCGTTGTCAAAGCAATAAAATTAATTTTGACAAGATTGTCCAATGATTCAAAAATTGCTGTCAAACTGGGCATTTTGAATCGAATTTACAAAAGCGGTAGCAATAGGGGGAAAAAAGGTCACACCGATTTTTCAGAAACGTAAAAAACTGATTGCAATTTCACAAATACTGAGAAACTTCTGAGAAAAGTCTGGAGAGACCCTGAATATTTTAGGTTTATAATAAAATTATTACTACAATGGGAAGCTACGTTGAGATAAGAGATAATTGCAACAATTTTATTAAATTAACTCCGAACTTTTTTCTTTCCGTCCAGTCGAATAATATGCTTGCTTAGGATAGAGATAAATGTAAAATTATCAGAAAAGAATGATTATTCTTTTTTTCCTTTATTAAGAAATGAATGAGTAAGTGGAATTGGGACGAACAATAAGATAACAAACCTTTTTTTTAACACAGTTATCCTTTTAGATACTAAAAATATATGTCATAGAAAAAATTACTCATAGCAATATTTTGGGTTTATAACCAATATACAACTTAAAAAAAACTACATTGTAATGAAGGGTAATTGCAACAGTTTTATTGAATTAAATGATAATTTTTTTCTATCGAGCCGAACAACAATATGCTTTTTTCGGATAGAGATAAATGTAAAGTTATCAGAAAAGAATAATCATTCTTTTTTTCCTTTATTAAGAAATGATTGAATAAGTGGAATTTGGACAAACAATAAGATCACAAATCATTGTTTAACACAGTTATCCTTTTAGATACTAAAAATGTATGTCATACAAAAAAAATTTCATAGCAATATTTTGGGTTCATATCCAATATACAACTTAATAAAGCTACATTGTAATAAAAGGTAATTGCAACAGTTTTATTGAATTAACTGATAACTTTTTCTATCCAGTCAAACAACCACATGCTTGCTTAGGACAGAGAAAAGGGTAAAACTATCAGAAAAGAACATTCATTCTCTTTTTTCCTTTATTAAGAAATGGATGGATAAGAGGAAAGTGGAATTTGGGAGAGCAATAAGATCACATATCTTTCTTTTGACAGCGTCATCGTCTAGATATATACACAACAAAAGATATATATCTGTGGCTAGGCTATATTATTTTTTTTCAAGCTTTATTTTCAGGTTATTGCTCTTAGAAAGTGAGTACAAAAAATGTATTTCTCGGTTATAAAATTTTACAGAGAATGAAGTAACCACTCTTCTCTAAATTCTGTTAAATGAAAAAAAAAAAAAATAGTTTCGTTTAAAAAAAATAGTTACTTTCCAGCTGTTAATGCTTACGAAGTGAAAACATGGATAATGAAGACCATTTTAATTGCCATTCATTATGATTAAATAAACTTTTTCTAAAAAAAAATAAAATTATTCCAAAGTAAAAAATATTTTTTAACATAATAAAAAAATAAAATAAGAGTATTTTGTATTTACCATGCTTATTATTATATTTATGTACATTAATTTTCTGATGTCGGTGCCGGCCAAGTCAAGTTAAATATATAGGCATGAGAATTTTCCGCGGTTTTCCGCGTTTTTTCTCTCCAATATAATCTTAGAGAAAATGTTATTTTACTCAATCGAAAAATGCTGCGATTTAACAGAACAATATTTTCTCTAATATTATACTGGTATGAAAAAACGCGGAACACTCTCATCCCTAAATATAATTATCCAAAAGATATACATTTAAATAATATGAGTGTTTTTATGGTTTATTATTTAATTTAAAAAAATAATAATTTTGTCATTTTTTGCCCACAACGGGAGTTCACTTTAGAATGCCAACTTTGATAGAATTTTCTAATAGCTTACGGTTTCTTTAAAATAGAAAACGACTTTCAATTACATATTTTGTGAATAACAACACCTGCTAATTTCATGCATTTTCGATTTTAAAAAATAAATGAATGAAAAAGTGTGAAATCAGCTCCTTCTGATTTAAGAACAGCCTTAAAAAATAACTGGAGTAGTAGAATTTAAGTGAGCAATAAAATCACTTTTTTTTCTTTTTGATTATCTTCTAAGTACTAATAATGTTTACCAAGAAAAAATATTCAGTACAATATTTCGGGTTTATAACCAATATACAACTTAATAAAGCTACATTGTAATAAAAGGTAATTGCAACAGTTTTATTGAATTAACTGATAACTTTTTCTATCCAGTCAAACAACCACATGCTTGCCTCGGACAGAGAAAAGGGTAAAACCAGGGCCTGATTACTAACGGGGCACTCTCCCACCAGGAAAAAGAAATAAAGAATTTTTCCTTATTCTTGACAGTAATCTTGTATGAAAAGGGCGTTTAAAGAAGACGAAAATTTCTATAAATTTTTTCTGGTGAGAGAGTGCCCCGTTAGTAATCAGGCTCTGGGTAAAACTATCAGAAAAGAACATTCATTTTCTTTTTTTCCTTTATTAAGAAATGGATGGATAAGAGGAAAGTGGAATTTGGGAGAGCAATAAGATCACATATCTTTCTTTTGACAGCGTTATCCTCTAGATATATACACAACAAAAGATATATATCTGTAGCTAAGCTATACTATTATTTTTTTTCGAACTTTATTTTTATGTTATGGTTCTTAAGGAGTGAGTACCAGAAGAAAAAATATTTCTCTATTATAAAACTTTACAGAGCATGAAGTAATGCATTATCCACCCTTCTCTAAGTTCTGTTAAAGGAAAATAAATAAATAAATAAATAAATAGTTTCATCGAAACTTTGTGGCTGTTAATGCTTACGAAGTGAGAACATGAGTAATGAAACCATTTTAAACGCCATCCATTATGATTAAACAAACTTTTTTACTGAAAATAAAACAGACTTCAAAACTACTGAAAGTAAAAAAAAAAAAATATGTTTTTTACATGATAGTTAATAAGAAATAAGATTAAGAGAATTGTATTTACCATGTGTATTATTGCATTTATGTACATTAATTTGATTTTTTGGAGTCGACGCCAGCTAAGCCAAGTTAAGTATAACAATCCAATAGACTTACACCTAAATATCTACGAGTGTTTTTACGATTTGTTATTTAATTAAAAAATCTTAATTTTATCATGTTTTGTCCATATCATGAATTGAATTCAAAATCCCAACTTGGATAGTATGTTTAACAACTATTTTGCGGATTTTTTTTTTTTTTTTTTTTTTTATAAAAAAAGTTTTTTAATTACATAATTTGTGAATAACAACACCTGCTAATTTCACGCATTTTCTATTAAAAATAAATAAATAAATCTGTAAGAAGGAGGGAGGATTGTACTTTGTGCTTATATATAACTAAATAAATAAACAACGTTAAAGAGCACAAATATTATAAAATAAAGCATGTTAACCCATTAACGCCCAGTGTCCTTTTTTGAGGACGGTTACAAAAACAGCAAGAAATCGTTTTTACCACCAGTAAAAAGGAAGATAAATACGTACCTTATTTCACGAGACAGAATCCTCGATAAATTTTGATGAAAGTTAATTTGCTTTTAAAAGTGGTGGGAAATACAAAATTTAAGTTTTAGCGAAGAAAATAATTCGGGCGTTAATGTGTTAAAAGCATACAGCTGTTTCGAGACTACTAAAGTCCCATCATCAGTGCTAAAAAAGGTTAAAACGTAAAAGAAAGTCACATCGTTAAATAAAATAAAACCGTGCATCTGAGCTCGCCGCTAACAGTAACAATAACAGAAACAGTAAAGAGTGCGCGTGCCAGTTTACTTTTACTGTTGCTTTGCGACGTTTCATGGTCGGCGAGCTCAGATACACGGTTTTATTTTATTTAACGATGTGACTTTCTTTTCTGTTTTACACTTTTTTAGCACTGATGATGGAACTTTAGAAGTCCCGAAACAGCTGTATGCTTTTAACATCTTTTATTTTACAATATTTGTGCTCTTTAACGTTGTTTATTTATTTAGTTAAATAAATCTGTGTCAGAAATCAGATTATCTGGATTTGTGAACAGCCTTAAAAAATGAATTTATATGTGGGATTTAAGTGAGCAATACGATCACATTTATTATTATTTTTTAATGGCATCATTCTCTACATACTAATAATATTTATAAAGAAAAAAATATTCAGTACAATAATTAAGATTTATATTACAACTGTAATGAAGTTGCATTGTAATAAGAGCTAATTGAAACATTTGTATTGCATTAAGGATGTATTTCGATTCAAATAGCTTATTTTCCTATTTATATTTAAATTCATTTTTACTCTCATATGCATCAGACTGGCAAATTGTCTTATTTAGAAAGTACACAAGGTGCCGTAATCGTCAATTCTTTGATAAATGCAGAAAATATTACAAAAAAAAAGCAATCAAAAACGGCATTTTGAACCGATTTTTCCGAAGCGGGAGGTCTGGAAACGAAAAAAAGAGTCATACTGAGAAGATAATTGTTTATAAATCAAATTCTAATGAATTGAGCGTAAAATGACATCACACGGCACCTTATACGTCTCTTCAAAAATCCTCTCAGCAAATTTCATGTTTCTACTTTTAAAAATATGTCTGAAATTGTATCGGAAAATTTCGAGCTGTTGAAAGTGGAAAAGCGTTTTTTAGAATACACCCTTAACTGATAACTTTATCTACCCTGCTGAACCACAAAATGCTTGCTTAGGACAGAGAAATGGCTAAAACTATCAGAAAGAAAATTCATTCTATTTTTTCCTTTATTAAGAAATGGATGGATAAAAGGAAAGAAAGTGGAATTTGGGCGAGTAATAAGATCACAAATCTTTCTTTTGACAGCGTCATCCTCTAGATAGATATACAACGAGAGATATATATCTGTGGGTATGGCTGCATTATTATTATTATTATTATTATTCGAGCTTTATTTTCACGTTATGGCACTTAGGAATTGAGTACAAAAAAGATATTTCTCTCTGACAGAAATTTACACAGAATAAAGTAATGCATTATCCACCCTTCTCTAGTCGTCTGAGTTCAGTTAAATAAATAAATTAAATAAATTATAGAAAACAAGCTTCATCGAAATTTTCCGGCTGTTAATGTTTACAAAGTGAAAACATGGATAATGAAGAGCTTTTTAAACACCATTCATCATGATTAAATAAAATTTTTACCAAAAAAAAAAAAAAAAAAAAAAAAAAAAAAAAGGTTTTAAAATTACTGCCAAGTAAAAAACATTTATTTACATACTAGTTAACCCCTTAACTGATTTGCCGGTACGCCATTCGGGCAAGACGAATTTGCTTAATTCATCATTTAAAACTTTTTGGCACCACTATTTTTTAAAAATTACTTCATAATATTTAACCCCTTGCGGCGGTGGTATATCTATGAAACCACTTAGTTCTCAAAAGCCACATTGGTACCGGAATTTTGATAAAAAAAATTTCGGTTTATTGAATTCCTGCAAAATAGCCTTTTTTTTTAGGTGCGTTCGTAATTATGTAAATACGTAGCACCTATATTGTTGTCGTTCAGTCCGTCTGCCTGTCCGTCCGCATATAACAACTCAAAAACTACCCAACCAAATCGTTTTAAACTTAAAATATATAATTATTAGATAATTTTGTCGAGTTATTTCAAATTTTATGAAAATCGGATGCATAGTTCAATTACAGGGACGATCAAAAGGATTCCGATACATTACAGGAAATGGGGATAAAAGTTTCAAATGCATTTTAATCGTTTGAAATTTAAAATACATAATTATTACATAATTTTATCGAGTCATTTCAAATTTTATGAAAATCGGATACATAGATCAATTACAGGGTTAATGTTTAGACTAAACGTTTAATGTTTAGACTAAACGTTACAAATATTTTATTTAAAAAATAGTAGTGTGAATCCGTTATTTTCAATTTATTGAACGAAAAAAAAGAACCACTTAAGAGGTTAATAATAAATTAAATTTTGATATTGTATTTACCATGGGTATTATTATATTTATGTATATAATTTAATTTTTTGAGTCGCTGCCAGTCAAGCCATGTTGAGTATAATTATTCAATAGACATACATTCAAGTATCTAGGAGTGTTTTTACGATTTATTATTTAATTGAAAAAATTTATTTTTGCCCACCGGGAATTTATTTCAAAACGCCAACGATGACAATATTTTATAACAGTTATTTTGAGTTAAAAAATAGAAAACGTCTTTCAATTACATATTTTGTGAGTAACAATTTCCGATCAAAGAAGAAAAAAAAAAAAAAAAAAAAAAAAAAAAAAAAAGCTTCAGAAATTAGCTTATTTGATTTGAGAACAGCCTTAAAAAACGAATGGATTTGTGTATTTAGGTGAGCAATAAGATCACATTTTTTATTAGCTTTTTTAATCGCGTCATCCTCTAGATACTAGTAATATTTAACAAGAAAAAATATTCAGTACAATATTTTGGGCTTATATTATTATTGTATGAAGAAGCATCGTGATAAAAGCTAAATGCAAGAGCTTTATTAAAGTAACTGATAACTTTTTCTATCCAGCAGAACAACAACATGCTTGCTTCGGACAGAGAAAAAGGTAAAGCTATCAGAAAAGAGCACCCATTCTCTTTTTCCTTCATTAAGAAATGGATGGATAAGAGGAAAGAAAGTGAAATTTGGGCGAGCAATAAGATCACAAGTCTCTCTTTTGACAGCGTCTTCCTTTAGATATATATACAATGAGAGTATATATCTGTGGGCATGGCTGTATTATTATTTTTTTCCCGAGCTTTCTTTTCACGTTATGGCTCTTAGGTAATGAGTACAAAAAAGATATTTCTCTCTGATAGATACTTACAGAGAATGAAGTAATGCATTATCACTCTTCTCTAATCGTTTGAATTCAGTTATAAGAAAAATAAATGCTGTTAATGTTTAAGTTAAAGAATGGATAATAAAGAGCATTTTAAAAGTTATTCATTATAATTAGAAAACTGCCCGGATGTGCCCATTCCAAGATTTTCTCCTACCTCATATATGAAGATATTTCAAAAAGTAAAAAAAAATAATAATAATAACCGTGCATTTGACAACAAAAAATAAAAGTCAGATATGCCAATTTTGTACTTTTACGTTTAAAAAAAGTCAGAAAATGTGTCAAAATTTCGCGTTTATTCAGCAGGTATTTTGAGAAGCATCTTATCCGAAGACGTCAAGTTGTCAGTTAAACCAATTTGGAATCAAATAGAGTTTTCTATTTTAAGATAAATTAATGACATCTCAAGCAATTCTTGTCTAATTACAAAAACGATTCAAAACGACAAGTTTGATAGCATTTTATTTAAGATTTTTTGCATTGAAAATAAATAAAGAAAGGAAGTCTTTCGATTACATAATTTTCGAATAACAATATCTACCAATTTCTTGTATTTCCGTATAAAAATAAATAAAAAAATATTTCAGAAATTAGCTCCTTTAGATTTGAGAATACAGCCTTAAGAAATGAATGAATTAGTGGAATTTAACTGAGCAATAAAATCACAAACATGTTTTCTTAATAGCATTATTCTCTAGATACTAAAAGGATCTATCAAGAAAAAAATATTCAGTACAATGTTTTGGGTTTCTAACCAAATTAGAACTCTAATGAAGATGCATTATAATAAGAGCTAATTGCAGCAGCTTTATTGAATTAACCCCTTGGTTACATTACAAGCGACACGTGTACGTGCCGCAAAAAGTCTTAAAAATCTTTAATTCCCACCAGCAAAATTTTACTGTAAAATTTGGCGTATTAAATCGGATCTTGTACTTGATATAATAAGGCACACATATCTGTTTTTAAAAACCGGTGACAAAACATTAAATATTTCGTAAAAAGCTCCCATCGCGAAGGGGTTAACTGATAACTTTCTCTATTTAGCCAAACAACAATATGCTTGCTTCGGATAGAGAAAAGGGTAAAACTATCAGAAAAGAACATTCATTCTCTTTTTCCTTTATTAAGAAATGGATTTATAAGAGGAAAGTGGAATTTGGGCGAGCAACAAAATCACAAATCTTTCTTTTGACAGCGTTATCTTCGAGAGATATATATCAGTGCGTATGGCTGAACTTTTTATTTTTTACTTTTTTTAGCTTTATTTTCACGTTATGGATCTTAGAAAATGAGTACAAAAAAAAATAAAAAATAAAAAAATAAAATGCTCTCCGACCGAAATTTACAGAAAGTGAAGCAATGCTTTACACTCTTCTCTAATCGTTTGGATTCAGTTAAAAGATTAAAAAAAAGGGCAGTTCGTGTTTATGAAGTGAAGTAATGGATAATAATGAACATTTTAAACGCGATTTATTATAATACGAAAACTAGTCAGATGTGCTCATTTAACCCTTTCCGTCACGGGCAAAATCTGTACTAAAATGAGAAATAATCGACTGACACCGGAATTCGCAAGCGAATTTTTCAAATATTTTGAATTCCTTATTTTAAGTTTTTATTGTAAAAGTAAAATTTCACTAAAATATTACTGGTGCCGTTTGCAAGTTTGGAATTAAAATTAGGTATCCCAGACCGGGCACAGTGTGCCGGAAAGGGTTAAAAGCTTTCTTCTGTGTCATGCATGTCAACACTTCACTTCAAAAACTAAAAATCTTTTGATCGTGCATTTGAGAAACAAAAAGTGAGATCTTTCAAGTTTATGCAATTACGTTTACAAATAAATCAGAAAAAGTGCCAGAAAATTTTGTATTTTTTGAGAAGAAAATTGGAAAAACACTTTATACTTAAAGGTATAAAGTTGTCAGACATGATTATTGAAACTATTTGGAATCGAACAGCGTTTTCCATTTAAAGAAAAATAAATTACTTATTGATCTATAATCAATTCTCGTCACGTGACGCTCACATCGTGAATTTGATTCAAAACGCCAACTTTCACAGCATTTTATCACTAATCTTTTGCTTTTTTTTTTTTTTTTTTTTTTTTTTTTTTTTTTTTTTTTTTGACATTGCTTTTTGGTTGCTTAGCTTCTGATTAAGAACACCAGCCAATTTCATAAATTTCCGAATAAAAATGAATTAAAAAATGTGCCAGAAATCAGCTCCTTTAAGAAATGAATCCATTAGTAGAATTTAAGTGAAATATAAGATCACAAATCTTTCCTTTTAATAACATCAACCTCTCGATTCTAATAATATTTATCAAGAAAAAAAAAATCAGAACAATATTTTAGGATTACAACCAAAACACAGCACTAATGAAGATGTCTTTTAATAAGAGGTAATTGCAACAATTTTATTGAATTAACTGATAACTTTTTCTATCCAGCAGATCTGCAACATACTTACTTCGGACACAGAAAAGGGTAAAACTATCAGAAAAGAACATTCATTTTCTTTTTCCTTTATTAAGAAATGGATGGATAAGAGGAAAGGAAGTGGAATTTGGGCGAGCAATAAGATCACAAATCTTTCTTTTGACAGCGTCATCTTCTAGATAGATATACAATGAAAGGTATATACAGTGTCTCACAAAAGTGATGGGACACTTGTGCTTTATAAAAAGAAACTGTAATAAAATAAATAAACAAACATGTGCAAAAATTTTTTGGGTGTGTTTCATATTTAAAGTTAGTAACAATTATTACATAACATACATTTTGTCAAAGTATTAAAATATTAATTTAGTAAAAATACAATTGTTCAGAACGGAGCAAAAAATGGCTCACATAAGTGATGGGACACTTACTTTTCCATCAAATATTTATCCAAAAATTTTACTTTTTAAAAGGTTTTAATATTTTGTTGGATTTCCTTTTACTTTTAAAACATGATTTAATCTTTTTGGGATGGATTCGACTAATTTTTTTGTGATTTCTGGAGTGATTTTACCCCATTCTTCTTGAAGCACCGATTTTAGTTGTTGTTTTGAAGAAATGGTGTGTTTGCGAATTCTTGATTCCAATTCTTGCCAAATATTCTCTATGGGATTTAAGTCTGGAGGTTGTGGTGGTGTTTTTATTATTTCAGGACAGTTATATAGCAGCCAGAGTCTAACGTTCAGAGCAGTGTGCTTGGGGTCATTGTCCTGGTAGAATTTAAAATCGTTATGAAGGTTCAATTTTCGTGCTGAAGATTTTAAATTTTGCTTTAAAATATCAATATAGTCGTACTGATCCATTATACTGTCAATAAAAACAAGATTACCAACTCCAGCGGACGACATACACCCCCATACCATAACTCCTCCTCCACCATGTTTTACTGTTGATACCAAATTCTGTTTGCGAAATTCTTCCCTGGGTTTTTGCCACACCAAGATTCGACCGTCAGAACCAAATATATTAAATTTACTCTTGTCAGCAAATATAACTTTATTCCAGTAATCAGAATTCTTATTTATGTTGGATTTTGCGAAAGCTAATCTGAGTTTTCTATTCTTTTCACTTACGAAGAATTTTTTCCTGGCTACTCTACCGTGATATCCAGCAGATCGAATTACCCTTTTAATAGTCTCAGGATTAACAATTATTCCATCTAATGCTTGTAAATCAGTAGCAACTTTTGAAGCAATATTTCTTGGATTTTTTTTAATATTTCGAACGATAATTCGCTTTATTCCATTGGATAGCTTTGATGGTCCGCCAGGCCTTCTTTTATCCTGAATCATATGATTCTTTTTATATCGTTTAATGATATTGAAAACTGTTCAACGACTCAAGTTAACTGTTTCAGCAGTTTTTCTAATAGATTTTCCACGTTCAATATGCAAATTAATAACTAATTTTCGAATTTCAGGCGAAGTTTCTTTTCGTTTAGCATTCATGGCTACACAGAGCTAAAAAACACAAAAATTCCAAAGCAAACTGGAGAGAAATACTGCAGACGATTTTATAAATTATTGCCAATTGCTTTTAAGTAAAAATAAAACCCCAAAAAATATTTTTATTGCTTATAACAGACGATTTTTGCTGCATATATAATGGTGTCCCATCACTTATGTGAGCTATTTTTTGCTCCGTTCTAAACATTTGTATTTTTATTAAATTAATATTTTAATATTTTGACAAAATGTATGTTATGTAATAATCTTTACTAAATTTAAGTATGAAACACACCCACAAAAAATGTGTACATGTTTTTTTTTTAAATTTATTTTATTAGTTTCCTTTTGTAAAGCACAAGTGTCCCATCACTTATGTGAGACACTGTATCTGTGGGTATGGCGGTGTACTATTATTTTTTTTTCGAACTTTATTCTCATGTTATGGCTTCTAGGTAATAAGCACAAAAAAGATATTTCTCTGTCAGAAATTTAGAGAAATTGAAGAAATGCATTATCACTCATCTCTAGTCGTTGGGTTCAGTCAATAACTGGATCAGTGGAATTTAACTGAGCAATAAAATCACAAACGTTTTTTTAATAGCATCATTTTCTAGATACTAATAGAATCTATGAAGAAAAAAAATGTTCAAAACAATATTTTGGGTTTATAACCAAATCACAACTCTAATGAAGATGCATTATAATAAAAGCTAATTGCAACAGCTTTATTGAATTAACTGATAACTTTTTCTATCCAGCCAAACAACAATATGCTTGCTTCGGACAGAGAAAAAGGTAAAACTATCAGAAAAGAACATTCATTTTCTTTTTCCTTTATTAAGAAATGGGTGGATAAGAGGAAAGGAAGTGGAATTTGGGCGAGCAATAAGATCACAAATCTTTCTTTTGACAGCGTCATCCTCTAGATAGATATACAACGAGGGATATATATCTGTGGGTATGGCGGTGTACTATTATTTTTTTTTTCGAACTTTATTCTCATGTTATGGCTCTTAGGTAATAAGCACAAAAAAGATATTTCTCTGTCAGAAATTTAGAGAAATTGAAGAAATGCATTATTACTCATCTCTAGTCGTTTGGGTTCAGTTAACCCTTTACGGCGCAGAGCAAATTCATTGCTTAAGTGTTGAAATTAATGATTTACATAGGAATTTGAAGACAACTTTATTGATAAATAAGAAGAAGCTATATTTCGCGCATTCAATAAACCGTAAATTTTTAAATCAAAATTCCAGTGCTAGTGTGGCGTTTGGGAATTAAAATTAAGTGGTTTCATAGATATAACACCGTGACGCAAGGGGTTAAATGAAAAAAAAAAAATAAAGTGATGCTATTAATGTGCAGGAAGTGAAATAGTATATAATAAAAAACGTTTTAAACGCTCTTTATTATAATTCAAAAACTGGCCAGATGTGCCCATTCAAAAACTTTCTTCTACGTCATGCATGTCAACAACTCAAAAAACTAAAAAAAAAAAAAAAAAAAAAAAAAAAAATGATCGTACATTTGAAAAACAAGAAATGAAAGACTAATCTGTCAATATTGTGCATTTACGTTTAAAATTGCGCCAGATTTTTTTTTTTTTTTTTTTTTTTTTCGGATTTTTTTTTTTTTTTTTTTTTTTTTTTTTTTTTTTTTTTTAAGATACTAATAATATTTATCAAAATAATAATAATAATAATAATAATAATAAAATTCAGAAGAATATTTTGAGTTTACAGCCAAATTACAACTCTAAATGAAGGTGCAATGCAACAAGAACTAATTGCATCACCTTTTTGGAATTAACTCATAACTTTTTCTATCTAGCCGCATAACAACATGCTTGCTTAGGACAGAGAAAAAGGGTAAAACTATCAGAAAAGAACATTCATTCTCTTTTCCCTTTATTAATAAATGGATGGATATGAGGAAAGTGGAATTTGGGCGAGCAATAAGATCACAAATCTTCTTTTGACAGCGTCATCCTCGATATATGTATAAAGAGAGATGGTACCTGTGGGTATGGCTGTAATATTATTTTTTTCTCCAGCTTTCTTTTCACGTTATAGCTCTTAGGTAATGAGCAGAAAAAAGATATTTCTCTCTGGTAGAAATTTACAGAGAATGAAGTAACGCTCTATCACTCTTCTCTAGAAGTTTTAAATCAGTTAAAAGGAAAAAAGATGCTGTTAATGTTTATGAAGTTAAATAATAGATAATGAAGTGCATTTTAAAAGTTGTTTATTATAATTAAAAAACTGGCCTGATTTGCCCATTCCAAGACTTTCTCCCATCTCATATATGAAAATATTTCAAAAAGTTAAAAAAAATCGTTTATTTGACAAAAAAAAAATAAATAAAATAAAATAAAATAAAAGTCAGATATGCTAATTTTGTACTTTTACGTTTAAAAAAAGTCAGAAAATGTGTCAGAAAGTTTTGCGTTATTAAGCAGGGATTTTGAAAAGCATCTTATCTGAAGACGTCAAGTTATCAGTTAAACCAATTTGGAATCAAATAGAGTTTACTATTTTAAGCTAATTAATTACTTATCAAGCAATTCTTGTCTAATGACGAAAACGATTCAAAACGACAAATTTCATAGTATTTTATGAAAGAGCTTACGCATTTCTTAAAAAATAAACAAAGTCTTTCATTACATAGTTTCTGAATAACAATATCTACCAATTTCATATATTTCCGACTAAAAATTAATTAAAATAATGTTTCAGAAATTAGCTCCTTTAGATTTGAGAATACAGCCTTAAGAAATAAATGGATCAGTGGAATTTAACTGAGCAATAAAATCACAAACATGTTTTTTTTTAATAGCATCATTTTCTAGATACTAATAGAATCAATCAAGAAAAAAATGCTCAATACAATATTTTGGGTTTATAACCAAATCGCAACTCTAATGAAGATGTATTATAATAAAAGCTAATTGCAACAGCTTTATTGAATTAACTGATAACTTTTTCTATCCAGCCAAACAACAATATGTTTGCTTCGGACAGAGAAAAGGGTAAAACTATCAGAAAAGAACATTCATTCTCTTTTTCCTTTATTAAGAAATGGATGGATAAGAGGAAAGAAAGTGGAATTTGGGCGAGCAATAAGATCACAAATCTTTCTTTTGACAGCATCATCCTCTACAACGAGAGA
Organism: Maratus speculifer; assembly: GCA_964019185.1. NCBI lineage: Eukaryota > Metazoa > Arthropoda > Arachnida > Araneae > Salticidae > Maratus > Maratus speculifer. The sequence continues at coordinate 315,795,279 of OZ025295.1, forward strand.
TATGTATCTGTGGGTATGGCTGCATTATTATTATTATTTTTTTTTTTTCGAGCTTTATTTTCATGTTATGGCTCTTAGGAAATGAGTACAAAAAAGATATTTCTCACCAATAAAAATGTACAGAAAATGAAGTAATCTATTATTACTCTTCTTAAGTTGTTTGAATTCAGTTAACCCTTTAACGTTCATTGGTTTTGCCACGAAACCACAAAATTTTAATTCCGATACGCAACACTGACACCGGTATTTTTATCTAAAAATATCCCTTTTATTATGTATGTGAAAAATCACGTTTTCTTATCTAGAAATATATTTGTTCTTAATTACCGGTGTCATTCATGTATTTCGACATCTTAGCAATGAAAATGCCATGATCGTTAAAGGGTTAAAAGGAAAATAAATACCATTAATGTTTATGTAGTGAAATAATGGATAATGAAGAGCATTTCAAACGGCATTCGTTATAATTCAAATCTTTTTAGGTGCTTTTGTATTTATATAAATACATAGCACCTATAGCCATTGTTCAGTCTGTCCGCATATAACACAGCAGAAACTACCCGAATCATTTGAAATTTAAAATATATAATTGTTGCATAATTTTGTCGTGTCATTTCAAATTTTATGAAATTATTAATATTTTAAGTTTATTTTTACGTTGTGGCAGTTAGTAAATGAGTATAAAGATGTATTTTGAAATAATAGAGACTTACATAGGATGAAGCCGATGCATTATTGCATTTTTCCAGTGAATTGTAATACCAGGTGGTCAAAAAATCGGCAAAATCTTTAAGGCGCTGGAAACGTTCGACTTCGGAAGAAATGTGCAAATGACACGATTATAACTTGGGCAGCTAATCCAAAGTCAATTGACGGTTGAAATCCGTGTACTAGGTCAAGGATATTTAGTACAAAGATAAAGTTTTGTTGCTGAATTTATTTTGCGTGAATTAAAATTCAGCGACCAATCTTTGAACAAGTACAGGGCTCTCAACCGTGATCTATGCGTTTTTGAGTTTGTTTTTTTATAACCGTCTTTAAAAAAAAAAAAAAAAAAAAAAAAAAAAAAAAAAAAATTGTGGCTTATAGATGCTAACCCTGCAAACCATTTTTTATTTTGGTTATTTTTCCAGGTGTTATGAAATTTCAAAATTTTTATGGACTTTTTGTCCACCTGGTGTGTAATTTTACTTGTCAAAGTATGAAGAAAATATTTTTAAATCTAACTTATAAGTCCCTCGAACTATATAAATATTTAAAATGTGCAACTTAAATAAAATAATGACATGAAAATTTTATTTCCTTTGTCTTAATTTCTTATTTTATATTGAGTATTTTGCAAGGTAAATTGCCTACGTTGCTGTAACATGCCAAAAATTAAAGAGTCTTTCAGTATTTTCTAATGCCATACTTATTGAATATCATTTATTTTGAACATCATTTTACTTGGGATATAAATCGTATGAATTCTAATTTTCCAACTGAGTAAAAAAAAATGTCCAGGGTCACCTTTAGGCTTAAGCTACCAATGCGCTGCCATTGGTCCCTGACGAATCTGACGAACGATTTATTCAATTGAGATGTTTCTAGTAGCCGACTAGATATTTCTATCAAAAAGTTGTCTGAATATGCTGTGCCTGTCAGGTCTGTCCAGGATAGTTCAGGTGACAGAGCATTGGTAGCTTAAGAGGCTACTTCACTTAAATAAAAAGTCCCTTTCGCTAATGCTAATCCTATGGAAGAAATTTATAAAGATATCTCGGGTGCATTTTAATATTGTTAAATGAAACTTTTTGCATTGGATAGTTGAGACCGATCTGTATGCATAGCGTTTTTTACTCTTTTGATTTTGGTTTCAAATACTTTTTATAAGAACGTTTTCATTTTAAGAACCGGTTTGGAATGCGAAAGTGTCCCCATAAAAAACATCTTCAGCCAAAATCGAAAAAATAAAAAACGGCCTGCATTCAGACCAATTTCAGCTATCCAATGCCAAAAAAAAAATCATTTAAAAATATTAAAATGCAACCGAGATATCTTCATAAATTTCTTCCATAGGATTAGCATTAGCGAACGGGTCTTTTCATTTAACTGAAGTAGCCTCTTAAGCCAAGATGTGCTTGATTCAACTCTTGACATGCACATTTTTCTGTTCAGTTGGGAAATTACATACACACTGGAATCGATATATCTACTTCGTATTTGAATCGGTATGGGAAAAAGGAGGAGGGATCTCGCTGATTCTATGTATCTTACTTTGTGTCTTTCAAAGCTTTTTCTCATTTTTCCAATAATATTCTGCATAATAATGTTACAAATTTGTTAACTCATTGGGGGACGAGCAACCGGTATAGGTGCCACTTAAGTTGCTCAAAATCCTTGATTATTCTCACCAGGAAATATTTGTTGCGAATTTTGTCTTATTTAATCCGAGTATTTTCGCGATTCAATCAGGCAAAAATTTTTGTTTTAAAAAACCAGTGTCAAAAGACTAAAAATTCTATAAAAGACGTTCGTCCCAAAAGGGTTAAAAATCAACGGATTATACCTCTATGGAAACGCTGATCATATCTAGTTATGTTTAACATTTAGTACATAAATTAAAATTCGAATCTTTTTCTTCAAAATTATTTTTCACCCCTCATTCTTTTGCATACATTTGTTACAAAACATTTGAAATTTTACTTATTAACCCGTTAACGCCCGAATTATTTTCTTCGCTAAAATTTAAATTTTGTATTTCCCACCACTTTTAAAAGCAAATTAACTTTTATCTAAATTTATCGAGGATTCTGTCTCGTGAAATAACATATACATTTATCTTTTTCTTTACTGGTGGGAAAACCACTTTCTTGCTGTTTTTGTAACCGTCCTCAAAAGAGGACGCTGGGCGTTAATGGGTTAAAGTAAGTAATACGGAAAATAGTAAATGCATCTTTTATTTATATTTATTATTTATCTAAGATTTCTCTTCAAGTATCTCGTCTCCAAATAAGATCAGCCATTTGAGTATAGCATTCCTTTTTTCTCTTTATTATATTACGGGAAAGCATAAATGAAAGTCGGAGATCACAAATCTTCCTTTTTGACGGCGATGCCTTCATAGCTTCCATTTGATATATGTCTAATGGTATATTTGTAAGTTAGGCATAATCTTTTACATTTGGGAGATTTCTTTATGGTTGTTATACCACAAGTTATACATATCATAGTTAATGCTTTTGGAATGTTCTTCAATTTGTCGAAGAAATGCTGTTCATCTTCAATAGTGATTTGTTTTAAGAGTATTCTTAATTTTAAATCGGAAATCATGATTTCCTTTCGGTACGACGATGCCTTCATAGCAACCATTTGAAATATATCTAATAGTATATTTGTATGATAAACCTAATCTTTTAAATTTAAAGGAATTTTTTTGTGATTGTTACACGCAAGTTAATTAATTGTCCATTTATATGATCAAGGTACGCTTCATTATGACAAAGGAACACTATTCATCTTCAATAGGGACTAGCTTTAAAAGTGTTTTTGATATAAAGTAAGATATCACAAATCTTTCTTTTTGTTGGCGATGCCTACAAAGCCTTTCATTTGTGGTAATAATATACAGGTTTGGGCAAAAATATTTAGCACCCTCATTTTTAATACACTTTTGGTTTATAAATTGTTTCTTAACCCTTTAACGATCATAGCATTTTCATTGCTAAGATGTCGAAATAAATGAATGACACCGGTAATTCAGAACAAATATGTTTCTAAATAAGAAAACGTGATTTTCACATATAAAATAAAAGGGATATTTTTAGATAAAAATACCGGTGTCAGTGTTGCGTATCGGAATTAAAATTTTGTGGTTTCGTGGCGAAACCAATGAACGTTAAAGGGTTAAATTGTTATAGTAACATAAAATTACAAAAAAGAATATCAATTTTTGATGATATGGTTTGTTCTTTGATTTTACGTTTTAATATGCCCCAAGGTGTTCGATTGCATTTAAATCTGGGGACTGTGCTGACCAGAATGTTACTGCCCTTAAACCTATGCTTCATAGTGGCCTATTTATGACAAAGAGCTGCTGCATCTTGTTAGAACTTGATGTCACGTAATCTGGTGTCACAAAAAATGTGCGTTAATGACGGCATCAGCATGTTTTTCAGGACATTTATTATTTCTAGCTCTTCATGTGACCTTCGCAAACGAACACTTAGCAAATTCTAAATTCAGCCATGCAGCCCCAGATCGTAAAGCTGCTGTATTCCAGCAGTCGCCATGCAATCTGGATGATATTGTTATGGTTGATGGATTTATTGTTGATTGTTTTTGTTGTATCAACTGTTCGTTGATATAATGTCTCACAAACATTAAGCCGGATGTTTCAAATACCCGGAAATAAAATAAAAATGATTCATCTTAAAATATTCGCATTTTTGTTACAAAAGCCGACTCTGGCTGTATGATGGTTATATTTCTTCATAAAAAAGGACTAAATTGTTTACCTCAATCTTAGATTCATCGGTCCGCATAACATTTGACCAATCTACTGTTGCAAAATGTTGATGTTGGCGAGAACATTCCAAGCGATTCTTCTTGTTTTATGAAAGCTAGGGCTTTCTCTTTTCTTTGCACACTTTTAATTCAGCTTCTGCTAGTATTCTTCTTGCCATTTGAGCACTTAAATTCTGTCCAATGCATTCTGACAGAGCTGCAGCGATCTCATAATGGTATTTCCATGAACATTTATCGTGTAAGTCACATAACTAGTGACTGCTAAGTTGTTGGCCGCCGTTATTTTCGAAAAATTTGCATGGCCTTATTCAATTAATGAAATATTTCTGATTAAATAAAGTCACATTTTTCCGTTCTAAAATACTGGCATCCAAAATCGTTGTATGTGACTTACACGACTTGTGTTCACGGAAATATCCATAGGAAATTTTTCTGGGATCTCTAATAGACTTTCGCATTAATTTTCTGTCCTGGCGTTTCGTTGTAAGTTGTTTTCTGTCTGTTTTTGCCTTGTTTCCCTGAGACTAAACATAACGATTTAGTTACGACCAAAAAATTTAGTTACAGTTAAGGTTTTAGTTACAGTTTAGTTAAACCAAACGATTACTAAAACGACGAATCACTGAGGTTATTGAAGGAGTAACAGCTGAGGTGCTCCGCAACGTAGTGATTTGATATTTTACGTACGACACATGGAGCTCATATACAATTCTTGAATGTGTAAAATACAACTAAAACTGTTTTCAATATGCTTGCAAATAAAATATTAAACAGGTTAGTACAATAACTTGTTTTTATTTTATGGAACTTTGAAATACGCTCAATTATTTATGCTCGCCCTATACAACTAAAAATATAGGAACAGAATAAAAATATGAAAACGTAATTTATCATCAAATCCATTCTCTACCAAAAGGCTGTGTATGAAGTGTTTATAAAAACTAAGTTTGAAAATTTGTCGGCCGAAAAAAAAAGAAACTATTGGAACGTTGAAATCAACTTTTAAAAACTGATAACTAATAGACTTCAGTATATTTTTTTATTTTTTCAGCACAATTGATTTTCATCTTATTTTATTTATTTATTTTTTTTTCATTTACGGACGGGAGGAAAAGAAACTTTTAACTTTTCCCCTTGAGAATGTTTGATTTCGATTGAACTATCATTTAAAAAAAGAGTCAACAAAAAGATCATTTTGTTTCTGATTTCAAACTATGATGGATCGACCTGTCAATAGTAATAACTTAAGTGAGTTTTGCTATTTTCGATTGTCAATTTGCGGCGATATTTTTAAGTGATTGATCAACACTTGAAAGCCGGAGTTAATAAGAAAACTTTTACAGAAATTAATGGATACTATAAAAGTGAAATATAATTGAAATCAACTAAAGTTTATTTCCGTTCTCCTTTTTCACGTATACTTGCTGTATGATCAAATCAGATGACGGAAATCATAAATGTTGCATTAGTTCTTTTAACCCTTTGCGGCGCAAGGCAAATTCATTCCTTAAATTTTGAAATTAATGGCTGACACCGGAATTTGAAAACAACTTTATTTGTAAATAAGAAAACGCTGTATTTCACGCATTCAATAAACCGTAATTTTTTTTAACAAAATTCCGGTGCGAATGTGGCGTTTGGGAATTAAAATTAAGTGGTATATCTACGAAACCACTGCGCCACAAAGGGTTAAACAAAATATTAAGGGTACAGGTGTGATGCATTAAAACAAAAGCTTGCTGTATTTGTAGTGTATACAATCCAACGGTATTTTTCAACGGTACATAATACAACGTGTAGCACATTAAAAGTTATATCAAATATTGCATACTAGATTTGGTAACATTCAATTTAAATTAAAATAACTACCTTTTTTTATGTTTGTACACTATGATGGACCGACCTGTAAATAGTAATAACTTAAGTGAGTTTTGCTATTTTCGATTGTCAATTTGCGGCGATATTTTTAAGTGATTGATCAACACTTGAAAGCCGGAGTTAATAAGAAAACTTTTACAGAAATTAATCGATACTATAAAAGTGAAATATAATTGAAATCAACTATACAGTTTATTTTCGTTCTTCTTTTCCACATTTTCTTGCTGTATGATCGAATCAATCAATTCATTCATGACGGAAATCATAAACGTTACATGAGTTTCTTTTTAACCCTTTAACGTTCATTGGTTTCGCCACGAAACCACAAAATTTTAATTCCTATACACAACACTGACACCGGTATTTATATCTAAAAATATCCCTTTTATTTTGTATGTGAAAAATCACGTTTTCTTATTTAGAAATATATTTGTTTTTAATTACCGGTGTCATTCATTTATTTCGACATCTTAGCAATGAAAATGCTATGATCGTTAAAGGGTTAAACGAACTAGTAAAGGTACAAATGAAATACCCTAATTTCCTGCGTATAATCCGCGGATCAAACAATCATTTTTCGACCCAGAAATTTTATTAAATAAAATATAACTTTTCAGATCGCCGTAAATATTTGCCTTCATTTACGAAATAAAATTTCTGGGTCGAAAAAGAATTGTTTGATCCGCGGGTTATAGGCAGGAAATTAGGTACTTTTAACCCCTTGGGGACGAGCAACACGCATACGTGCCGCAAAAAAGCTTAAGAATCCGGATTTGTCCCCACCAAATAAATTTTACTGTGAAATTTGACTGAGCATTTTATCGATTTAATAAGGCACTAATTTCTGTTCTTAAAAACCGGTGACAAAAATAATAAAAATTTCGCAATAGGCTCCCATCGCGTAGGGGTTAAGGAAGCGTTTGCTGCATTTGCAATGTATGCAATACAACGGTATTTTGCAACGGTACATAATGCAACGTAATACACTAAAAGTTATACCAAAAATTGCGTACTGGATTTGGTAGCATTTAATTTAAATTAAAGTAACTATCATTTTTTTAATGTTTTTGATTTTAAACTATGATGGATCGACTTGTCAATAGTAATAACTTGTGAGTTTTGCAATTTTCAATTATCAATTTGTGGCGATATATTTAAGTGATTGATCAGCACTTGAAAACTAAAGTTAGCAAGAAAACTTTTACAGAAATTAATCGATACTTTGAAAGCGAAATGTAATTGAAATAATAGTTCATTTCCCCCCCCCCTTTTTCAGATTTTCTTGCTGTTTGATTGAATCACTGATTTATCGAACCAATCAATTCACCGAAGACGAAAATCATAAATGTTGCAATAGCTGTTTAGTACCAAATATTAAGGATACAAATGCGATGCATTTAAACAAGAGTTTGCTGTATAAATTTGTAGTAAGCATGTGATGCACTAAAAGTTAAGGCACATTTTGCATTATTGCATTATTGCATTTGGTAACCTTCAGTTTAAGTTAACTTTTTAACGTTCATTGGTTTTGCCACGAAACCACAAAATTTTAATTCCAATATGCAACACTGACACCGGTATTTTTATCTGAAAATATCCCTTTTATTTTGTATGTGATAAATCAACGTTTTCTTATTTAGAAATATATTTGTTCTTAATTATCGGTGTCATTCATTTATTTCGACATCTTAGCAATGAAAATGCTCTGATCGTTAAAGGGTTAAAGTAACTATTAAATATTTTTTTAAGTGTCGTAAAAAATATTGTTTTTGATTTCAAACTATAATGGATTGACCTCTCAATAGTAATAACTTAAGTGATATTTAATACGTGAATTTTCACATTGCTAACTAAGCGTAGAACCAACTTAGTGAAAAATGTCCAAGCCGGGGATCGATCCCGGAACCCTTGGAATAGCACTCCAAGTTTTCTACCATTTAAGATACGAGGTCGATGCACAGCTTAGCATTTCTCACTTTATATGTTGGTTAGGTTGCAATTCGCAGCACGAGATGGAACCGTCTTACGCAATCTTGCGGTGTAACATGAGGCACCAAGAGACCCAGCATCGATAAATCACATATATATATTTAATATTAATCAAATTCTCAATTAATTTTCAGCAGTGAAATTATGCTTCATAATGATATTCCAAGAGTTCCGAATTCGATCCCCGGCTTGGACACTTTTCATTAAATTGGTTCTAAGCTTAGTTAGCAATATGAAAATTTACGTTTTAAATATTCTAGATTATCAAGAGTAATTTCATTGCTGATAGTGAATTGAGAAATTGATTAATATTAAAATATATGACTTAAGTGATTTTTGTCATTTTCGATTGTCAATTTGTAGTGATATTTTTCAATGATTGATCAACAACTCAAAAGCTGAATCCATTAAGAAAACTTTTATTGAAATTAATCGATACTTAAAAAGCAAAATAAAATTGAAATCAACTGCAGTTTATTTTCCTTCCAACTTTTCACAATTTTTGCCGTTTAATTGAATCGCTGGTTAACCTAATCAATCAATATCATGAATCAGTTCATTGAAGAAGGAAATCCGTAAGTGTTGTAATTGTAGTTTTAAATCAAATATTAAAGTTATAAATATGACACATCCAAGCAAGAATTTAATGTATAATACAATGTGTAGTGCACTATAACTTACAATTAATATTACATATTGAATTTGATAACACATGTTTGATGTTAAATATTGGATTTGATAGCATTCAGTTTTAATTAAGCTAATTGTCTTTTTTTTTTAACTTTATTTATTTATTTATTTATTTATTTTTTTAAGTGTCATGAAATTTTTTAATTTCAATCTATGATTAATCGACTTATCAATAGTTATAACTGAAATGAGTTTTGCTATTTTGAATTATGATTTTGCGGTGATATTTTTAAATGATTGATAAACACTTGAAAGAAGGAATTAATAAGATAAATTTTACAGAAATCAATCGATACTTTAAAAGCGAAATATAATTGAAATCAATTGTAGTTTATTTTCCTTTTTCACCTTTTATTGCTGTTTGATGGAATTACTAGTTAACCGAATCAATCAATTCATTTATGACGGAAATCATAAATTTGGCATAGTTAATTTAAATTAGTTAATTTATAGTTACCGTAATTTTCTGCTTATAATCCGCGGATCAAACAATTCTTTTTCGACCCAGAAAAATTTGAAAATTAAATGCGACTTTTTATGTCGCGGTAAATATTTGTCTTCGATTACAAAATAAAATTTCTGGGTCAAAAAAGTATTGTTTGACCCGCGGATTTTACGCAGGAAATTACGGTAGTTTATAGTTAATTATAGTTATAGTTAGTTTATAGTTAATTTATAGTTAATTTAAACAAAATATTAGGGGTACAAACGTGATACGTTTAAACAAGAACTTGCTGCATTTACAATGGATACTGCAACAATATTTTGCAACAGTATATAGTACAAAGTGCTCACTAAAAGTTATAGCAAATATTCCATAATTGGATTTGGTAACATTCAATTTAAATTAAGGTAATTATTATTATTTTTTTTTTTTTTTTTTTACATTTTTTATTTCAAACTACGATGGCCAGACCTGTCAATAGTATTAATTTAAAAGAATTTGCTATTTTCGATTGTAAATTTGCGACGATATTTTTAAATTATTGATCAACATTTGAAAGCTGCATTTAATAAGAAAACTTTTCTAGTAATTAATTGATATTTTTACCGCTTCACTGATTTTCCCGTACGTCATTGTTGCAACGTATTTTTGCCTATAATTATTTGCCCGTGCCACGTACGAGTATCCATATTTCAATCATGATTTATCATTCTCACCAGTAATTTTTTTATTGAAAGTTTCATATTATTTAGTCCTAGCATTTTTCTGATTCGATTAGTCAAAAATTTCTGTTTTGAAAAACCGGTGATAAAAAATTTAAAAAATCTGCAAAAAACATGAAAAAAAATGGCATTATTTGAAAGAGTTTTTCAAAAGTACTGATCAGTCAAGCGTAAACCCCTTAACTGATTTGCCCGAACGGCGTTCGGGCAAGACGAATTTGCTTATTTCATCATTTAAAGCTTTTTGACACCACTATTATTTTTAAGAAAATATTCATACTATTGTAAGGCGGAAATGTTTAAACTAAATTTTACGAATATTTTATTCAAATAATAGTGGTGTGAGTCCGCTATTTTCAATTTATTGAACGGAAAAGAATTAACCAGTTAAGGGGTTAAAAATCCATTACAGTTTATTTTCTTTCCTTTTTTTTTTCTTTTCTTTTTTTTTCCTTGCTGTTTGATTGAATCATTGGTTGATCAATTAATGCATTCATGACAGAAATTATAAATTTTGTTACAGTTGTTTTGTACCAAATATTAAGGGTAGAAATGTGGTACATTAAACATGAGTTTGCTGTATAAATATTTTAATATAAAGTGTAGCATGCTAAAAATTACAACAAATATTGCCTATTCAATTTGGTAATTCAAATTTAGTATTCAAATTAAAGTAACTATTGTTATTATTGTTATTTAAACGTCGGAAAAAAATCTTTTTGGTTTCAAGCTATGATGGTTTGACCTGTCAATAGTAATAATTTAAGTGAGCTTTACTATTTTCGATTGTCAATTTACGGTGATATTTTTAAATAATATATTAACGGAAAAGAAGATGAAAACCGGAAATAGAGGGGGGAGGGGACTTCCTTAATTTGTTTTCCGAGGGCATTATTATATAAGGCTGTAATATACAATTAGTGTGCATAGCCTGTGAGCTTTATGGCATCAATTTAACTGGGCAATATTTTTTTATTTATTTATTGTAAAATTTACCTTATTTAATCAGAGCGTTTCCGCGATTCAATTTACAGAAAATTTTCTCTTTTTAAAAACTGGTGGTTAAAGATTAAAAACTAAGCAAAAAATTCTCGCCGCTTAGGGGTTATTTGATATACCATGCTATCAAGCATCAATTATTATTCTGGAGAACAAGATCAGTATAGACTTTTCGATAACTTTCATTTTGATTATTAAAATAATTCATTATTTTTTGTTAAAAAAAAACTTTCAAGACTGTGTTTAAGAATTTTGCATTACAAATAATAAAAAATGTTTTTTGTTTCTTAAAAAAAATTCTTTAGCGGTTTGTATCTTCACACCCTTAACACGTGTTTTGAAATGTAGATTACTGGGAGTGTCAAGATGTGAACCACTAAAGAAATTGTACATTAATGTATTCAATATACTTTCTTAAATGTCAAAGTATAAACGTTTTTTAAAGTAAAAAAAATTTTTTTAATGATTCCTTACAATATAAATTCATTAAAGCAACATAGAAGGATCTTTTAAGAAAAATACTGTGTGTGTTTTTACTAATCAAAATGACATTTAATTAACGGTCTATGATCCTATTCTCCACAATAATAATTAATACCTGATAGTATCAGGCCCTTATTACCGCATGGGCAAATCGGGACTTTGCCCATGGGCCCCAGACCTTAAGGGGGCATAGGGGTTGAAAACTTTTCAAAAAATCGATTTTTTTTATGATCTAATTTGATTATTCATTTAATTTTTAACTCAATGCAATAAACCGCATAAAAATATTTGCATTTTTAACGGAGTTATAAGCATTTATGTATCAAGACTTTCACAGCCGCATCCATATAATTTCAACTTTAAGTCGCGTTTTCTCAAAACTTGATTTTTGATAACTAACACCAAGATTTAAAAAAACTATTTGATGGAATGGCTTAATTTTTTTTTCATGCATGTAACATCATTATCTAGATTATGAATTAATATATTTCAGATAGTTTTATATTTTGAGTATTTTTAATGGAAAAAAAGTTGTATTTTTTAGGGGGGTTTTAAATTTTCAACTTTGAGAGATTTTTTAATACTGTTTTTATTAAGTAATAGTTAAATCCTTAATTCATAATCTAGATTATGATGTTATATGCATGCAAAAAAAAATAAGCCATTACATCAAATAGTTTTTTTAAATCTTGGTGTTAGTCATCAAAAATCAAGTTTTGAGAAAACACGACTTAAAGTTGAAATTATATGGATGCGGCTATGTAAGTATTGATACATAAATGCTTATAACTCCGTTAAAATTGCTAATATTTTTATGCGGCTTTTTTCATTGAGCTAAGAATTAATTGAATAATCAAACTAGATCAAAAAAAAAAAATCAATTTTTTAAAAAGTTTTCAACCCCTGAGCCCCCTTAAGGGGCCCCCAAATCCATACATTAAATTTTAAAATTTACTTTTTTTAATTCCAACTTTTCCATATGTTGAAATTATTAAATTCATCTTAAAATGATATAACAAATTGCTAAAATATAAACGAATTTTGTTCCGTACTAAAGAAAAAAATGTACGTTCATTAATTAAGGCATTTAATTTGGAATTGACGGAGCTAAGAATTTTCTTCTATTTTTGTCAAAGGTGCGGAAATATGTTTATGCATTACAAATAAACATATGCGTGACCATCAGTTCTATTTGAATAACGTTACAATGATTCGAAAGGGGCCCCCTAATTTATTTTTTCTCAGATCCCCAATTTGCCATAATCGGGGCCTAAGATAGCATGGTATAACAATTAACATATAACTATCAGACGGGTATTAAAAAAAAGTAGATTATTTTGCTGAAAAACATATTTAAAACACCATAAAAAAATTACGAGCTGCAATTGCATGACTTATTATCATAAGTCTTCTTAGATTTAATGACTGTAATAATTCTGCATCCGTTATTAAACTACATATGTATAAAAAAATAAAGATTTCCGCTTATAATCACGGTAGTAGCTTTAAAATCTTTCCTTGTGCACATTCAAGGTATCGCACCGTCATACACAATTCGTGTAAGAATAAAAAACATAATACCAGAATTTTAATACAAATGATGTTTCGTGACACATATGCTTTTAAGATGTAGAAACGAAAATATCAACGCTGGACTGCTATAAATATTTTATAAGACTCATAAAAAAGAATTAGCACCATGCGAGTTATAAGCGTGTTAGGCTCTTAACATGTGAAAAAAAATTGCTTGAAGATACATGAATGCCCGCAGAACAAAAAATAGAGAGAGACAAGATCTTGGAACAAATGTGTCTGCATGTTTCTTTCTTTTATAATTCTTTTCAAAAAAGTTGAAAAGTGTTTATGAATTCGGTTTGTCTTTCAGTCTATTTGCCTGCCTATCTATCTACCATCTAACTGTCTTAATGTGTCTATGTCATAATGCAGAATTTACTAAGAACATTAAATAAAGGATGAAAAACTATAGGCACAGATGTGATACACGCATCATGCTGGCCACGACTTTTTTCCCCCACCAATTTGGCGAAAACTTTGTTTTTGAATAATGCTATAAGTGTTAATACTTAGATTTCAAGTGATATTTAGAATTATTGTTATACTTACTAGGTATAGCCCGTTATCGGAGTGAAAACTCTTAAATTATAATTAATGAGAGATCATTCAGTCGAAGACGGGACCCACCACGTGAAGGCGATCTCTATTAGGCCCCACCCATTTTTTAATGTGGTTGGCTTTCCAGTCTGTCCACTACTTACCAAATAATTAAGGATATAGAACATTATATAGAATAATACATACTGTCTCACCACCGCCCACTGACACCACCAATTTCTCAATCTGTCTCATTTTCTCTTCTTTTTCTATTCTGCTCTCTTTTCTTCGCCAGTCTTTCTTCTCGGTGTTCTGGGGTTTCGTTTGCATATCTTTTTTTATTGTTAATGAAGAGGTCTTCCATTTGTTCTTCCATCTGTTCTTCTTTCTGTTCTTCCATCTGTTCTTCCATTTGTTCTTCCATTTGTTCTTCCATTTGTTCTTCCATTTGTTCTTCAATTATATTCGACGATTCACTGTTTGAGAGCCTATCTGTCCTTTTATTTATAGAAGTTCAAAATGAAAAAAGATTTTCTTAGCAGACGATTTTCTTAGCAGACGAGCTATCTGTGCCTCAATTAATTAATTATCCTCTTTATTCCTTTTATTTATAGAGATTTATAGAGATTATTACGTTTATTATTTATAAATGTTTATTTATTGCGTCAACTGTTTTTTCTTTTTTTAATAAATCGTTGAAACAAAATAACCGAGTTACCGTGTGAGGCATGAAATCGCCATTTTGTTGAAATCGAGCCAAGGTGGTGCGTTTATGACATTGTGTCAAATTATGATCTTGTAAAAAATGTTGCTATTTTGCATTAAAAGAAATAAATTATAACCGTATTATAATTTCTTTAAGAAAAGTAACGACAGACTTATAGAGTTACAAAATAAATACATTTAAGTTAGAAATATTTTCTTTCTTTGCGAATACACGAAACAAAGAACGGTATAGCGAATTAGCAATGTAACGAGCTGCGATATAAATAAAACTAGTGCAGAAATATTCTGAATTCTCAAGATGTCTTTAAAAACAACTTAATTACATGAATACATCTTAATTATATTTATGCTTTATTTGTGAAATACAATGTCGTTTTCATTTATACAATATTTCAGTGTATTTTTTCTGGTAACAATAATCAACAAACTAGTTGGATCTGCCATTCCCAAAACTTTCTTCTATCTCATACGTACATTTTAATATTTTCAAAAAATAGTTACTCATTTTAATGTTTTAATAATTTTAATTCAATACCATACGAACTTTGGTTTTCATCTTAAATTTCTGCTTCAATCAATTAATCGGAGTAAAAACGAATTTCCGTCTCTAGACGAGCCGATGAACAATAAAATAGACAGATTTTTTTTTTAATTCAGGGAGGACTTATTTGCCTTGCCAAAAAATAATTATATGCAAAAATTTTAGTTCAGTTATAGGACTAACTTTATACACTTTTAGGTGGTGCAATATTGAAAATGGCTTAAAATTGCTTATTGTAGCGCCTCCTTCCGGTGCATTTTTTTCAAATTCATGGAGGACCAACTAGCCATAGCCATACACTTACACAAAAAGTTTGATTCAATTCGTTGTATAAATTCATATACTTTTCGTCGGTACAATAATGAAAATGGCACAGAAATCGCGATTGCTGCGCCCCCATCCGGCGGATTTTTTTCAAATTTAGGGAGGACCAACTAGCCATAGCCACACACTTACAGAAAAAATTTGATTCCATTCGATGCATAACTTCATATACTTTTGGTCGGTACAATATTGAAAATGGCACAAAAATCGCGATTGCAGCGCGCCCTTCCGGCGGATTTTTTTCAAATTCAGGAAGGATCAATTAGCCATAGCCATACACTTACACAAAAAATTTGGTTCAATTCGATGCATACCTTTATATACTTTTGGCCGGTACAATATTGAAAATGGCACAAAAATCGCGATTGCAGCGCCCCCTTCCGGCGTAATATTTCTAAACTGAAGGAGGACCTGCTTGCTACAGCCAGAAACATTCACAAAAAATTTGGTTCATTTCTATGCATAACTTCATACACTTTTTAATGCTAGAATGGCGACATACACACAGACACACACACAGACACACACACACACACGGGCAGACAGACATTTTGAAAAAACAGGTTTTTTGGAATCTCTGACCCCTAAAACGTGTAAATCCGTCGAAAAAAATTCGATTACAATACTTTCTTCTATTGAAGATAGAAGAAAGTAATTAATACGCTTATTGACAGTATTGAATTTCGCAAAAATTTTTAAATGAAGCTGTTAAATAAAACAAAGAGTTGCGTGAATGAAAAAATATATATATATGAGGTTTAAATGGCAACATTTTATACTAGCAGTTTGCATTATCATTATTTTTATTTGTATACGGTTTTTTGTCATGAATAATAAACTTAAAAATGGGATCTACTTTTAAATTAGTAAAATTTAAACAACTTTTTCTCCTTGAAACATTTCGGTAAAGATTTACATAAATGTGTTCAAAAAGTGTAACAACTCTTAGAGCAATTAGAGCGATGGCAAATTTACGTTTTTAAATTTCTTTGACATGTTGATTTATTTCTAACAACTAGATCTATCAATTTATTTGAATATTAGTTTTTAAAATACATCCCATCAGTGATGATTTGTAGTTAAAAAAGTGTAAAAAAAAAAGTTATTTTAGTCCAGAAAAGAAAAAAAACTGTCGGACTAAGGCAATAACATTTTACAACTTGATATGAAATTCACTTATCACAAAATGAAAAGTCGACTATAAATCACCTCAATAATCGTGCATACATATCTCATGCTTTTATGGTAAAATCAGAACATGGGTTGTAAAAAAATTTCGCATTACTGAGCGCGAGATTTTCTTTTTCTTTTTTTGGGGGGAATCGCCTTAAAACAGTTTTTAAATCAAAACGAAGACCTTTATGACATAAGTTTTCATTCATTTTTGTTCAGAAATGCATGAAACAAGCAGGTGTTGTCATTCAGAAACTATCAAATCACACTCATTTCCCTCCTCCTTTTTTTTTTCTTCAGACGCAACAGATTTTTCAGAAAATACTGTCAAAGTGGGCATTTGAACCAAATTTCCGCGCTAAAGAAAAATAACCACTCAAACATGGAGAAAAATGTTTTTGTTTTATAACTGAATAGGTAATTTATTGATCATGAAAAAGAAAACTCAGATCAAATCAAAGTCGCGTCCGTAGACAAGTTTTTTTAGTTTTATTTCTTTACGTTAGAAAATGAGTTTGTAAATGTGACAAAACATTTTGTGCTTTTTGAGCAGAGCAGCCCGACTAAGGCTATGGAAGTCCCCAGGGCAAGCATCATTATAAGGATCCCCTTCTGTCTATCAACAGATTTTTTTTTTTTTTTTTTTTTTTTTTTTTTTTTTTGTGAATAACATGGAAGTGGCTTGTATTAAACTTCATACGTGCTGCATGTATGCATATATTTTGTACTCGGTGCAGTTCACATCGGTATACAGAGAATCGCAAAAAAGATAGACACAACTTTAAGAAAAAGTACTTGCAAGATAATTGTAGAAATAAATGATAGATTGATTGACAGAAGTATCTCTTTGATTATCTACGTATGTTATAAGATGGCTAAAAGAAAATGTTGCATATTAGTCATAATTAAAGATTTTAACTTGCCATGCTATGAGGAAAACGTTAATGAAGAATTTCTTTTGAAAAAATAGTATAATAAGTTGTTATAAAATAATTAATTTTCTAATGTATTTTGGTTTTCGCATAGATGAATGAGGTACTTGAAGCAAAAAGAGGACCAATATTACTTTCTTAAATGTTTGAAAATATATGAATTTTAATGCTTTTTGAATAATTTTAATCATTTGGTACTTTTTAGTGAAAATCCTAATTACTCTCTTGGGGGTCTTTAAAGAGGTAAGTCAGGTGCAATTGCTCCGCGTGCTCCTGCATAGGTCGGGTTCTGATTAGAGAAGTTTCATAACTAAAATTTTATAGTTTAAAAGCATAACTTAATATTTTCAGTGATAATATATTGTTTTAGTTAAAGACTAGCTGAAGATAAATATTATCTTACTCCAGTGCAATAAGAGTTTCACATCCATAACACCTTTCCCCAATACAAAAATTCGAGGTTTTATTATCATTATGCTTGCTAAATAGAATCTAATAACGAAAACAAATCTGTTTATAAACTATATCTGAAGAGCCTTAGTTCTGCCTTTACTCACGACATGAATCGTTTATCAGCATTTATTTGATCACGGGCCGGGCATTCCTTTTGTCTGGCAATCTTTACAACAGAACATTAAATATACGAAAATAGCTACAATTCTTCAAATATTCTATAATTAAGACGAGTTTTCAAAATTTGAGCCAGTTGCGTATTTTTTCTGTAGATTGTCTATTTGTGTTTTCTGGTAAAACACTGACTTGTGGAGATAACGATATTTCATTACAAAGTTGGGATGCGATTGTGGAAACACAATGTGTTATTGAATATAATTTATTGAGAGAAAAACATTTACAGACAATATATGCCTGCATTAATAATTCAAACCATAGTGTATAGGTTATAAAAAATGACATCATAGATGTTTTTTAACATTAACCGCTTTTCCTGTTTTGTCCGTACACAGGGCTCCCAAATGGTCCGCGAACTGAACATCAGTATTTTTCAGAAACAGAAAATTTGATGATACGTTTGCGCTAGAATCAACTTCCAGAGGTGGTTTCTTCACAATTTGCAAGAAAAATCTAAAAAAAGAAAGTTTCTCTAAGAAAATTCTGATGTTCAGTTCGCGGACCATTTGGGAGCCCTGCTGTACGCCGTACGGACAACTTGGTTTTTGCCAATCAGTATTTGCCAGTATTCATCCGGAGTCTGATTCAAAATTTGCGTGCTCAAACTGGAAAAAATATATAAGGAAATTCTTTCTACGAGGTTCAGTTTCGATTTTGTTTTGAAATTTTTAGTTAAATAAAATCTCCCGTTGAAAACATGTTCATCTTGGATCAGACTTCGGAATTATTAAGCAATGTTGGCTTAAATGCATACCACGTACGGACATCCCTATTCCAATCATAATTTATTATAATCACCAGTAAAATTTTATTGTGAATTTTGTAAAATTTAATCCGAGCATTTTTCTGATTCAATTAGGCAAAATTTCTGTTTTATAAAACAAGTGAGTAAAGTTAAAAATTCTGTAAAAGACATGAATAAAATAAACATTATTTGAATGATCAGTTAAATGATTAATGAATAGCCAAAGATAAATACAGTCGAATCTCTCTACATCGAAACTCCATACATCGAATTTCTCTATATAACAAATTTTTAGCAGCAACGGTCCCCTTTTAGCATGATTGCATTAAAAACAGTCTCTATATAGCAAAATATCTATCTCCATATAACGAATTTTTTCATAAATTGGTCTTAATTTATTCAGTTTTAAAAAACTTCAAAATCATATGGAATTAATTTTCCATCACTTAATTTTAATTTATCGTCAGTGCTGAGGTTTATATATATATATATATATATATATATATATATATATATTACTTCTCTCCTTGTTCTTTAAATCCAACGAATTTATCTCACCTTCCACACACTTTTCCACATCTTTCTCAAAACAGTGTCAATTGGACTGATACAAATGTAAGAGAGGAATCAATGAGAGGCACATAAGAGAGGCCTTCAAATGGAGGAAAATGTTAACTACAATTTTTCATTCCTTGGTAAAATTTGAGCATTTTTTGAGAGCGTAACAATTAAAAAAAAATAAATAAATAAATACAGATTTTTTCGTCTGAAATTAATGCAAGTCTATTTGATTTTCATTAAGCTTTCAAATAAATGTCTGTTCTCTTATTTGAAACAGCTTAAACAATTAAGAAATAAAATGTTAGGTTAATATTTGCTTTTAAACACTTCAAATTCTTAATTCAGAAGGTCAAAAATAATATTTGTTCAAATTTCACACATTAAATACGATTTTTAACATCATTCTCTATACATCGAATTTCTCTATATAACGAATTTTTTACTGGAACGGTGGATTTCGTTATATAGAGACTCGACTGTATTCTCTTATTCCAATGCAATAAGAGATTCACATCCATAACATCTTTCCCCAATACAAAAAATACGAGGTTTCATTATCATTACGCTTGCTAAACAGAATCTAATAATGAAAACAAATCTGTTTATAAACAATATCTGAAGAGCATTAGTTTTGCCTTTACTCGTGACACGAATCGTTTATCAGCGTTTATTTGATCACGGACATCTATTTTGTCTAGCAATCTTTACAATAGATCATGAAATATACGAAAATAGCTGCAATTCTTCAAATGTACTATAATTAAGTCGAGTTTTCAATATTTGACACAGTTGCGTATTTTTTAAGGTTTAGTTCATCTGACGAAATCCTATTCGTCTCTGTCCGTCTGTGTCAGAGTCTGTGAACAAAAACTACATAAGTCAGAGCGTTCACATTTTGTGTACTTACATCTGAATACCTCTTGTTAACAACAAATCAAAAAACTTCTTTAATGAAAATATTTTTGGAAATGTCATCGGTCCATTTGTTTTGTTGTTGTTGTTGTTTTTTCTTCTAACTGTTGCAAGTTTAAATGGATATAAAAATTATTATGTATGTAGCATAAATTAATGGATTAAATAAATCAAGTGAAAAACGCGCTTATTGGGTTATATTCATCATATTACATCATATTTATCATTTTGACGCGTGAAAAGAAATATGTATTAAATTTATTAAATTCTTATTCATTTAAATTACTAGCCACCTTTTATCACCATTTATGCAAAGAATGATTAATTTTCTATTGAAAATTTTCGTTTGTTAATTTAGTGATAAAGTGTTTTAAAGGCGATAATTAAACGAAACCCTCTGTAAGATCTGCGATCATACTTACTCACTTGTTCTTTCGATCGTCTATTTGTGTTATCTGGTGAAGTACTGACATGTGGAGATAAAAATGTTTCATTATTAAATTGGAATGCGATTGTGCAAGCACAATTTTTTATTGAATACTATTTATTGTTAAAAAAAAAACATGCAATAAGAGTTTCACATTTATAACATCTTTCCCCAATACAAAAATACGAGGTTTCATTTTCATTAAATTTGCTACACAGAATCTAATAATGAAAACAAATCTGTTTATAAACAATATCTGAAGAGCATTAGCTCTGTCTTTACCCACGACACGAATCGTTTATCAGCATTTATTTGGTCATGGACATTTCTTTTGTCTAGGAGTCTTTTCAATAGAATTTGAAAGATACGAAAATAGCTACAATTCTTCAAATGTTCTATAATTAAGACGAGTTTTCAAACATCCGAGTGAACCATCGAGACTCCAATACAATAAAGCCCCACCAGTGGCCGCGAGGTTCTGACCTCCAAACTGGTAGACGGTAGGTTCTGGGTTCGAACCCAATCGCGACCGTCGGCCTAACCGTTCGGAGTTTTCCGTGGTTTTCTTCGAACCTTGCGTAAATACGTGTTAGGTTCCCTTAGAAAGACCCCCACGGAGGACATCCCACCCCTTAGGGCCTATATCCCACAGTGTAGATAATTGGCCGACATAAATACAAACAAACAAACAAACAAACCAATACAATAAAAGTTTCACATCCATAACACCTTTTCCCAATAGAAAAATTACTGGTTTCATTATCATTACGCTTGCTAAACAGAATCGAACAACGAAAACAAATCTTTTTATAAACAATATCTGAAGAGTATTAGTTCTGCCTTTACTCACGACACGAATCGTTTATCAGCGTTTATTTGATCACGGACATCTCTTTTCTCTAGAAGTCTTTTCAATAAAATTTGAAAGATACGAAAATAGCTACACTTCTTTAAATGTACTATAATTAAGACGAGTTTTCAAACATCCGAGTGAACCATCGAGACTCCAATACAATAAAAGTTTCACATCCATAACACCTTTTCCCAATAGAAAAATATACCAGGTTTCATTATCATTACGCTTGCTAAACAGAATCTAACAACGAAAATAAATCTGTTTATGAACAATATCTGAAGAGCATTAGTTCTGCCTTTACTCACGACACGAATCGTTTATCAGCATTTGTTTGATCACGGACATTTCTTTTGTCTTGCAATCTTTACAATAGAACGTGAAGTATACGAAAAAAGCTACAATTCTTCATATGTACTATAATTAAGGCGGGTTTTCAAAATTTGAGCCAGTTACGTATTTTTTCTTTAGATTGTCTATTTGTGTTTTCTGGTAAAACACTGGACACGTGGAGATAACGATGTTTCATTACAAAGTTGGGATTCGATTGGGGAAACACAATCTTTTTATTGAATATTATTTATTGAGAGAAAAACATTTAGCGACAGTATTTACTTGCATTAATGGTTAATGGATTATTTATAATAAATACTGTCATACATTTTTTAACCTTAAAGACATCATTAAGGAGTACTAACTTGTATAAAACAACATTTTATAATTTTCTTTTGTATAGCTTTAACTGACCTCCGATAGTTAAGGTGGTAAGGTAAGGTTAATTCCCTACTTAATAATCGAGAAACATTCTAAAACTCATTTTTAATCGCTATTCTGTTTGCCCCTACGTCGTACGGGCAACGTATTTTTGACAATCGTAATTTATTATTCTTACCAGTAAATTTTTATTGTAAATTTTGTATTATTTCTTCCGAGCATTTAAAAAAAAATTAAATTAGGCAAAATTTTCTCTTTTGAAAAATCGCTGATAAAAGATTAACAATTCTGTAAAAGATATGAAAAAATACCATGGCTGCCAACTTCTACGCCTTTTTACAACCAAATAAACACATTTGAACCAGAAATTCCAATTACGAAGATAAGGCAGTATATACTACATATAATGAAATAAA
Organism: Maratus speculifer; assembly: GCA_964019185.1. Classification (NCBI taxonomy): domain Eukaryota; kingdom Metazoa; phylum Arthropoda; class Arachnida; order Araneae; family Salticidae; genus Maratus; species Maratus speculifer. The sequence goes on from OZ025295.1 coordinate 315,818,057, forward strand.
TTTTCCACGCATATTATTTAGTAAATTTTCTGGTTAGAAACACGTTTATTTCATTTAAAAAGGCGTGGAAGTTGACAGCTCTGAAATACATATTATTTGAAAGATTTTTTTTCAAATATATTGATTAGCTAAATGGTTAAAAGCGATAGTATGATCGATATCGCGATGTCGTATGAGCGATAGTATGAACGATAGTATGTTCTTTTAGTTAACTCCTTGGAGACGAGCGACACGTATACGTACAGCAAAAAGGCTTAAGAATCCCCAAGTTTATCCCCACTAGTAAAATTTTATGATAACATCTGCCTTATTTAATCGAAGCATTTTCTCGATTTGGTAAGGCACAAGTTTCTGGTTTTAAAAACCAGTGACAAAACATTAAAAAATTCGCAAAATTCTCTGGTCGCGAAGGGGTTAAAGAATGGACAAAGTTAAATATTCGCTTACTGCAATGCAATAAAAGTTTCACATCCATGACACCTTTCCCCAATACAAAAATACCAGGTTTCATTATCATTAAGATTACTGAACAAATTCTAACAATGAAAACAAATCTGTTTATAAACAATATCTGAAGAGCATTAGTTCTGCCTTTACTCACGACATGAATCGTTTGTCAGCATTTCTTTGATCACGGACATTTCTTTTGGCTAGAAATCTTTACAATAGAGCATGAAGTATACGTAAATAGCTGCAATTCTTCAAATGTATTACAATTAAGACGAATTTTCAAGTATACGAGTCAATCATCGAAACTCCAATGCAATAAAAGTTTCACATCCGTAACATCTTACTCCAATAGAAAAATACTAGATTTCATTATCATTATGCTTGCTAAACAGAATCTATTAATGAAAACAAATCTGTTTTTAAACAATATCTGAAGAGCATTAGTTCTGCCTTTACTCACGACACGAATCGTTTATCAGCATTTATTTGATCATGGATCAAATTCTTCAAATGGAGCAATCTTTACAATAGAACATGAAATATATGAAAATAATTACAATTTTTGAGAGGAACTTTTTCTAACCTCTTTCACAAGAGATTAGTTTTAGTAATTATAATTCCAGTTTATGAAACCATTCCTGAAATCAAACGATAATTTCTCATTACTGAAACGATTCAATATCGTTTCATCACCTAGAAAATAAGAGATTACAAATTCAAGATAATTTCGTCTACTCAACTTAGATGTGTACTCTATTCGTACAGTTCGGAAATCTATAATTCTAGTTTAATGATTCAGAAAATGACTAACTTTTCATTCTAGTTTAAAGTGATACATATATTTTTTTCTCAGTGTAGTCGTTGATTAAAAATGGAAGTGCGAAATTTTTTTAAAATAAAGCAATAAATATAATATAAAACCACCTAAAATGTATTAGTACATTAGAAAGATTGTAGATAAACTTAACTTGCAAAAAAGTACAATCTGTACATAAATTTGAACAGCATCTCATCTCAAACATTATTATAACTTTAACCCTTGAAGGAAGGTGGGATATATTTTTCCTACGTAATTTAAACAAGATTATCACCAGAAACTTTGTATTTTTAATTTTGAGGGCTAAAAGGTGTTACAATGCTCTTCCTTATTTTAACCCCTTGAGCTCTGATGGTAGAATTTTCCACCACATATTTTTAATTCCGAAATGTCACAATGGCACCAGAAAATTCGACCAAATTTATTTGAAAAAGGTTTAATGCATTTTTTCGTGTTTATCGTTAACTCGTTTTTTTCTTTGCAAAATACTGGTGCCAATGTGACATTTAGAATTTTGAAGAAATTTACACACAAGAGCTCAAAGGGTTAAAATTAAAATTTTTCGATAATTTCGGGGATAATTCAAAATTGCAAAGCCATTATTGTTCCCATCAAATGTTCAAAATATTTTTATCATATCTTTAAAATATTTTACCTTGAAACCAATAACTTTAAATATTTTCTTTTTGTTCCGGATGTCGACATACTACACTGTTCAAAATCTCCAATTTTAGTTGCGTAATTACTCCACCGTTTTTATAGGATATCTCTATACCGACCAATGACAATGCTCCATAATTGCAAACAAGTAATCCTTTTCTAAGCGAAGAAGAAGCTATGCAACAACAGTTGCAAATTTTTAACAGTGGGCGCTGCGAGTAATTTCATCGTGCAGAACAGTTTAACAGTAAGCTTAAAATAAACACATCATTATTGATGTTTCCAAACTTTTACATATAACTTTAATTGATAGAATAGTGCAACAACTTGTTAAATTAAAAATCAGACACTTATATTTCCCTGTTTTCTATAATTTAATAGTTAACCATAACTTAATATATATATATATATATATATACCGGGTGTCCCAAAAATGACTGATGGATTTTAAAATTCAATAACTTGCAAACGGTGACAGCTATTTAAAAAAAAATTGCAGCAGATTTACATACAATGTCAGGAGTTCTTTTACCGTAATTTTTTATCTTAGTTCGAATTTCAAACAATAGGTGGCGCTGACGGCGATTGAAGGCCAGGTCGACGCATCACTCAGCACTGATCACCTGGCTTTCAATCGACGTCAGCGCCACCTATTGTTTGAAATTCGAACTAAAATAAAAAATTACGGTAAAAAAACTCTTGACATTACACATAACCCTCCTGCAAAAATTTTTTAAATAGCTGTCACCGTTTGCAAGTTATTGAATTTTAAAATCCATCAGTCATTTTTGGGACACCCGGTATATATATATAAAGAGTATCTTACACAAGTCTTTTCAAAAGAAACATGATTACGACTAAATACGTAGGCAAGATATTTTCTCACGGCCATGTATCTACTTCTTAGCTTATAATAATTGCGAAAGCTGATGTATTGTGTTACATGCTTTTACTGCAATTTTCCATTAGTAGGAGCCATGTAATTTGGAGGTAATAAGGCTTTCTTAGTTAAAGTGCGTGTCATATTATATAATAGATTTTTGGTTATGAAACTACGGTTTATTAAGTGACCAACCAGTAATGGTAAATATGAGATGTAGATCATTAAATGTATTTACATTAATTGAAAGTTAAGAATAAGTAAGATTATGTTCAACATTGGATATCTTGGTTAAGTTATGAAATAAATTGTATTTTACATACAGTCACATAAACAAACCCTTTAATGTTCATCAAAGAAGATAAACGAAAATAAAAATTAATTTCATTCAATGAAAACTTTATTTTCTTAATCAAAATCTTCTTTTTTAAAATTACTCATGAAGTAACTTTTTTAATTCTATTAGGCAATAGTTACTGCGTATACGAGATTAGTGCGTACTTTTAATGCATTATGAGGGATGAATGGCTAATAATTACATCAAGTTAGATATTTTTACGAAAAATTTGCTTGTATAGAACATATTAATTTTATGAAAGATAAAACCGGAAAAATATTTTATTTGCTTCAGTGAAGTGTTCATGTAATGTATAACCAGCTCAGTTACACGATAGCGAGTGCTCAGGAAAAAACATAGTCAATCAAAGAGGTTATTAAAAATGTTTTCTTATAGAAAATACTTGATGTAATATAAAGGGATTTCAATAGTGAATTTTTCTTTACAAATTACTGGTATATAACACCTTTTTCGACTGCGTTTTTCCCTGAAAACTCGTTTCCCTGTGTTAGCATACGTAATCAATCTAATTTATGGAAGTGTTTTTATTTTAGAAATACGGCCATATTCAGTCATAATAACAATAAATATACACCCTGCATATTAATAGAAATATTTGCTTTTATCCAAACAATACATCACTTAAGTGTGAATTGTCCCACCCATGCAACGTATGACAATAATTCACATGCAAAACCTACGCAATAAAATTCTCTCTCCGTATATAATTCTCGGTGAATAAAGCTCTTTCTCTAAAATAATCACGATTTTGTATGCAGCATAAAATTCAGGCAAACTCATCAAGCTGTTTGCTTCTTAGCAGGCCCCACAAATATTGTAGCCGTCAACTGGTTTTCAAATTAACAATGCACATAAATCAACTCACTCATTTTAGTCAAACTTGTGCCAAGCTGTGCCAACGTTGCCGGCTAAATAAATGGTCTCGGGTAAAGAAAAGGAATACTAATTCCGCTGCTCGGTTACCCGGGTGATTAAACAAGAGTACGGAACAAATCAAATATATGATAAAATAGTACCAGAAAAAATGTCAAATAATGCATATAAAATTATCGTTGGTCCATGATATATTTGTGATGGTCTTAAATGAGTTAAAGTAGAGAGTTAGTCACGCAACGTTATCACTCAAAATTGTTGTCAGGCTATTTTTTTTATATCTGTATATTGTTAGGCTCTTTTACCTAATAGACCTTGAGGCGGCAGCACAGACATCCACCTCATCGAAATCAAGGATGAAAATCTAGAATTAATTCAATCTCGATTCGCATATTGAAATGTAATCAGTCTGCCAAGTCATATCTTGGTGGAAAACACTGATTTTACCGGTTGACTCGTATGTTTAGCATTTTTCTTTCCTGCAACCTAAAATATGAAAACTTGGAGGACTGGGAGCAGGAAAACACAATGGTAAATCTATGAGTCAACCGTTAAAATTGGATTTTTATGTGTTTACCACCAAGATATGAGTTGGCAGACCGATTGCGTTTTAATATGCAAATCGAGATTTAACTAATCCTAGATTTTCATCCGTGAACTTGATGAGGTGATTATCTGTGAAGCCACCTCTCGGTCTATAAAGATACACTTGATATTTATTGTATAGTTTGTGAATTTATATATATTTATCTTTTGATTATATTCCGTTTGTGAATGGAAATTTGAATTCTATGATGTGATGCCCTTTATTAGTTAGGCAATGCTGAAAATTGTGAACAAATTACAAATGGGAACATTTCTCTTACAAATAATGTGTATGTTTTATAGTTATTCTTTAAATTGTCATATAATTTTAAGCAATAGAGCTTGGATCATTAACCATTTACTCGTGTAGTTACCCCCCATGAAGTTCAGGTTTTAGAAATTTTTACAAGGTGGAAAATGCATAAATTGCACACTCGTTTAGTTTGTGAATGAATTTGTTTTCCTAAGATCGACCGCTTAGACAAGGAAACCAGGTCTGTAGAGCATAGTGTCCCTCCCGGTCGCCTTTATTAAGGCGAGCATAAATTATCTAAAAAAGTCACAGAATTCAGCCAAAGCTGAAACCACCAGAATCGCGACAGTGGGCGGTATTAATACAAAAACTTGTATCAGGGCAGCACCTACCAGGTGCAAAAGAACCTAGCGTGACAGAAGGCAAGTAAGATAAAATAGGAACAAACAGGAATCTCATAACAATAGAAAGTAACAAAATCGCCGGGGAACATATCCCCTACGCGACAATGGGAGGATGTATGTGCGACAAAAGTAACACTGAATTCATACTACAATTATCATTATAAAAGTCCTGTTTATCTACACATAGATAAGTTAATATGTTATGCATAATGAAATCACTCACAGCGCTCCTAGCGTCGTAATGCAGAAATTGGTGCTTTTATCTCGAACATTATTTTGGATATTTCCGAGACGTGAATTAGGAAGTTGTTCAGCTTTGTCGATTTAATAGGACATTATACTAAAATCTTTCAATCGAACCCTAAAATTCCGCTAAAGTCAACCCCCCCCCCCAAAAAAAATGATAAAATAATATACATATATATATATCATCATCATAATCAACCGTTTTCGATCCACTGCTGATTGTAGGTCTCCCAAGGAAATTGTAGGAAATTTGGAATTTCTAAACTTTTATATTTTGACGTGATTGGCACTGTAGCTCTAAATTGACTGTTTTCGAATTAGGAATTCAACAATCTTAAGATGGAAAACACCTTGTATTTATTATTTTATATAGATAGTTTGTTTATAGATTTTTGCAGTGTTTAATTTACTGTAGTTAATGTATTTTTCTTTATGTTTTATTAAATAAAAATTGCTTCTGTCAATATCCTGTCTAAAACTGCAATGCGTAGTGTTGCAAGTTGGCAACAAATTAAAATTTCTCTCCATATCGTTTATTTACCTTTGCCTTTTAGTAACTTTATGCTTTACGTATCGCCCCAGTGGCATGATCAGTAGCGGCCACACCGAGGGGTCCTGGTTCGAATCCGGGTGAGATATGGATGATGTGTTGTCCCTTTGTAGCGAAATAAATATGTAATGGATATGCGAAATAAAAATAATTCTGTATTGTCTGTGTTTCTGTGTGTAATGGATCATTCAAGGCGAAAGCCATAGTTGCTATAGGCCTCAAAGCAATGTCACATCAAATCAATCAAATCAAATTATCCTTTACACGTTCACATTGACCTTATGATTAAGTTTGATTCATTAAAAATATCATAGGTTGTTTATCAGTTACAAAGAAAATTTTGAAGCCTTCCATTTTCTTAGCCATTGGAGGTTTTCTAACAAAAATAAAAAAAATACTTAAAGTGGAAAATTTCCTTTAAAAAAATCTTTTTCAAAAGAATGTGTTTTTAAACATTATTATAAATAATATTCAGCGATGTTTATTGCAAAGAATACTATATGCATGCGATTAACGTATGGTGTTACAATTTTGCAGCCATTTAAAGAAATCCAAAGTACTGAAAAATATAAGAGTGATAATTTTTTTCAATATTTTTTTCCTTAATGTAATGCTCATTAAGTTATCAAACATATTTTTTAAAGGAAAAATAAAAAATCATGCACTAAAAAGTTAATTTTTTACCACAAAATCCAAAAAAAGAATGGGTTTTTTATTGTTAATTATTGTTAATTACAATGTAATTATACAAAGGTAAACTAAGCAGTTTTAGAAATTATCTCCTTGGAAACCACCTTGACACGTACCAACAAAATAATAACAATAACTACAGTTTTAAGCATTTCTATAATCAGAATTAAATATAACCACTTATTCAAAGAAAACTGTTTCTGCTGACATACACGGGAGGCCTATTTAATTAAATGCAGCTATAAATGCTTCGGGGCTATACCTCTAGGGAGCACTTTACTACAAAAAATTAATCAACTTCCATTTTTTTTTCTTCGCGATTACATTTTAATTCGTAGTACTATACCTAAGTGGTCACAAAGTGAAAAGCATATGTATTCTTTTGTGTAAAGTACTTAATATTCCTTGGTGTCCTGCACTCCTTTTTAACACGTGTAATAGTTAACTCTCTCTGTTTTAATGACATTGTTGGTTATGTGCCAGCACGCGATAATGAAACGATAATGGAGATATACACACACACACATATATATATATATGTGTGTGTGTGTGTGTGTGTTAATTACATATTTTTTATGCATTATGTGCTTTTTTGGTTGCTATTTTTTTCCAACTTAGTTCATTAGTTTTTTAATTCATCATAGTTCATGTTTCGAACTCGTTATAAGTGTCAATGATATTTTCTAGGTATAACTTATTGTCATAAAAACTTTGTATTGAAACTATATACATAACTTGCTGAATAGTATCCCTCCTCCCCCCCCCCTCCCCAAAGAAAAAAAAACTGTACCATTTATCCAGCTATGTTTAGTTTGAATATAAAGTTTTTATGTCATTTTTTATGGTGTAATCATCCAGTTAGTATTTATAAATAACTGCTCACCCGGCTTTTCCCATGCCTGCGATAATAACTTTAAATTTGTCTCAAAATTGCATGATTTTTTACCTTTAACTCCATTCTGTCTGAAGTTATATTTTTAAATAAAAAAAAAAAAAAGAAAGAAATCGCAGAAAAAATTATTGAATTAAAATTCTATGTTTCTTAGTATTTTATTTTCTGTATAATTTGATTTTTGGAGGTCAAGCGTACCGGAAGCGAGCGAAACTGCAACGAAAAATACTCTGGATTTTATTGGTTTTACCGAAAATTTCCAACATTTTATCCTGTAAAAAATATTTCTACTTGTCCGAATTTAGCAAAATTTTTGTTGGTGAGGTAAATTTGGTCTATTGAGATGTTCTAAAAAATATGCGTTAAAATACGGAAGGTTAGTTACTCTTAGTGTAGAATAAATATCATCTCTGTGAGGCAAGAAGTGACGTATATGCTCGTCGATGTATTTGAAAGAGTTAAAATTTTAAACCCAGTTGCATCCTCGATTAGTATGAAGTTTCAGTTTTAAGAACATATTTTTGATTTGTCGTACCTTTAAAATTGCGTCTTGGAGGAGCGTTGCCATAAGCGGTGAACATGTTTTCGAAAAAACTGCCCTTTTATATGCATTTTTTCTTCATTTAATTTTGATTTTATTTATGTTGGTAGCCCTAAATTCATATTGTTTTGCTTTATCATGGCTAATTACGAAGATGAAACCACACACTTCATTTGTAGTTCCAAAGTATTTGGTTTTGGGTCTTGATAATTCTGCTTTGGTACTACAAATTCTATTTGTATTCATTTTAATTATTTATTTTTTCCCTCCATGTGTAATGGAATATACATTATTAAATTCAATGATTCATATATTGTAATAAAATTAATGGTTTTATACACACACACACATATATAATATATAATATATATATATATATATATATTCAAAGGTTAACTGCGATTTTTTTTCCTTTTTTTTTTTTTTGGATTAATTACAGCATTTGAGACGGAAGGGTACGATCTTTTAGAATATATATTTTTAGTACTACTTTTAGATAGTCTTTAACTTTACTAAGCTGTTTTGCCGATGAAAGTTAACAAATAATGACAAAACTTTTTCTTCTCCATCTTTATATTCTCCCGATCCCAATTCATAAATAAGGCATCTGCGCATGTGCGAGAACTTTGTTCCTGTCAGAAGAATGAAGATGAGTTTTTAATGACAGTGTTTTGTAATTTTTAATTAATAATTCAGCTAATTATTGCAAATTTTTAAAAATGGAGTTCCAAGGACACAAAGAGAACCCTTGGATTAACATCTTACAAATTTTCAACCCTGTACACGTCGTATATTTTTCTAGCTATCGCGGAAAGTCATACACACATAGAAAAAGAGAAACAGAGCAAAAATATTTTTTTTAATTTTTTTTTAAATATACAAATGTGTGTATGAAAGTGTTTAGATTTATATTATTAAAATGATTTTGTAAATAATTGATGAGATAAAGTTTGAGTTCCTCATAGCTTGCCTATACAACTAATTATAAAGATCAACTAGTTTTTTTTTAGATGTATAACTTATTGTGTAATATGTTTTTGGTTAGTATATTCGTGTATGCAAGTGTTTACTTTTATGTTATAAAGTGGTTTTTATAAATTATTGATGCCAAAAAAGCTGTCATGTTAGCTATTCGATTCGTTATTTCTGTTTCTAAGTTATGGTAATGCCTTTTTTTGTGTACCTTTGATTAATAATAACTTTAATGAATAAATTAATAATTATAATTCTATTAATTAAATTGCAACAATATAGATTATGTTTCTTCATAATAGTTAAGATATGTAAATAATTTTGTAAAGATGTGCGTATAGTTTGATATTCAGTGGCTAAAGCAGTCAAAAAAATCAAATTAAAATCAAAATTAAAATTAAATTTTCATTTAAACGAATACGCTTTAATTAAATAAAGCATTCTATTTATTTATCTATAATTTTTACAGTAAAAAGAATTATATAACTGTGCTTCACACTATGCTAAAATCAAAGTAATTGATAATTATTATTTAATTATTGTACTTTATTATACGGAAATATTTATTTATGAATCTTTAATGATGTTTAATTTAACCTATTTTATTTACTTCTTGATATTTTGAAAAAAAAAATAATAATAATGATAATTGTATTCTTTCACACCACATATTTAGCTAAAACCATGCACAAAGAAAATTGCTTCGTACACATTAATAGTTAATTACTATGTAACTAAATCATTTTATAATCTCTGCTCCACTTAACAAGAGCAAAACGTTTTGACACATTTACAGATTTATTTTTCAACGGAAAGATATAAAATTGGAAGGCCTGACTATGGAAGCGATTTCGAATCGAACTTAGTTTTCCATTTTGTGATAATTAAATTACCTATTCAGTTCTGAGCTATTTCGATCACGTGATCACCCATTTTTCTCGTAATTTTCGACCGGTTTTTCTGATTTCGTCGGGAAATGTTTTCAAAAACGTCAACTTTGATGGCTTGTTATGAATAATCTATTACTTTTGTGAAAAAAAAAAAAAAAAAAAAAAAAAAAAAAAATAGAAAATTGAGTGCAATTAAACATTTTCTGAATAACAACACCTGCTAGTTTCAAGCATTTTCAGAACAAAAATAAATTAAAACTTATGTCACAAAGTTGACCTTTTTGATTTAAGAACACCCTTAACATACATTAACAATAAAAAAGAATACTGCCCAGTTAAACTGATGGCATTGAGCTCACAGGCTACAAATACTAATTGTACATTAAAGCCTTATATTTTCTAGGGTTAATTCCGTTCGAAAAAAAATTAAGAAGGGGAAACAGCTCTCCCATTTCCTCTTTTTTTTATACTTAATCATTGAACTTCCTATACTATCAAAGACATGCTTTATCATATAAAAAATCTATATCCAAAATTCAGAGCAAATGAGATAATTCTTAATAAAAACCCATTTAGCATTTATATAATTTAAAAGGAGTTATCCCCCTCTTTTATATTTAACCATTAAACTTCCAAAACTATTCAGAGATTTGAACGAAATCTGAAAATTCTGCTTGAAAAACCCATTTATATAAATTAAGGGGGGGGAGGCATTAGAACCCCTGTTCCCCCTATTTATACTTATTCAATGAACACCTAATAACAGTCACGGAATCGCCTCATCAGAATGATCCTAATCTAAATTTTGAACGAAAACTTAATTCTGCATGAAAATCCCATTTATATCAAATAAGGGGAGGGGCATGAACCCACCGTTCCCCCTCTTATACATATCGAATGAACTCCAAAAACTAATCAGGGAAGCGCCTTGTCAGGATATACCTACATATAAAATTTCAAGTGGATCGGATATTTTTATCAAGAGTTATCGTGTTACGCACGTACATACAGAACGGACGGGCACATAAGCTCTCAGGCTATGATAGCCTGTGAGCTAAAAACAAAACCCTAAAGTTTCATGTACTGTCAATCAGGGTAACTGTACTCCACCATTACGAAACTTTGATCCATTCTGCCATGGTGGAATCTTGACAAAATATTTCCCATCATGAGCAGCCAAACTCACATAGTGCTGCTATATATCTATGTTTTGAGATCAAAACTTTGCCTTTCACTCAAGTGATGTAACATACATAATCTTTTTTCTCTCTTGGCCGTAAGTTATCCTGGTAGGTCAAAGTTACCCTAATCAACTGTTAGTCCAACAGCCGACCGCACAAAACCCTAAGTCATCGAGCACAAGAAAATTTACCTTATTTTATGGAAGAATAATAATAGGGGAATCTAATCATCCGTGTCTGCCGGAAGCTAAGTGGTGCATAAGCCAAAAAGTGATAACACTAGTGGTTCACTTGTACGTTTAACATTGTGTTTGCCGTACAATTAAAAGTATAAAAACATGGAAAATTCGGTGCAGGAAAACATAATGCTAAGTCTACGAGTCAACCACTATCGATATTCAGTTTTGGATTACGCACCACTTCATTTCCGGCAGACATGTATCATTAGATTCCCCTATTACTACTCTATTATAAAACAAAGGAATATTTCTTGTGCTCGATGACTTAGAGTTTGTGCGATCGCCTCTTGGTCTTTTCAGTTGAACTAAAGTTAAATGTAACGATTTAACATTCAAAGTAAAGCTTTTATATTCATAAACACGGAAAACATATAATTAAATACAAATAGTCCGAGGTTATATCCCCATAGGAGCATTTTACTACAAAAAAATAATCAACCTCTTAAAAAAAAATAAAAATTTCCTGATATTATATTTAATTACTCCAAAGCCCAGTATTTTTTTGTGTAAATACTTTATATTCCTTAGTGCATTGCACTTCTTTTTAACACTAGAACCGCCATTAGGGGTCAAAATGACCCCTGCTAGATTGATAATAGTCGATTCGAACCAGAATTTTCTTCGTAAGATATGTTTAATGCATGCAGCAGGAAAATAGACTAAATAAATAAGTTAATTAGTTTAAAATTAAAATTCTGGTGAAAAATAATTTTTATAACACTTGAGTAAAATACCCGGCGGTTCTAGTGTTAACACTTGTAATAGTTAATGCTATCTGTATTAATGATATCGTTGGTTAAGTGCCAACACGCGATAATGAACTCAATCAAAAATATATCTTTCTCTGCATATATTTTTAACGTATTGTGTGTTTTTTGGTTGCTATTTTTTTTTCTTTCTGACCTCCATCGGAGCTCTTCAACTGATCGTAGCTCGCGTGTTCAACCAGTTATAAGGGTCAACGAGATTTTTTGGTATCATTATGTGCCCAGCTGAGCTGTTGGTTAATCGGTCAGTCCTCTGCATTTTTTTTTTTTTTTTTTTTTTCGTAAATAAAAACAATTATTCGTTTATGGATACAAGAATTACATTTATTTGATAAAAATGTATTTTGTAAATTTTTTTAATTATTTTAAATGTTTATATCCTGCTGGACTGTTAAAAAATTGGTCGATTTTTCGCGTGTTTGTGTGAATTTTGAGTAAAGGCATTTCTTTCTTTAGATGCATGAATAACGTTTGGTAAGTTTCCAATAATATATTATCGAATGCCATTTTATTTATTTATTGTTTTTGCTTATATTTAAATATTTATGATTATATGCGCAGCTAAGCTATTGATTGATCTGTCGATTTTTCATATTCTTTTATATTCTTAACCGTTTTCCTGATTTATCCATACGTCATATAGAGAACGTGTTTTTGCCAATCATAATTTACCCGTATTACGTACGGACATCAGTATTTCAATCATGATTTATTATTCTCACCCACAAACTTTTATTGTAAATTTTGTATTAATTAAACCTAGCTATTTTTCTAATTCAATTGGGCAAAAATTTCTGTTTTGCAAAACCGTTGATAAAAGATTAAAAATTCTGTAAAAGGCATGAAAAAAATAGACATTATTTGAACTTTTTTTTCAAAAATATTGATCAGTTAAGCAGTTAATTAACCCATTAACGCCCAGCGTCCTCTTTTGAGGGCGGTTACAAAAAGAGCAAGAAAGCGGTTTTCCCACCAGCACAGAGTACGGAACAGAGAATCAACTTTCATATACTGTAATGGCAACTTGTTTAACATGGGATTTCGCACAGACAGTAGCGATACGAGCGGATGACTCTGAAACTACGATCATAACATAAGAGAGGTTGCTAATTTGGCGAAATATCGCTTCCTTGGCGACAAATGATAAGGGAAAAAAGAAAAAAAATACAGCGACGGCTTGCTGCTTATTGTTTTGAAATTTATGAAAGAATTATTTTAATATGAAATAACTTTGACGTATTCGTCTTGCAAACAATACATGTGTCTCTTCTTAACATAAAGACCTAATAATCTAAACTTGAAAATTCAAGAACTATAACAGTAATAATTACGAATCAATATAAGCGCGGAAATCTAAGATCAAATAGCATAAGCACGCGTGCAAAGATAATCAAATCAGCATTCAGCAAGAAGTGCCAAGCGAGAATATGGTTGCAGTTAAACAGAAATCACGAGGATAAAAATCGCCAACGCGATGGTTTAGTTTTTAAGTGATCCACTGAGGGCGTTCTTTTCAAGCCGAGTTGAAGCTCTGTCCGTACTCTGTGCCCACCAGTAAAGAGGAAGATAAATATATGCCTTCTTTCACGAGACAGAATCCTAGATAAATTTAGATAAAAGTTAATTTGATTTTAAAAGTGGTGGGAAATACAAAATTTAAATTTTAACGAAGAAAATAATTCGGGCGTTAATGGGTTAAATGCAGACAAATACTTCGAGGTTATATCCTAATAGGAGCATTTTACTACAAAAAATTAATTAACTTCTTAAAAAAAAAAAAAAAAAAAAAAAAAAAAAAAGAAATTCCTGATACTATATTTAATTGTCACAAACTCCTAAGCCCAGTATTCTTTTGTGTAAATACTTTATATTCCTTAGTGTATTGCACTCCTTTTTATTAACACTTGTAATAGTTAATGCTACTTGTCTTAATGATATTGTTGGTCATGTGCCAACACGCGATAATGAACTCAATCAAAAATATATCTGTTCTGCATACATATTTTTTACGTATTGTGTGTTTTTCGGTTACTTTTTTTTTTTTTCTAACTTCCATCGGAGCTTTTCAATTGATCGTAGTTCGCGTGTTCAACCAGTTATAAAGGTCAACGAGATTTTCTGGTATCATTATGTGCCCTGCTGAGCTATTGATTAATCTGTCAGTCCTCTGTATTTTTTATTTTATTTTTTTATTTTTTATTTATTTATTTATTTATTTATTTATTTATTTATTTTTTTTTTTGTAAGTAAAAGCGTTTATTCGTTTATGGATACACGAATTACATTTATTTGATAAAAATATACTAGATAACAACACTGTGTTAAATACTGTAAAAAAATTAATTATTTTTAAATGCTTATATCTTTCCCACTATTGATAAAATTAGTCGATTTTTAGCGTGTATGAGGGCATTTTGAGTAAAGACATTAGATATATGGATAACGTTTGCTAATATTCCAATTATAAATTATCGAGAGTAATTCTATTTATTTATTATCTTTTGTTTATATTTAAATATTTATGAATGTGTGCGCAGTTAAGCTATTGATCAATCTGCCAATCTCTGATATTTTCTTTTGTATTTTTAATTGAAAGCATTATGTTTCTTATTGGTACACGAATAACATTTATTTCATAAAAATCTGCTCCGACATTTTTTGAATATTGCTTGCAATAAAGCCCAAAAAGCATTAGAAAGCTGTATTATCAGTTAAATCGTACTGTAATATAATATTTTTTAAACACCTCCAAAAACTCTTCCTTATAGGCTATTGCCATATGAATATTAATTGAATAATACGCAAAATAACTGCATATGTTATGTTTCAGGCAATGAAATATTCCTTAATACTAGAACCGCCATTAGGGGTCAAAATGACCCCTGCCGGATTCATAATAGTCTATTCGAACCAGAATTTCCTTCATAAGATATGTTAAATGTGTGCAGCAGAACAGTAGGCTAATTAAACAAGTTAAATAGTTTAAAATTAAAATTCTGGTGAGAAACACTTTTTGTAAAACTTGAGTAAAATACTTTTCGGTTCTAGTGTTAAACTCTTATTAACCCTTTAACGATCAAAGCATTTTCATTGCTAAGATGTTGAAATAAATGAATGACACCGATAAAAGTGAACAAATTTATTCGTAAATAAGAAAAAGTGATTTTTCACATACCTAATAGAATGAATTTTTTTAGATTGAAATTCCGGTGTCATTGTTGCATATCGGAATTAAAATTTTGTGGTTTCGTAGAGAAACCAATGAACGTTAAAGGGTTAATCTATTTGTATAGCTAGTGTTCACGTTATTAACGTAGCAATTTTTTTTTCTAAAAATTGAGGGGAAAAAAATCTAAAATGGTAAATTAAATACAGAAAAATGCTTCGAGGTTATATCCTTATAGGAGCATTTTACAACAAAAAATTAATTAATTTCTTTTAAAAATTCCTGATACTACATTTAATTGATCACAAATTCCAAAAAACAGTTCTCTTTTGTGCAAATATTTTATATTCCTTAGTGTTTTGCACTCCTTTTTAACACTTATAATAGTTAATGCTAGATGTCTGTGTGATATATATTGTATGTTATGTGCCAACACGCGTTAATGAACTCAATTATAAATATACCTTTTTCTGCATATATTTTTTTCCGTATTGTGTGCTTTTTGGTTGTTATTTTTTTTCTGACTTCCATCGAGGCTTTTCAATTGATCGTAACTCGCGTGTTTAACCAGCTATAAGGATCAACGAGATTTTCTGGTATCGTTATGTGCCCTGCTGAGCTATTAATTAAACGGTCAGTCATCTGCATTATTTTTTATTGTAAGTAAAAGCGTTTATTCGTTTATGGATACACGAATTACATTTATTTGATAAAAATATACTATTTTTTTGTCATTTTTAAAAAAATTATTTTTAAAGCTGCTGGACTATTAAAAAATTGGTCGATTTTTCGCGTGTTTGTGTGAATTTTGAGTAAAAACATATATTTCTTTAGATTCATGGATAACGTTTACTAAGTTTACAGGCCCTGATTTCAAAATTAAATTTTTTATAAACAAAGATCGATAGGAACGGTAAACGGTAAATGATTTGTTTATAAAGTAAGTTGTAAAATTGTTAGACAGAAATTTTGAACAGTGAATACTTTGAAAAGATTGTTTTCTGATTACAAAGAATGCTTGATTTGAATTTTTTTTTTTTTTTATTGCTAGCAGAGAATGAATTTTTCAGCGTACAGTGCCATACTTTAACAATATTTGAACAAAATTTCAAAAATTTCTTAAATTTAGTTCCAAAAATCGTTAAAATATGGCACTGTGCGCCGAAAAATTCATTCTCCTCAAGCAATCTAAAGTAAGAAAAATGTTAACTCAAGTATTCTTGGCAATTAGAACACAATCTTTTTAAAATATTCATCGTTCGAAACTTCTGTATAACATTTTTGCAGCTTACCTAATAAACAAACTGTTTACCGCATAATTCTATTCTATCGATCTTTATCTTTGAGAAATTTGATTTTGAAATCCGGGTCTTATTTGCTAACACCCTGTATTTTTGGTATATTTGAATTGTTATGGGAATACTGTCCATGTCTTCATGTAAATGGGGCATTGAGTAACTAAAGATTACAACTTATTTTTTAAAATATTTTATTGATATATAAAAAAATAATATTTTTAATAAACTGGGAGGAAATAAAAATTATATTTTAAAATATTACACACAAAAACATAAAAAAAGGATTTCTTAAAAATTCTTCTTTCTGGTAGGCAGAAAAAAGTGCACTGGAAAAAGCGTGCCTATTTGCAAATCGCATATTTAAGTAAGTCTGATAATAATACACATGGGTAACCTTAGAAAATAAACACTAGATGAATTGATTTTTTGAAATTTAGGCATACTTGTGCTTTTGAGACTAAGATGGGGGGGGGATTATTATTATTATTTATTTTTTTATTTTATTTATTTTTTTTTTTTTGTCCCGATCGAAGCCCGTTGACAGTTTTTTTCTTTTGGGGGGGGGGGGGGGACCGGTATAAAAGTTTAAGGTATATGGTCACCCAGCACAACTCGGCACGTTCAGAACAAGCAAATAAAACTACGGCCCAGCCTGTACAAAAAATTAACTGGCTCGGCTAGGCTCGACCCAGGGCCGTAGCTAAAAATGGATAACAGAGGAGGGGCCCCCTCCCAAAAAAATGTGAAAGGGGGGGGGGGGGGCTCATATTTTTTTAATCTCTCTGATGCAGAAAGATATGTTAGTGATTATTCACACTGTAGGTACTATGCTTCTTATTAAACTGATGTAATAACTTCATTTGTATGCTAAGAAAAGAATATGATGATGAAAAATTCGAGTTTACAAGTAGTGCAATATTAAGCATCAGCTTCATATGTGCAAATAGAATGAGCGAATGTCTTATGATGATGGATGAGCGAAACACTTATTTTAGTTACAATATTTCTACAAAACTGTGAAAGGACCTCAAAATTAAATTAGACTTTTGAACAGAATTCATTTGGATTTTCGGAACATAAATTCATTTAGTGACCTTGTAATCTTTTTCCGGGGGACGTTCAAAATGTTTAAGAGGGACTGAGTCACTTATAGCACCCCCTTAGCTGAAGTGTATGACTTGACCATGTTCGACCTGGCTGAACATAGTTTTTTTGCACTTACAAAGTTAAAACTGTACGAAAAGTCCTAAACTAAAAATACTTTATATTTTATGTTTTACACTTTTTAAGAGTTCTGTGCGGTGGTATTTATTATTTAAATAAATCTGATTACGTGTAAGTGTCATAGTTGTCAATGAGATCGTTGATGCACATTCTATGGCTTCGAGATTTAAAATTTTTTAAAACTCTATACAATAAAAACTTCAAAGACGGAAATGCCCAATTCTTTTCACAAGTATTGTTATCCTCATATTACAATAAACATTTATTTTCTTTTTTGGTTAAACATGAAATTCCGTCATAGGTAGGTTCTTTGTCTCAGGTTTTACCATATTTCAATGTTGCATTGGCTAAAAATGCCTCTACCCATTTTAAATAATAATAAATAAATATATATATATATATATATCAATTTTAATTGTGGAACAAAATTGCATACATTAAAAAAAAAAAAAAAAAAAAAAAAAAAAGTTATGCCGGGCCAAAATTTTTTGACATTTTTACTGGAGAGGCCAGAGCGTACAGATCCAATGAATGATTTTCATATAAGCTGTGTTAAAAAAGGTACTGAAAATTTCTACCTGTTTACCTCAAGGCGAATACATTCCACCCGCAACTTGCTCAGAAAAATAATTCATCTAAATACGAGCTTCTAGAAAAAATAGTCCCCAAATCCCAATTTGACTGAGTATCGAGAAGAAAAATTGGGTCGGGCCCATGAAGACTCTTACAAGCTAAATTAATAGTAATACTCCTAATAAAGCTAAAGGATAACGTAATAATGACCGGTAGGCAGAAAAAAATCGCCCCGGAAAAGTCGCAAAAAAACCCGGGAAAAACGCTCCGGAAAAAAGCGCACCTTTTTATGTCACATATTTAGATAAGTTTGATAATAATGCACAAGGTTAATCTTAGAATATAAACACCATATTGAGATTTTTTTTTAATTTGAGCGACCTTGCTCTCTCGGAACTAAGATGAGGCGGGGAGAGGGGGGGGGGGCTTTAAAAGTTATCTTAAAACCTGCCATTACCTGAGTGAAAAAATTTTGTATGGTACGAAGATTTAGAATATAAACACTAGATATACTTAATTTTATTATTATTATTATTATTATTATTATTGTTCAGTCGACCTTGTTCTTTATTGAGGGGGAGGGGGGGGGGGTTCTACACACTCCGAATCTATCTCTTATATTTATTTTTAATATTATTTATAGTTTTAATTGTATATAATAATTTACATATAGTATAATCATTATTATGATTATTACTATAATTATCGTAAAAATACATATTAATATACTAATAACTAAAGGATTAGTTAACAAAATTTTGTAAATTTGGACGATAAAATTCTAATAAAAAATGAGTTTTCTGTGAACTTCGTTCATTTTTATAGATGAGTTTGAGTTGAGCGAGTTCTTTTTAAAAATTCTGAGTTTGAACGCGAACTTGATGTTTTTTTGAGGAAATGAATTTGAATTTGAACTAGTTCGTTTATTTTGTGAGCGTGCCCAACACTGGTCACAATGTGGTGGAACTGGTACCGTCAAAGTAACTATCTTTTAGAATGATGCAAACGCGATACGTCGTCGTAACGTGTAATATAACAAGAGGACAGTTGTAAATTTCGCATTATTTAATCCGAGCATTTTTCTGATTCAATTAGGCAAAAAAAATTTCTTTTCTCTTAACAATTTCTTGTTTATTTCTTATTTATAGTTCTTTTATAGTCCTTTTTCGTTTAAAATTTTGTTTAAAAATACTTTTCAAAAAACCGGTGATAAAAGCTTAAAAATTTTATCAAATACATGAAAAAGAATAGACATTATTTGAAAGTTTTTATCAAAAACATTATCAGTTAAGAGATTAGATTTCAAATGGTTCGTTTGTAAAGTTTTTGCGCTGTTATATAAAATATTCTCGGTACAATTCGTAAGCTTGGAATTAAAAGTAGCAGGTTCCGAAAGGGTACCACCGCTTCAAAAAGTGTTAAAAGAACGCTCTCACAAATTTAACACAAGCTTCGTGTTTTCGCCTGGCACTTAAGGGCGTTCTTAAATCAAAAAAGGCACCTTTGTGACACATGCATTAATTTATTTTTGTTCGGAAATGCATGAAAATAGCAGGTGTTGTTATTCAGAAATTGTCTAATTGCACTCATTCTTTTGTTTTTTAAAAAACACAATAGATTTTTCATAACAAGCCTTCAAAGTTGA
Source organism: Maratus speculifer (assembly GCA_964019185.1). Taxonomy (NCBI): domain Eukaryota; kingdom Metazoa; phylum Arthropoda; class Arachnida; order Araneae; family Salticidae; genus Maratus; species Maratus speculifer. Next base: position 315,838,211 of record OZ025295.1, read on the forward strand.
CACTTTTGAGCATATTTCCCGACGAAAGCAGAAAAACTGGTCGAAAAGGAGGAGAAAAACGGGTGGTTGCGTCTTCGAAATAGCTTATAACTCGATAAGTAATTTAATTATCATAAAATGGAAAAATAAGTTCAATTCGAAATCGCTTTCATAGTCAGGCATTAAAATTTTATAACTTTCTGTTAAAAAATGAATTTGTAAATGTGTCAAAACGTTTTTCGCTTGTTGAGCGGATCATGTAAGAACACCCTTAAGGAGAAACATTAAGCGTATATTTCAATTCGAACTGCTTATTTTATAAGATTTATTTTTATATTCGTTTTTGCTCTCAAATTCATCAAACTAGCAAATTCTCTTATTCCCTTATTTAGAAAATACGTAAAATGTAAAATGTAAATACTTGTCGTTTTTTTTTTTTTTTTTTTTTTTTTTTTTTTTTTTTTTTTTTAAATAAATGCAGAAAATATTGCAAAAAAATGCTGTTAAAATTAACATTTTAAAACGAATTTTCCGAAGCGGAAGATCTGAGACCGAAAAAAGGGTCAAACTGAGAAAATTACTGTTTATAAATCAAATTCGTTCGAAAAATGACATTTCACAGCATCTTATACATTTCTTCAGAAATCATCACAGCAAGTTTCATGTTTCTACTTTTAAAAATGAGTTTGAAATTGGTTCAGAAAATTTCGAGCTGTTGAGGGTGGAAAATTATTTTTTCGAATACATCCTTAAGATTCACACAATTACAACTTTTCTTTCAACTTTTCAACGTCTTTTTTCTTTCTTTTCTTTTTTTAAATACTATTTTCAAAGAAAAGAATTCAGTGAATTAAGTGGCATTTTTTCTGTGAAAAATAAGATGGAGATTACTATTCGGAAATTGTGATCGCTGCAGACAATTTCGGCCACAGTAAAACTTTTTAAGGGAAAGATAATTCAGTCTATCACTGATTAATTCCTTCAGGGACAAAGCAATCTCATTGCAAAAATGTTGGAATAAATGACTGATGCCGAAATTTGTAAACAAATTTATTTGTAAATAAGAATAAGGCGATGTTTAACATACACATTAAACAAACAAAAAATATATACGTATTAAAAATTCTAGTGCCATTGTCATGTTTGGAAATCAGGGATGAAATTTCCGCTTTTTTTCGCACCAGTAAAATTTTTGAGAAAATGCTATATTATGTAATCGTAACATTTTTGCGATTTAAGAGAACAACTTTTTCTCTAAATTATACTGGTGGCCAAAAAAGCGGAAATCTCATGCCTAGGAAATTAAAATTAAGCGATTTCATAAATATTACCACCACCCTTGAAATGGTAAATTGCATACTTTCCCATAGGTGCAAAACTTCATTTAATTTTCCGTAATGCCTGGTTTGATTTGATCTAGGTTAACTCCACTTTGAACCCGAAAATTTATTTCACGAATCTTTATTTGATTTCATGTTTCTAAGAGGAGCATACTTATTTTATTTTCTTTGAAAAAATTCTGGTTCGAAATTTGTTAAACCAGGGTAAAATTAACGGACCTATTACGGAAGATTAATGTCAAGTTGGCACCTATGCTTTTCAGTCCATTGTATACTTTACCACTCTATAATACTACTCTCTCTGTATTTTTCATATTTCTCTTCAATTACTACAAAAAATCGACAGTTTCGTTAGTTTCCATTCAAACTTCTAAGGCCTTCTTTTATTTCAGGAAAACAGAAAACATTTCATTCTTCTGGAACATTAAAATAATCTCCTGCTGCATAAATATTAAAAATTATACATCAATCGTTGCAGCACGAAATGCTACTCTCCGTGCCAATCTGCGATTAATCATCTTTTTTCCGAAAGACATTTCAAAGAACCCGTCAATGGCAGAAGGTTTTTTTTAATAGTAGTAGTACACTTGTGATGAAAAACAATGGCTAGTTTTGATGCATAAATTTACATTCACGAATTCATTTTATTTTGGGATTTATGCAAGCATAAATCTACTATGAATGTTTTTTTAGGTGCGTTCGTAATTACGTAAATACGTAGAACCTATTGTTGTCGTTCAGTCCGTCAGTCTGTCTGTCCGTCTGTCGGTCCGCATATAACAACGCAAAAACTACCCAACTGAATCGTTTGAAATTTAAAATACATAATTATTACATAATTTTGACGGGTCATTTCAAATATAATGAAAATCGGATGCATAGTCAATTACAGGGATAATCAAAAGGATTCCGTTACATTACGGTCAATGGGGGAAAAAGTTTCAATGCATTTTAATCGTTTGTAATTTTAAATACATAATTATTACATAATTGTGTCGAGTTATTTCAAATTTTATCAAAATCGGATGCATAGTTCAACTACAGGGACAATGAAAATGTTTCGTTACATTACGGTTAATGGGAAAAAATGTTTCAAATGCATTTTAATGGTGTTACACTCATTCGAACGTAATGAAATTCATATGCATCTATAAAGTACATATTATAATGTACATTTTGCATAATCTGTGGTGCAAAGAATATTTGTTATTGATTTACAAGGCCACACAAAAGTATTCCACTGCATAATGGTATAGGGAGAACATTGTTTGGTGCGCATTTTAATTGTAATTATTTACAATTTTTATGAGATTGATATATGAGAGTGATATTTTTAAAACTTCGTTATTGTACGAACGCACCTCATTTGCTACGCTTCACGTGCAATTTCTAACTTGTTTAGTACTACATTACAAAATTCATTTTAAGTTTAGAGCTGAATGTTATTTAAATTTATAACAAGTAATCTTTTAGATCTTTTAACCACTTTACTGATAAATACAGTCGAGTCTCTCTATAACAAAACTCCATACATCGAATTTCTCTATATAACGAATTTTTAGTAAGAACGGTCCCCTTTTCGCATGATTACATTAAAAACAGTCTCTATATAGCAAAATATCGATCTCCATATAACGAATTTTTTCATAAATTGGTCTTAATTTATTTAGTTTTAAAAGGCTTCGAAATCATATGGAATCAATTTTCCATCACTCTTTTTTGAAACAGCTTAAATAATAAAAAAATAAAATGTTAGGTTAATAAAAGAAATTTAATAAAAGATTATAAACATTTCAAAACATTAAAAAAAAAATATTTGTTCAAATTTCCCACATTAAATACGATTTTTAACATCATTCTCTATACATCGAATTTCTCTATATAACGAATTTTTTACTGGAACTGTGGATTTCGTTATATTAGAGACTCGACTGTATTTCTGAAAGAACTTGCAAATAATGTCTATTTTTTTTTTCATGTCTTTTAGAGAATTTTTAATCTTTTATCACCAGTTTTTCAAAAGAGAAATTTTTGACTAACGGAATCATAGAAATGCTCGAATTGTAGAACCCCGATAATCCGGATCTGGGTTTTCGCTTTTTTTTCCAGTTTGAGAAGCGATTGGCTAATTTCTTTAACATTAACTTGTTGCATCGTCGTATTCTGAATAATAAATCAAAAACTTTTTCGCCAATCGCTTCTCAAAGTTGAAAAAAAAATGAAAAAACCGATCCGGATTATCGGGGTTCTTAATTCAAAATTTACAATAATTTTTTTTTTCTGGTGAGAATAATAAATTATGATTGGAGTAGAATGCCCGTACGTGGTACGAGCAAATCATTATTGGTCGTATGGTTGTACGGTCAAAACAGAGAAGCGGTTAAACGATATTTACATTTGTTTCTACCGGGTGTCCCAAAAATGACTGATGGATTTTAAAATTCAATAACTTTCAAACAGCTATTTAAAAAAATTTTGCAGGAGGGTTATGTATAATGTGAGAAGTTTTTTTTCCGTAATTTTTTATTTTAGTTCGAATTTCAAACAATAGGTGGCGCTGACGGTGATTGAAGGCCAGGTGACCAGTGCTGAGTGAAGCGTCGACCTGGCCTTCAATCGCCGTCAGCGCCACCTATTGTTTGAAATTCGAACTAAAATAAAAAATTACGGTAAAAAAACTTCTGACATTATACATAACCCTCTTGCAAAAATTTTTTAAATATTTGTCACCGTTTGCAAGTTATTGAATTTTAAAATCCATCAGTCATTTTTGGGACACCTAGTATTAGCACTTTAGTGACGGGCGTCCTTTACAAAATTTTTAATCTTTTACCACTGGTTTTTCAAAATAGAAATTTTTGCCTAGTTGAATTGGAAAAAAGCTCGGATTAAATAAGTTAAAATTTGCAATAAAATTTTACTGGTGAGAATAATCAAGGATTCTGAACACCTTATGCTGCACGTATACCGTTTCGCTCGTCCCGAAGGAATTAAGGATAGTCCGAAATGATTTTTTAAGAACAAAAACAGAATCTGAAACCGAATTTCAGAAGCCTTATTATTTTCGGATACGAAAACGAAAATGTGGAATTTTTTTAGAGTAATTAATGCATGCACAAATATAGGTAATTATTAATTAGTTATACGTGCTCATTAATTATGCGTAATACGTACAGTACACTCTTTTTTTCTTGTAAAGTAAAATCTAATTAATCCATCTACAACGCAGACTGATATACGAATTTTATCTAATTTAAAAATGTTTTAGGGATACATAAATCTTTAAAAACAAACACATAAAAGGCAACACCTATGCTGAATTTCATCATAAAATAAATGTTATTTTTTATCTCAGCTTGGAAATTCCTTCAAGATAGTTTAGCCTAGAAAGTTAGAGATTTTCATAAGTATTTCACTTTAATCCTTCAGAATAAAAAATTTGAGGATATGTATATTTATATATTGGAATATATAATTGTATATCATTTCATCATATCATTCATTATTTTTATAGCATTTGTATCTCTTGTTTAAAGCTCTTAAATTTGTGATTGTGAAAATTTAGGTTAGAGGTAATTAACCCTCATGCGGTGTTCACTTCTAACGCACATTACATTATTTTAAATATGCAGAGCTTCCAAGTTTCCTACTAATATTTTATTTCAGAAAATGTTCTTTTATTTAATCGGAACATTTAAGCGATTTAAGAGAGCAACAATTTCGCTAAAATAATAGTGGTGTTGAAAAAAAGCCGGAGATTCAAAAACTCTGACGACGTCTTTTGAGTTAAAATAGACCCGAACACCTTAGCACGGTTAAAATGATATTTTAAGAGGGTTTATGATCTTAGATCTGTATTTTTTAATCTAAATTACTAGTTATCTAATAGTCCGAGAGCCGACCGCACAAAATCCTAAGTCATGGAGCACAAGAAAAAATCATTCATATTATGGAAGAGTAGTAATAGGGGAATCTAATGATACATCTTTGCCGGAAGTGAAATGGTGTATAAGCCACAAATTTAATACCACTAGTGGGTCGCTCGTAGGTCTTTCATTGTGTTTGCCGTACAATCAAAAGTATGAAACACGGAAAACTGGGTGCAGGAAAACATAATGCTAAGTCAATGAATACACTATTAGTAGTATTCATTTTTGACTTATACACCACTTGGCTTCAGGCAGACATGGATCGATAGATTCTCCTATGACTACTCTTCAATAATATAAAGGATTTTTACTTGTGCTCGATGACTTAAGGTTTTGTGCAGTCGGGCTATAATTGATCAATTTTAGAAAATTTCTTTTTTCTGCCATCTATTTATGTCATTTTGTATGTGGAAAACTGATGAATAAGTTTTTGTGGCATCATTTTAAATTCGGGTCTAATAAGGATGACATTTTCTTCAAAAGTTATTAAAATTGTCATATGCTTATATGGGCACATTGCAGGACAGTCACAGGGGAGTATTTTTCTATTCTATTAAATATTTTTCTTGCAAATGATCTCGAACAGTATGTCAATAATTTTTGTTTTGAGAAGGGTTGCTAATATGGCCACCATTTTTATTAAAAAAATTCGAATTCACATAAAAAAGTATTTAGAGATAACTATTTAATTGATATGCCTTTTCTTGATTACTTAACCCTTTGCGGCGCAGAGCAAATTGTTTGCTTAAGTGATGAAATTAATGACTGACACTGGAATTTGAAAACAACGTTATATCTAAATAAGAAAAAACGCTATTCAATAAACTGAAATTTTTTTACCAAAATTCCGATGCCAATATAGCGTTTGGGAATTGAAATAAAGTGGTTTCATACTCATACCACCGCGCCGCAAGGGGTTAAAATAAAAATTTCTCTTCAAAAAGTTCCAATCTGAAGTCGAAATTTCGGATTAAAGATTTCGCGAAAATAGTGTGAGGAACTGGGTTGTTCGGAAAGTGGTATCCGTTTGGGAAAATTAATTCGTACCGAAAAATTAAATCATTTAATTATTTGATATTCTTTCCGACATCTAATCAGTAGCAATTAATGGACAGAATTTTCCGGTGCAAATTGAATTTCCTAAACGGACATGACTTTCCAAATGACCCAATAGAATTAAAAATTAGTCACCTGTGGTAGCCCTGACATTGCAAGAAGATAAGTCAAGAGATCCAGCAAAAACACTCTACACGTATATTGCAGAGATGCAAAACGACCTCAAGTAAGATGGAGTGATTAAATCAGAAAAGTAGCCGGATTAACTGAATGACTAAATCATTAAACAGGAACCAAATCTTAGGGCAGACTTATACAACCAGCAATGGATAGAAAACGGTTGATACAAACTATCAAGAGTATAGCATTATTGTATAGTTATAGTTAACAGTTAACCCTTTCCGGCGCAGACAAATTCTGTTGGTAAAATGAGAAATTGTTGACTGACACCGGAATTTACAAAAGATTTTTTTAGAAATTAAGAATTCCCTGATTTAAGCTGTCATTGTAAAAGTAAAATTTTACTAAAATATTAGTGGTGACGTTTGTAAGTTTGGAATTAAAATTAGGTGTTGCCGGAGTGGTAACACTGTGCCGGAAAGGGTTAATTTAACCAGTTGTACTGTAACAATTTTTTAAAAATTAAAATCAATGACAAAACTATAAAAAATTATTATATCTCCTATAATACAATTAACAACCCAAATAAGATTTTAAAGAAAAAGGGAATAATTTAATACATGATTTACCAAATGCTAACTAAGCGTAGAACCAATAGAATGAAAAATATCCAAGCCAGGAATCGAAACCTTACAATAGCGCTCCAAGTACTCTACCATTATATTATTATTATTACCATATATTAGCATTTCTCACTTCCTATATGTTGTAAGTATTCAGGTATTAAATATTCAATAACTTCAACTGTAATTTCACTACTGAATGACTACTCAATACAGAAATACATTTGAAAAATTAACTAAAAATTTTATATAGAATAATTTATTTTTTAATTCTACAAATTTAGCACGCGAGTATGAAAAGGTTTGCTGTTTCTGCTTAAAAAGAGATATCGTTATTACCAATTAAAATTTACTGGTACCTTCCCAGAAATTCAAGCAAAGAATAAAAAGAGAGAAAAAATGAAAGAATGAAGTAATAATTTTTTTTAGAATATACAGTTTGAATTAATTTTTAGTTATTGAATTAAAATGTGAAAGGGTATAGCCGGGTTTCTTAGTAAAATATGCCTTTGAGTCAACCACATCGAGTCCTACATGGATCGATAGCCCATAAAAAGAAATTCATTTCTCCCCAGTTTTAAGTTTGTATCTCAAGACCATGGGGGGGGGGGGGGGGTAATGGCCCTAAATGCCTGTTTTGGAAAAGAGCACATTGTGACGAAACTACTAAGCAGATTTCAACGAAAAAAATAAGGGATGTAAAAAACCACCATACGAATGTTTGACAATTTTTTCAGATTTTTTTAAACAAAAGAACAAGTTTTCTAACATTTTTCCTAACTTTAAATGTACATTTTAATTTAAAATAAACTGAAATTTCTGAGTGACCACCTTAATTTTTTTGCGTGAAATACTATAAGACATGATGCATATTACTATCAATTTTAACTTTCTACGTATGGTGCATAATATTTAAAAAGGGCAAAATTCTATTGCGGCGGAAATGTGGGGCGTGTCTCGAACAAATTTCACATATTAATTCACACGGTATTTTTAAAAGAAGGCGTAAAATTTGTCCGAGACACGCCCCACAATACCGCCGGAATATGATTTTTACCTTTTTTTAATATGATGCACCATACGTAGAAAGTTAAAATTGATAGTGAATATGCATCATGTCTCATAGTATTTCATGCAAAAAAATTAAGGTGGTCACTCAGAAATTTCAGGTTATTTTTAATTAAAATGTACATTTAAAAACAGGAAAAATGTTAGAAAACTTGTTTTTTGTTTAAAAAAATCTGAAAAAATTGTCAAACATTCGTAAGGTGGTTTTTTACATCCCTTATTTTTTTCGTTGAAATCTGCTTAGTAGTTTAGTCTGCTTAGTATCCCCGTGCCGGAAAGGGTTAAACATATTATTGTTAAACAAAATCATACGATAAAACTTCTAATATTAAAAAAAAACTTAAATTTTATTAAATAAGAAGGGTAATTTAAAATCATTAGAATTCAAAATATTACTTGTAGACTTTCATTTTTTCCTATTAAAAATATATATATATATATATATATAAGTTTTAATTTTAACTCAGCATTTTTAAAATATTAATTTAAATAAAAATAATAAATATTTAAACTAAAATTTAGAAAAAAAATCATATTTTTAAAAATCATATTTTTTTCTTTAATTGTCAAATTTTTCTGGTTTGAAAAAGACTTTACAAAGCCGCAGCGTATACGCGGGAAATTACGATAATTGAAGTAGAAAAACAGTTTATTCTTTTCTGTAAAGAGAATAACGTGTCATGCATTGATTTACATTAAATTACATATAAATCGGGATGGCTCTAAATTATTCTTTCCATGCAAACCTAAGATCAATCATCATTTTTCGAGGGGCATTTCATCCGTTTATTTGTGAAATGGATTTCCTTTCATTCATGATGGAGAAAAATGAATAGTATATGCATATTTCTCGCGTTTCTTGTTTTCCATTTGATTCTTTAAATTACTGCAAAAATAGTATTATTACTGTTTATATTTTGAAATCGTTACGTCGCCGAATGTTGTATTATATTTTTTAAAGGATTGTCCTTTTAAAATTTAATCCTTTCAGCTCTGGTGGGTAAATTTCTTCAAAATTTCAAATATCTCATTGGCACCAGTATTTTTTTTTTTTTTTTTTTTAAGAGTACATTACTTTTTTTTGAGTACACTACTTTTTTTTTTTTTTTTTTTTTTTTTATTTAAGGTAAATTTGGTTGAATATTCATAGGCCGTTGTGACATTTCAGAATTAAAATTAGTTGGGAGAAAATTCAGTCATCAGAGCTCAAACGATTAAAGACACTAGCTTGTAAATTTTACGGAAACTGTGTTGATAGCCGAGATGCCAGCACCTTTTGTTGATTGACCCTTTAATGGACAAAGCATTTTCATTGCTAAGATGTTGAAATAAATGATTGACTGCGGCAATTGCGTACAAATATATTTGTAAATTTAAAAAAAAAAGTTATTTTAAATATGCATAATAAAATGGATATTTTAAAATTAAAATTCCGGTGCCATTGTTGCATATCGGAATTAAAATTTTGTGGTTTCGTAGAGTAACCAAAGAACGTTAAAGGTTTAATGCAGTTTTTTATCTTGCAATGTGTTGCGTTAGTGTCTAAATGTTTTCCCATATTAAAAATAGCCATAAAGAATAAAGACAAAACTGGTGGTATTTTACTACAGTAAAACCTCCATAACGGACACTCCCGAATAGCGGACACCTCTATTTAACGGACAGTTTACCGATCCCCACTCCCAAAATCTAAACTTTTGTATGTTTAACCTCTGAATAACGGACATTCCGAATAGCGGATAGTAATTTTGGCGATAAAGTATGAAAAATTGTTTTTAACGAAGAAAAAAGTAAAAAGTCTCTAAATTTTTCAGAGCAATGAGTCAAAATTTTGTGATCACAGACGAATGTAGAGAGTGGGGCTAGGGAAAATCTTCCTTCCCACGTCCAGTATTAAATTCAGGGGATGGTCTGGAGGGACATTACCTCCCGGAACATCACAATGCTCCCCCCTCCCACTCCCCTCCGTAAAATTTGAGATTTTATGCTTTTAAGAAATGGCAAAATACAGTGAGCAGTTATACTTTTTTTTTTCTTTAAGATGATTCAGAAAAATCAAAACTATCGACAGGATTGAAATTTCACATTGAAAAAAAAAATTACATGTTTTAAGGATTTTTGTTTTGGAACATGTTTTGTTTAAGGACATGTTTTAAGTAATGTTACTTTAAACGCAAAAGGAAACTTTTTAAATACATTTTTTTCGTAAGAATGTAATAAAAAGTGTACAAAGGTATGTACAGTGGTACAGTGTACAAAGGTTTTATTTCAATTTTATTGCTTAAAAATACTTTTAAATTTCTGATTAATCATATATTAGAATTTTAGGACATATAAAAATGATTTAATGAAACTTTAAGCATTTCTTAGCAATTTTTGAGTCTCCGAGGGTTTCCCAATAGCGGACACCTCCGAATAGCGGACAGTTTCCGCGTTCCCAAGGTGTCCGTTATTTGGAGGTTTTACTGTATTCTTATTCATCATCATACTCACATAAATTTTCAAAATAAAATGATTTAATGTGTGGAGATGTACGCACAAAAAACTAAGCATTGTTTTTCTTTAAATCATCTATAATAAAAGAACGATCAACAAGGGATATTTAGAGATGTTTTACTTTCTTTTTTTTTTTTTTTTTTTTTTTTTTTTTTTTGAAAATCGTGATTAATTGCGGATTGGCACGGACACTAATATTTCGTGCTGTACCGATTCATGCATAAATTTAATATTTATGCAGCTGAGATTATTTTCTGCAATGATAACAAGAGGGTTTTCTTTTTAAAGCCAAATAAATATTTACTATGCTTCGCTTTGAAATTTGTAACATCTAAAAGAAAGATAGAAAAGTAAAACTTTAATTTATGATTTTGTTGTGAATCACATATTAATATAATGAAATTTTGTTTATCAGACCAGAAGGTCGTCGCAATAATGAATAAAACAATGGGGTATAATAGAATTATAGAATTCTCCTTCTCTTTCACAAGAAATCTCTTTAACCCTTTGCAGCGCAGAGAAAATTCATTGCTTAAGTATTGAAATTGATGACTGCCACCGGAATTTGAAAGCAACTTTGTTTGTATTTAAGAAAAAGCTATTTTGCAATAATTTAATAAACCTAATTTTTTTAACCTAATTTCCGGTACCAATGTAGCGTTAGGGAATTAAAATTAAGTGGTTTCATAGATATACCACCTCGCCGCAAGGGGTTGACAACGAAAATTCAATTTTAGTACAGAAATTACCGTATATATAAAATTTTAATTAGAGTTGGAAATAGTTGGTATAGCCCCTTTTATTCAAACTACAATGTTAAAAATTTAGAAATAGGTTGAATCAACTTTTGGTGATCTAGTAACTGCAACCATAAAATAGCGAAATCTTGATCCAACATTTAACCCTTTCCGGCACACTGTACCCGGTCTGCGATACCTAATTTTAATTCCAAACTTCCAAACGGCGCCAATAATATTTTAGTAGAATTTTTCTTTTACAACTAAAGCTTAAATTAAGGAATGCAAAATATCTAAAAAATTCGTTTGTGAATTCCGGTGTTAGTCGATAATTTCTCATTTTACTACAAAATTTGTCCTTGCCGGAAAGGGTTAAAGCTATATTTTAAAAAATGGAGTTATGAATAAAGAGAAGACAGTTAGTAAGTTTGCATTATTTTAACGAGAAAGACAGGTTACGACGAATGGGCAAAACAGGGAAGCGGTTAATATATGTATATACAATCGAGTCTCCCTATAACGAAACTCCATACATCGAATTTCTCTATATAACGAATTTTTAGTAAGAATGGTCCCCTTTTCGCATGATTACATTAAAAACAGTCTCTATATAGCGAAATATCTATCTCCATACAACGAATTTTTTCATAAACTGGTCTTTATTTAGTTTTAAAAAAGCTTCGAAATCATATGGAATCAATTTTCCATCACTTATTTTTGATTTATCGTTCAGTGCTGAGTTTTTTTATATTACTTTTCTCCTTGTTCTTTAAATCCAACGAATACATCCTGCCTCCCACACACCTTTCCACATCCTTCTCAAAACAAAGTCAATTGGATTGTTACACAGATAAGAGAGGAATCAATGACAGGCACATAAGAGAGGCCTTCAAATAGAGGAAAATGTTAACTACAATTTTCCATTCCTTGCTAAAATTTGAGCATTTTTTTGAGAGCTTGACAATTTTAAAATCAAAACAACAAAAAATTATAGATATCTTCGTCTGAAATTAATGCAAGTCTTCCTTATTTGACTTTCTTTAAGCTTTCAAATAAATGTCTGTTCTCTTTTTTGAAACAGCTTAAATAATTAAGAAATAAAATGTTAGGTTAATATTTACTTTTAAACATTTCAAATCCTTAATTTAAAATATCAAAAATAATATTTATACAAAATTTACACATTAAATGCGATTTTTAACATCATTCTCTATACATCGAATTTCAATATATAACGAATTTTTTACTGGAACGGTGAATTTCGTTATATAGAGACTCGACTGTATATGTAATCGTAATAAATTTTGGATTCATGCATTTTTACATAAAAGTGCAATAGTTATTGTAGCAAGATGTGAAAATTTATAAAACTAGTTATAGCTCGAATGTACATGTTTTGCATTATTTGATGGACAATTTCCAGCTTGTTAACCCATTAAGGACAAACCTCTTTTACATTTTTTTTTTTTTTAAATTCTTCCACACCAGCTTTTTCCACTTTGTGATTTTGAATTATTTAATCGCTTGAAGTTTCATAATATAAAATGCGAAAAATTCCATAATGAAATACAGGTATTGAAATTTAAAAGTTTTTACGCTTTGTAAGACACGTTTTCTTACCGACCGATTTTAATGAGTTAATAAATAGAAAGATTTCCAATGCAGCTTAATTATGCTCGAAGATGCGCTATCTGTTAAAGGTATTCTTACGTACAAAACGTTGGTAAAAAAGAAAAAAAATGATTTCTTTTGTGAAAACTAAATTTTGATAATCGTGTTAACAACGAAAAATTTTACTTGTTTCTAAGTTGTATAAATAAGTAGTCTTTAATAATCTAATTACTTTTTTTCTTAGGCCGTGGTAGCCTAGTGATCATAGCATCGAATTCCAGACTGAAAGGTCCCGGGTTCGATGCTTGACATCATCAAAGACTAAACGAGTCTATGCAGTGTACGCGCTCGTTAAATAAAGGGATTCTAAAAGTCCTGTGGTCGGTCATAGCAGTTCGTGGGTAATGATCTCTGGAAAAACTTTCCTTCCCCTTCAGAGACATACCAAAATTGAGGATATGGCGATGTTTGATGCTGCCATCTATTGAAACTTTGCCGAATATCTTCTGCTGCAAAAGTCTGGCTTCCTACTCCCTGGGTGCAGTTCAAGGGAAGTTCCAGCAACTCTCTTACTCTTTGGGCACACGTCAACAACAGCTTTTTTCTTCAATACACAAAGCAAATAAAAGATTCTTTCTATACAATAAAAAACTGCACTTTATTAGTTTTATTGAAGTAAGAATTTTTTCTTATTTACACAGGTTAAAAAATGCTTTATTTACAATATAATATAAGCAATAATTATCATTTTTTACACCACTTTGATTAATTCTGCTCATATTAAGGCAAATACACGCTATAATTTACATAATAATACATTTCTGCAATATGTACAGCATAAGATGAGATGACATATGACATAAAATATAAAATATACTACACTATTTTTAAAATTTTTTACTTAACTGATTCATGTATCACATTCTGCTAAAAATGAATATTTTTACTTGAAAAAAAAACTTAATTATTTGATATTATTTAGAGGATATTACATTCAGTTTTTATGTAATAGCTGGATAATATTGAATATAGTAGACTCTCGATTAATCGAAATGGTCGGAAAATACCTCATCCGGATAATTGAATTTGTGTGAATTTGCGGGAAAGGATAGAATATGTCAAAGTATTATACAACAAGACATTCATAATTTATTAATGCTAAAAAAATTAATAAATATTATTTAGATTTACATTTAGCACAATATTAAAAAAAATTATAATGTAGTTTACCTCACTATTTTTTTAAAGAATGAAATGATACAGATCAGTTAATCTTCGAGTAATTTTATTACACACATATTTCTCAATTTCTTTTTTTTTTTTTTTTCTTTTTTTTTTTTTTTTTTTAGCAGATTTGCTTTCATCTTCATGATCCAAAGTAATTAAGTTACGCCCAGGGATGATATTTGCGCGTTTCTGGACACCAGTATTATCTTAGAGAAAATGTTATTACCTGAAATCGCAAAAATGTTCCGATTAATTAAAATAACTTTTTCTCTAACAAAATACTGGTGTGGAAAAAACATGGAAATCTCATCCATACTAACGCCTTACTTTGTACTAATGGGGAGACGGTTGTTGAAGCAATTGGGAGTTACAAAGGTGACGCATGCGTATTAGAGCTCGAGTTTGTCGTCTGCTCGAAAATCGAGATCGAATCTAAACAGCGCTACAGTTTATAATCTGACACATTTCCCTCGTTATTCAGCGGCTCTATAGCATGGTCAGTAAGTAGCAACAATTGAAAAAAAAACTATATTAATTCTTAAACAGCACTACTGCTGCTATGTACAAATTGAAAATTGATTTAATAATATTTTAAGCATCTATTTTATTACCAACATTTGTCATTAGAGCTTTAACATAGCTGCCAACAGCTTCCGCTTTTTTGTACCACAAGAAAATTACAGTAAATTTAATCATTGCAAATTGCCGTAATGCGTCGATTAAATAAAACAGGAATTTCAGTGAAATTTTTCTGGTCCAAAAAGTAGGAAGAATTGGCATCTATGGCTTTAATCTTACTCCAATAATATTTTAGAAGACAAAATTGGGTATCTTTCTGAAAGGCAACACGCGACATTTACGTTTTAACCAATATAAATGGCATTACGTTACATCCTTCCTAATAATGTGAATTGGGATATTTTCAGATTAGTATGTTGTAATATTACACCAGTTATATCAATTTAAATTACACCATAAAATAATTTAGATTACTCCATAAATATTTTACGGTGAAAACCAGGGATACCAATTTGTTTTGTTTTTAATATAGAAATTCTAAATTTATATCAGAAATTCCAGACGATATTTTTTTTTTTTATTATTATTAAATGACCGACATTTCATGATTGCATAAAGTAACAATTCTTCTTTCGGAATTTCCAGTATTAATTCTGGAAGACAAACTGGCATTATTAAACTATTCTTTATTATTATTCCTTATCAATATTGTTTGCTTGTACAAATATTATAATAAATTTTCTGAAATAGATTTTGATGCTAAAAAAATATTAATTAAACTCTTAAATTATTAAACATATTATCGTAATAAATGAGTATGTGGCTAATGATTTTGAAATTTGCGTGTTAAAAATGATGAAATGCAAGCATTATACATTTATTGTAATCTCTTTTAAAACATTATATTATTTTCAACTGGAATGAGAAAAAAAATACATATGTGATATATGAAACACAATACATTTCTTCCATTTCTTTCTTGCTTGTTAAATAAGTCAAAACTGGAAGGCGTGTAGTTCTAGTTCCATTTTTGAATGTAATTTTCAAGCACCTAATTGTGCGATATCTAAAAAGAAAAAAAAAATACAATTAATGAAAGTTTTGCAACTCCCATTTGCACAATATAGATATTATCAACAAAATAACACAAAAGAATGTTTTTAGAAAGTTTCAAAACATCAACCACTGTAGTATACAGATACTCAAAGATATAAGTGCTGCACCACAAATAACTGATTGGTATTTCTAAAATATAATCGCATTCATTAGTTTATTAAATCTCAGAATTCTTGTCATTGAATATTTATTGACTTAAGTCTAAATGCAAAATAATTAATTCTTAATCTTTTATATATTTTTTAAATCTTTAAATTTTGGTTTTTGCTTTAAATTTATTCTCATTTTCTTGTTAAGTAATTTTAAACTACTGTTTTTTTTTCCCCAATAGTTCACAATTATACAAGACATTCACACTGCAAATAAAGACGTCTTAAATTCAGATACAAATGTGACTGAAAGAGAAATTCCGATACTTAAGTGTCTGAGTACGAAATTTCAAACACATTAGATGTCTGAAATTAAGACACTTAAGTGTCTTTGTATATTCAAGGTATAAACACTGTAAACTGAAATATCTGAAATTCAAACACATAAGTGTCTTAAAATGGAGTGCTCTATTTTCAGACGTTTTAAAATTTAAAAATTTTTAATTGCATTTTTTTTTATCAGCATTGTAAATAAATGACTGATGTTAGCCCTCTAATACCCAAGGTAACATTTTTGCTACAATTAGTGTTCCCGATTTAGTGGATTTTTTCATTAAGATATTCCATATTCACACCAGAAATTTAAAATAGTAATTTAAAATAGAAATTTGAAATTTTAATTAGTGGCAGGCATTTCGGTACTTAATATATATATATAGGTATGATTTCCGGTTTTTTTTTTTTTTTTAATCACGCACTTTTTGGAACGTTCGAACCTGGGAATACGAGGTTTCGAAAAAGTGGTAAGAAATTGAATTAGATGATAGATAGTCAGATAGCCTGTGACAGATTGTAATTAAAACTTATGATACCCTCCCCCCTCCCGTATATTTATAAGTTTTGATTCGATCTTCATAAAATTTGAAATTACACGGCAAAATACTGCTATGATTATATACATTAAATTTCAAATCATTCGGTTGGATAGCTTTTGCCCTGTTATGGGCCGGACAGACAGATGGACGGACCAGACGACAACTGTAGGTACTACGTATTTACATGATTACGAAAGCACCTAAAAAGGCTTGTAGTAACGCTATTGGGATTAGAAATCGATTTACTTATTTCATATAAATTCATAAATGGACAGACGGGCGGACAGACTGGGTGACGATTATAGGTGATTTATATAATTAGGAATGCACCTAAAAATAATTCCTTTGGTTTAGTTAAAATCTAATACTATATACTTAGTATTTGCTTAATCTTACCGTTATTTTATTTGCAAAAATGTGTTTACAAAGATACATCTGCATTATATGGTTTTCTAAATCTTTCAATTGCATAAGGAAGAAGATGGGGCGTGGCTATCTGTACTAAAATTACACGAGACGAGATTTCGAAAGCTTAGTAGTCTGAGAAAGTGATTGTTCTTGCACAAACCAACAGACGATGTCTAGGCGAAGATTAATTTCTAAAGGCCTTGTAATCTACGTGTCTACATAACATTATGGAAAAAGGAAATATGCCTGTAAAAATTGGCTGTCAAAAGCATATATTTCATTTGGGATTAAATGTATGGAATAAAAGATGAATATTTCTCAACATATTATACATTGATGCATACGTAATTACACATGCATTCAAGAATGCATGTATATATACATACAGGATGATTCTAAATTCATGGCACAAACTTTGAGGTTTGGTACAGGGTGCTGTAACAATTATTTATTCTAAAAGAATGTATGGGCAAAAATTACATGTACGAACACCAGGAAGCCAACTTACCAACTTACCCCTTTTTTGTTTCAAAATTTCTCACTCACACCAGAAAATTTCTCGATTGATAAACAGACTGAAGAAAGAATTGAACAGAAGGAATTGTACTATTCTTTTGTTTATTTAAGACAGATATTTTGTATGATTAGTTAACCCCTTGGGGACGAGCGACTAGTATACGTGCTAAATAAGGTGCTCAGAATCCTTTATTATTCTTACCAATAAAGTTTTAGAGCAAAATTTACTTTATTTAATCTGCGCGATTTCTTGATTCAACTAGGCAAAAATTTCTATTCTGTAAAACCGGTTATAAAATGTTAAAAATTCCATAAAAGCCTCTCGTCCCGAAGGGTTTAAAAAAAACTTTGAAAATGTCAGGTATGAAATTGAAATTTTTCAATTTAAAAAGAACGCAAAACTGGCAAATCTCTCAAATATATTTAACGTAAAATGTGTATGAAATATCTAAATGAGGTATTACCAATTTTACAAAATTTATAAATAATAAATATCATTAGAAAAGCAAATGGGTGAGATAAAATAAAAGATCATTGGCTTAACTGCATGGATCCTACACAGTAAGTAAATTTACATAATGACAGAGATACAATCGACTCTCGTTAATTCGAACTCATCGGGACCACAAGAAATGTTCGAACTATCCGAATTTCGAATTATGGAAAGTATGAGAAAAAAACATAGTTAAAATGGCACTTATTACAAAGGAATTAATATTATAGAGTTTTTAAAATGTATTCCGTCTGTTATCATTAGAATATGGCTTAATATTAAATTTATATATATATATATATATATATATATATATATATATATATATATATATATATATAAACGAATTAAAGGATTAGAAAGAAGCACAATCTAGGAAAAATTTGAGGTGTTACTGATGAACAGACGGAGCAACTAAGAAAGTGGATATCAAAAGCATGGGAATATATGTATACTCGTTCGGAACAATTTTCACAAAAATCAAAGATAGAAAGTTATTCAAAGGATCTGAAGTCTTGGGAAAGAAAGGAAAAATGAAAAATCGAAATTATCATTAGTTCGAATTAAACAAAGTCAAGAGAAAATGAGTTCGAATAAATGAAAAATTTTAACGCTATTCTGCCATTGAAAATTTCGGGACTTCGTGTTTAGTTCGAATTAAGCGAAAATTCGATTTATCCAATTTCGAATTAACGAGAGTCGACTGTATTTTAAATTTGAAAATCAGATAATATGTGGAAGACAGTTAACAATAACAGAGTTTTTGTCTGTTAATAACAATGGGAAATGAAAAACAAAGAAGATTTGTTTTGATGTGGAATAATTTTTATTTAAAATTGATAAAGATGAGAGTCTTGAAATAATTTTCGAGTTCTGTTATCTATAGAAAGAAAATTTAGCGGCAAAAGCTTTTCCAGCAACTCATAATAAGTTATAAAAGTAAATTCCAATCCGTGTTAATGTTATCAAATTTAATAATAAATATAGTAAATCTCTCGTCAACATACATTTTTAAGAGAACAGTGCAGATTGGATATATTTCTCTTTACCCAGCGCTGTAATTGGGCGGGAACGCATGGGAGCGACGTTCCCAGAAATAGTTTATTTGTTACTGTTAAAAAAAAAAAAAAAAAAAAAAAAAAAAAAAAAAATTGCGTACGAGTGCAATTTATTTATTTATTTATTTATTTTTTAAGCAAAACGTTAATTTTTGCTAGTTTTAATGAGATACGTTTCAACTTATCAAAAAAGGAGATATTTCGACCAATCAGATGGTTCAAAGCCGTTTTGCTGCCACCACCCCTTAAATACTAGGTTGAGCGCTGACACTAAAATGGCGGCTGCTGAAGATTGATTTTTTTAAAAGTGTGTACGGTCACCTAACTTTTAGCTCCAGTATTTCATAGAAGATTCCTTAGACCTTTTTTAATATCATAAAAGTAAAGCAAAAATCTTTAAAAAGAATTATTGGTACCAAAACTGAAGGGATAGTACAAACTCTGCCTTTGGCAGCCTCCATTTTTTTTGTCGGTGCTGAGGCCTAGCATTCAGGGGGTGGAGGTTCTGAACTGACGTCAGTTGCCCTATTCTTACTGAATGAAAGTAAAATACATTATTATAAAAACTTCAATATAATAATTATAACTGTTAATTATTTTTCAAAGTCGACTTTTGGGTAAATATTTCAAATTTGCTTTTAGGTTATCGAAAATCCTGTAGCATCATAATCTATGAAAATTTGAGTTCACACAAATATTTTTTTCCAACCACAGCTCTGTCTTTACCAATGAGGGTAGCTGGAAAAGTACAACAAAACTCTCTTTGGTAGAAAGATGAAGATGCATAAAAAAAAAGATGTATAACTTTATTACATTATATAAAATTATGTTACAGAACATGTGTGGCAAAAAATTAACCTCTTTGATAAATTAAAATATGTGAAATAAATAAATAAATATTTTTAAAGTTCTATTGCACTTCTACCCAATAGAGTTTGCTTTCGAAATAATAAGACATATAATTTACAAATTGATTGAAGGAGGATGGGCGTGGTGATTCTATAGATGCTTTGATGGGGCATGGTCAATAAAAGGCTGAAAACCACCAAATTAGACAAAAGTTTTTTTTTCTGAAAAACCAGGGATAAAACATTAAAAATTCTGTAAAAAAAAAAACTCATCACGCAGGGGATAAAGAAGGAGGGGCGCAAAATTTTAAAGCACCAGCTTTAAATTTTTGTGGCAAGTTTACTTCGGTTAAAATTTAATATCATTCATTCAAGAATTTATATGAAATATTAAACGAAAAATAACTAAATAAATTCTTACTACTGCAATTTAAAAGTTTACTTTGGTTTAAATTTAATAGCATAATTATGAACAATTTATACACAATAGTAGATGAAAAGTAACGCAATAAATTTAATGGAAAAAGACTGCCTGTTGGCGCCCAGATTTTCGCACACCTGGGTTAAAGTCTTCCTCATCTTGTTCAATAAATGGCATCTTTTTTTCACGTGGAAAAATTAAAAATTCTGAAGGAAAGTGCTCGAATTGCTGCATTTATTAAAATGACGTAATTGTACATTAGAATTGCGGAATTACAAGCACGTTATAAACGTATTTCATGTTTTAAGTAATGATACGTATGTTTTCCTTTCCCATTATATGTTCATCTTCTCCATATTCGTGACTTAGCGATTTTTTTCCCAAACTAACAGACCTAGACTGGGCGACATTTCATTACAAAGGCCTCGTTCATGCACCTTACACGCTCAGTCGCGCGACTACAGTAAAATGCAAGAGAGACAAGCATTGTGAGCACAGAAAAATAGGAAGTTTTTCATCGTCTGCTGTAGTTATTTCGTTTTTTTCGTAGGTTTATTTATTTTTTATTGTCGTTGCCCATCATTTTTTTTTCCAGTTTTTTTTTTTTAGTTTTTTTTTCCCCGTTCACTGGTTGAATCGCACGCGAGTCCTACGATTGTCTCGTGCATTTGATTTTCAAATGAAGCCGCATGTGATTTGAAGTCTGACACCTGTTGTAAGGTATGTAACAGTTTTGTATCCATGACTGTTCTGTGAATCATTGCAGTTTTATTCAATAGGGTAGATCAAGAGTTTCTGTTTAATCTGTATGGAGAATTTGTTTGATTCAGTAATGGTGTACAGTGTTTGTGGAGCGTTCGTTATTATTGCGAAGTGTTATATTTGTTACAGAGTTTTTATTAATTTGTCTATTTTAGCAACCATGTGTTTCTTATGAATTGTTGCAGTTTTATTCATTAGGGTGACTCAAAAGTTCCAGTTTAATCTGTGCGGGCAATTTCTTTGATTCTGCTATGGATATTATGGGATATTATTTCGCACAGTATTTATGAAGTTTCATCAGCTTTGGATTGCATTGTTTTTTTGGGGGGATTTATTTTATATTTGTTACGGAGTTTTTATTTATTTAACCCTTTCCAGCACCGGCAAAATCTGTTGTAAAATGAGAAATTATCGACTGTCACCGGAATTATCAAACGAACCTTTTAGATATTTTGAAACTCCTGATTTAAGCGTTTATTGTTAAAGCAAAATTTTACTAAAATATTATTGGTGCCAAGTTTGGAATTAAAATTAGGTATCCCAGAGCGGGCACAGTGTGCCGGAAAGGGTTAACCCTTTTCGGCACAGACAAATTCTGTTAGTAAAATGAGAAATTATCGACCGACACCGGAATTTACAAACGACTTTTTAAGGAATCAAGAATTCCTTAATTTAAGCTTTTATTGTAAAAGAAGATTTTATTAAAATATTATTGGTGTCAATTGCAAGTTTGGAATTAAAAGTAGGTGTGTTCAGACCGGACACACTGCGCCGGAAAGGGTTAACAACTATACATTTCTTGTGAATTATTGCAATTTTGTACATTAGTGTGGCGAAAGAATTGCTGTTTAATCGCTATGGAAATATTTGTGATTCTGTAATGGTTTACAGTGCTTGTGGAGCGTTCGTTATTTTTCTGTTTAGTATCGCATTACTTTTTGGGATTCATGTTATATTTGTTAGAGTTCTTATTTATTTATTTATTTTAACAACTGTGCATTGTTTACGAATTATTGCAATTTTATTTACTAGGGTGACTCAAGAGCTCCTGTTTAAACTGCACGGAGAATTTCTTTGACTTTATTATGGATTACAATGTATGTGGAGTGTTCGCTATTTCGCAATTTTGTATTGCATCGCTCTTTGGAATTAATTTTATGTGTGTTACCGAGTTTTTATTTATTTATTTATTTATTTTAATTTATTTATTTTATTTATACTAATTTTTTTCATAAAAATTCAAATGTACTTGTCGCAAAAGTTTAGACACTATTCTAAATTTCTTTGAATATTCGCTGGCATATGCAAATTTAGAATCGATGATGTCACAAATTTGGAGTACTCAAGTTCTGCAAACGATTGCGCTTCATAGTCGACATGCCGAGAGCTAAAGAAATTCAAGTGAATGAGGTTTCAAGGATTTGGCAGTTGGAAGGTGAAGGGAAGAGCGTTTCTGAAATTTCTGCTATTCTTAATAGGTCAAAAAAATCTATTTATCGAGTTTTATTGAGTGGTTCCGAATATAAAGCAAAATGTCGGTCTGGGAGGCCACGTGTGACAAATGTACGAAAGGATCGCCTGATACAAAGACTAGCGAGTACTCAACAAATGAGCTTACGTGGAGTTCAAAGCTCATCGGGACTCTCTGTATCAAAGAATACGATTCGTAGACGAATTTTGGAAAAAAGAACAATCGTTTATAGCAAAATGCAGAAGAAACCAGCTCTGAAGCCACATCATAAGTTATAAAGAATGATGTGGGCTCGAAAGCATATGTCATATGCTTTCGATTGTATTTTAATAACCATGTATTTCTTGTGAATTATTGCAGTTTTATTCAATAGAGCAGCTCAAGAGTTTTTGTTTAATTTGTACAGGAAATGTGTGTGATTCAGTAATGGTTTACAGTGTTTGTGGAGCATTCGTTATTTCTTAGTTTTGGATTGCATCAGTATTTTGGGATTCATTTTATATTTTTTATGGAGTTTGTATTGAGTGGCTCAAAGGTTCCTGTTTAATCTGCTCGGCAGATTTCTTTGATTCAGTTATGGATTACAGTGCGTTCGTTATTTCTCAGTTTCTCAGTATATTAATTATTAGGAAATATTTTATTATTTAGTAAAATTTTAAAATTGTTAATTTTGTAATAAAAAATTCTCATAAAAGAAGACTTTTTCTCGCTATTTTTTTATTATTTTTTTAAGTTCTCAAGAAAATAATTTTAAAAATTCTAGAGACAAATACACCCTGACGCAAAAGTTTAGACAATGAAGAAATTCTTACATACTTTGAAAAATATTTATTCAATTTTCAAACCACTGCTTGAAATTAATGTGCTGTACATATAAACAATATTTATAACAAAGAAAAGTGGAATTGTGCATATTGCAATAAATTAAATGGTAACAAAAATAAACTGCTGTCTCAAAAGTTTAGACACAAATCAAATAAAATCGAAATAAACAATTTTTAAAACCTGGTTGCGCATCCATGCTTCTGTATTACGTCAAATATACGAGATTGCATCGAAGAACTAAATCTTGCATAGTTTGTGGATCGATATCGTACCATGCATCCTCAATAGATGTCTTAAGTTCCTGTACAGAAGAGTATTGTCTAGTGTTGCTATAAACTTTGCGACACATGATGCTCCAAAGGTTTTCTATAGGGTTAAGATCTGGGCTACATGCTGGCCAGTCAAGAACTCTTATATTATGGGAATTAAACCAAGATTTTGAATGTTTTGCGGTGTGAATTGAAGCATTGTCTTGCTGAAATTCCAACTGAGGACCCCCTAGAAGCTCAGCAAATGGCAGTAGGTTTTCTTCTAATGTCTGTGTATAATGCTGTGAAGTTTGACGACCATTGGTGAAGATCAGAGATACTTGTCCATTATAGCAAAAGGCTGCCCAAACCATCACCGAGCCCCCTCCTTGTCTGCGACTAAAAAAACGTCGAGGTTCCTTCCGCAAGTCATGCCAATACGATAAATAACCATCTGGACCATCCAGATTCCACTTTTTTTCATCGCTAAATATGACTGACTGCCATTTCTCTCCATATGACATATGCTTTCGAGCCCACATCATTCTTTGTAACTTATGATGTGGCTTCAGAGCTGGTTTCTTCTGCATTTTGCTATAAACGATTGTTCCTTTTTCCAAAATTCGTCTACGAATCGTATCCTTTGATACAGAGAGTCCCGATGAGCTTTGAACTCCACGTAAGCTCATTTGTTGAGTACTCGCTAGTTTTTGTATCAGGCGATCCTCTCGTACATTTGTCACACGTGGCCTCCCAGACCGACATTTTGCTTTATATTCGGAACCACTCAATAAAACTCGATAAATAGATTTTTTTGACCTATTAAGAATAGCAGAAATTTCAGAAACGCTCTTCCCTTCACCTTCCAACTGCCAAATCCTTGAAACCTCATTCACTTGAATTTCTTTAGCTCTCGGCATGTCGACTATGAAGCGCAATCGTTTGCAGAACTTAAGTACTCCAAATTTGTGACATCATCGATTCTAAATTTGCATATGCCAGCGAATATTCAAAGAAATTTAGAATAGTGTCTAAACTTTTGCGACAAGTACATTTGAATTTTTATGAAAAAAATTAGTATTATAGCAAATAAAACGACTGTCTTTTGTACATAGCATTTTAAATCAGTTTTTGAATATATTTACAGGTTTTTATAATTCTGACGTCATAATTCTACATTTTAAAGCTGAATGACGTCATTGTCTAAACTTTTGCGTCATGGTGTAGAAAGATTATTGTTTCCTGTCCTTGAAAAGAAAACAAAAAATCTAGGAAGAAAAACTATCCTTTCAGAAGATATATCAGTTATAAAGTATGTCAAGATTAGTAATTTTATGTAATACGAACGGGATTTTCTGACTCATTTTTAAGTATAAATGCATAATAGTAGCAAGTATGATTATTGATGCGATTTGTATTCGAACAGTTTTTTTTTTATTATTATTATTAAATTTTTGATAAATGAATGGGAACTTGACTCATAAGAAATTATTCTCCAGGGTTCACACAGTTTTACCACTAAATTTTAAGAATATATTTTCGAAGTGTTTCACTGCAGAAAAATATCGTAAAATCTGTGAATGAAGGCCGGGATTATGAATGTTGTGATTTAAAAACTAAATGTAAATTTTCTTATTTTTAATAGTGGTGCCAGAGTCCATGGAAATTCCAAGGAGTGTGCGAACATTGTTCTCTGAGGGCGGCAGTTCTTTTTCTTTTCTGCGCTGTCGCGTCTTAAAGTTCGGCTCAAAACAGCAACTTTGACAACATTTTATAAAATATTGTCTGTAAATATCAGAAAAAATATTTAGATTACACAGTCACTTAATGAGAGTATCTGCTGATTTGATAAGTTTGCGAGCAAAAATTAAATAAAAAGTAAAACAGAAATTTGTCGGTTTGAATTTGAGAAAAGCCTTAAGTATCAGGATGGTTCGTACGGGTACCGTTATTTTCCAGGTGAAATACCAGCATTTTTTTAATAGAAAAATAAACCTAGTTCAAACACGCGAAATTTCACTTTACTTAACAAGAAATTTTCTGTAGGAAAATCTGGTACCAAATAATTTCCTGATCATGAAATTCCAAACCCGTACGAACCATGATCAGTAAGAAAAATGATCCACTTATTTTGAATTAAAAGCATAATACAGAAATTATTGACAAAATGTTTACAAGTCAGTCATAAACACAAATAATTACGCATACAATATTTACAAAAGTATAATCATTGATAAGTTAAAAAGAATACAGTCCAATTTTAATATTCAAATTAATCAAGATGAAATGTAATGATAGAAATTATACAAATATATTAACCTTCCTACCCTGAATGGGACGAATCGACCCGTTTCTATCTTTTATCTTTTTTTCCCGTTCTATATTTTATTCGATTTTAACCAGTAATTTCTTTATACACAAAGTTAAATAAAAGTTTCAGAGAACTCCGTTAAATAAGTACATAATGAACATAGATGAACATAGCTTTAAATAAAAATCCTGGTGTCAAATGATTTTAATCAAGTTTAAGTAATTTTCAACAGGGTAGGAAGGTTAATAAATTCGATGAGATCGTAAGTGTAGAATATTTATTATCTTATTTAAAATTTATACCATTAATAAATAAATAAATTTAATAAAATAATAACTCTGTTAGTGTACCCTCCCGCCATCCTAAGCCTCATATGAGGTCTTACTTTAAATTTCAATATTTAAAAAATTTCGGATTTTTTTTTTTTTACTTTTTTTATTTAGTAATACCATTAGAATACATAAGAGGCTTCTAAAAAGTTGTATTAATCGTACTTGGATGTCAGTACTAGATAATTTCTAGCATTATTTTCAATTGTTGCTTTATTGTTTTAGAAGAGAAATGAACAAATTTTTTGAGCTGCTTAAAATAAATAAATAAATAAATAAATAAATAAATAAATAAAAATTAAAAAAAATGTGGAAGTGTTTTGAATTTACATGAGGCTCAAACAACAACAAAAAAAAATTGACAGAGCAACATTAAAAAAAAAAATTGTGCATGGTTTATAGCGGTATTTTAGAAGTATTACAAATTATAAATACTTTTTACTTTACTTTCATAATAATTTGGTGACGAGATGGCTAAAAATATTACGATATATTTTTAAATGCATCATTTTGGAATAAGAAAGGTAATCACATCTCTTTATTTATTTTATTTTTTTTCCTTGAGAAATATTTTTTCTAAGCCACCAAAATATCCATGAAAGGCGAAAAGTTACAAAACATTTCATATCTGCGTTTGTTTTAAAAGTATTATTGATTTTTGTTAGCTCACACTTGTTGCGTGAAAATCGATAGCATGGCATTTATTTGAATTTTTAAATCGAATTTAAATTTCTAAATACAGTCGGCTCTCGTTAATTCGAAATTGGATAAATCAAATCTTCGCTTAATTCGAACTAAACATGACGTCCCGAAATTTTCAATAGCAGAATAATGTTAAAGATTTTCGTTTATTTGAACTCATTTTCTCTTGCCTTCGTTTAATTCGAACTAACGAGATTCCGATTTTTCATTTTTCCTTACTCTCTCCCGGACTTCAGACCATTGAAATAACTTTATTTCTTCCATATTTGCCAGAATTTTTCTGAACAAGTATACATATAGTCACTTGAATTTGATATCAATAACATTTTGCCTCCATTTTCGTTTGTACTTGTTCCCAGTGTACTTGTTCCCAGAGCTTGATTATCTACGGGGTACTCGCCCACCAGTGAAAAGAAAAATTCCCTTATTCATGACAGTAATTTTGAATGAAAAGGATAGTTAAACAAAGCGAAAATTTCTATAAAATTTTACTAAGAGAGTGCCCCATTACTAATCAGACTCTGATTGTTGTTAATTCCTTAATTAGTTTATGTATTTTATCTTGCGATTTAATTTTAAATCATATTCTAATGACAACCGCCGAAATATATTTAAAAATTTTTATAACATTAATATCTTTGTAATAGTACCCCTTTAAACATGTTTACTTCTCATACTTTCCATAATTCGAACTCTGGATAATTCGAACATTTGTTGTGATCTCAACGAGTTCGAAAATTAACGAGTGCCGACTGTATCTTGTTTGCGATTTGTTAAATTATGTGGTTTTTGGGTTGTACATTGTTTCAAAAGCATTATTAATTATAGTTATCTCATACCTGTTGCAAAAGAATCAACAATATTTATTTAAATTTCAACGTTGTTTTATAATTTTAAGAATACAGTAGCCTTCTCGCTTAATCGGTCTAATAGGGACCAAAGTTTAGCCGGATAATCCCTTGGGGACGAGCGACACGTATACATGCCGCAAAAAGGCTTAAGAATCCTTCTTTATTCTCACCGGTAAAATTATGCTGTAAAATTTCTCTTATTCAATCGGAGTATTTTCTCTATTTAAGAAATAACAAATTTCTGTTTTTTAAAACCGGTGACAAAACATTAAAAATTTCGCAAAAGGCTCCCGTCTCGAAGGGGTTAAGAGAAAGTATGGTTAAACTGAAGAAGTAAAAATAAATAAATAAAATAAAATAAGTATTTGTGTAATTTAATAATTAATCGTGTACGATGCATTTAGTTTTTCAATTTGTGTAGATTTAAAAAGGTGCATATTTTCAATATTTTGTGACATAAATACCACTTGTATGTATGTTACAAAAACTGAATTGAAAGAAAAATTATCACTAATAACAAAAACGAAATACATTTGATACAAATATTAAATTTTTGAAAATCGTGTCGCACATCTTAACAAGAAGTTAAAATTGTTTAAAATTATGTAAATTTAAGTTAATCAACCATAAAGATATCAGTGACTTTCTTCTGTTGAATATAAGATACTCGACTTTGCGCGGAATAATTTATCATAAGTTTAACCCCTTCCGGCACAGTGTGCCTAGTCTCGGGCACCCCTAATTTTAATTCCAAACTTGAAAACGGCACCAATAATATTAAAAAAAAATATTTGAACAATTAAAGCTTAAATTATGGAGTTTTTATTTCTAAAAAAGCCGTTCGTAAATTCCGGTATCAGTCGATAATTTCTTATTTTACTAACAGAATTTGTATGTGTCGGAAAGTGTTAACCGAGGAAGCTGTTAGCCATTGCTCAACTTAACGTAGCGCCAACTCTAATGCTTTTACTCTACAGGAAATTTAGCAGTGTCAACTTTAACTGGATCATCATCAGGATCGCTTTCGTACTGAACAACATCAGTCACAATCCTAATTATGCCCTCTTTAAATAATGTTTCATGCTTGAGATCTCTATAACCACTCAAACCTCTCTTCTACATCTTCTACGCATGTCGGTTCAGATCCCTCCAGCTTTTTTAATTTTTACAGATAGAACAGAAATTATACAGTTCCGGGGGAGAATTGCATCTTTGACCATTAAAACCACAAAATCACAAATCTTCCGGGGGGGACAAAGTCCTACCCCCAGACCACACAAGGATTTAAACTCTGTTGTAAATCAACGCGAGTCCATTTAGAACCAATATTCTCTTGTCTGAATCACAGACTGAATTTTGCCTGATGTTGGAAAAAAAAAAAAAAAAAAAAAAAAAAAATCGGCCGGTTAAAGCGAAGATCCGGTTAACCCCTTGCGGCGCGGTGGTTTCACAGATATACCACTTAATTTTAATTCCCAAACGCCAGATTGGCACCGGAATTTTGTTTAAGAAAATTACGGTTTATTGAATGCGTGAAATATAGCATTTTCTAATTTACAAATAAAGTTATTTTCAAATTCCGGTGTCAGTCATTAATTTCAACACTTAAGCAATGAATTTGTCCTGCGCCGCAAAAGGTTAAGGCGCAACACTGTCACTGAAAAAGACCCGGATAATAATACTAAATCTATGGAAGCATTTTTTTTTTTTTTTTTCATATTATGATAGTTTCAATTTCAGAACAGGTTCTAACTGGTTTCGAAAGTTAACGTAATTTAAAATATATATATATAAAACCACAATTGAAAAGCTAAAAATTAGCCCGGATGTAGATCGTCCTCAGCTATCCTATGAAAGAAGAAAAAAAAAACATGTAAAAATATTAAATTTTGCACGAGATATTTGAAAAGAATGCCCCATAGACTTAACATTATCATCCGGGTCATTTTTAGTGTCTAGTCTGAAGCCTTAAGAGGGAGACTACTGTATTCTCACAGAGATCATTAAATGGCGAAACTTTTAATATCTATTCTGATTCACGAGTATTATGGATAATTACTTGAGTGCTTCTCAAAAAATATTTTTCCCCACTTTCGATAGATTTTCTAATTTTTAAACATTACTATTATCATTATTATAAACATTATTTGTGAATATTATTGATTATTATTATAAACATTATAATTATTATTTAAATACTTATGATACTTTGTAGACTTGATTATTAAAAAAATTGTAATCGAAGATTTTTTTTTTTTTTTTTTTTTTTTTTCTGGTAACTAAATTACATTTTGAATTACAAATGATTATTATTTCGGGATGGCTGTGCTGTCGTGTCCAAAAAGTCGGATCAAAATATAAGTTTTGGCAATTTATATTTTTATGAATCATCTTTTTAAAATAATCTACTGCCTTTACCAACCCCCCCCCCCCCCAAAAAAAAAAAAACTTCCATTACAAAAAAAATTTAATAAGAGTATCTGACAATCTGATAAGTTTGCAAACATACAAACAAACAAAAAATGCGTAAAAAAGAAAAAAAAAATGTGAGAAACTAGCCAGTTTGGATTTGAGAATAGTGGTTTAGCAATGGACAACAAACAACGCAGTATATATATATCTGTAGGAAGAAAATTAAAAGCGTGCGTAGTTTTCTCAAACCTCAATAAATAAATAAATAAATAAACAAAAATAAGAATAAGATATCGTTGGGTTTCTTTTGATTTTGTCGGCAAATATTTTTGTAGTTATGTTATAAAGATCTTTTTATAATAAAAATTTGTTTAATTATTTGTTTGTAATAAATTTAATTAACCATGTAATTTTCTTTTTTCTTTTTTTTTTTTTACGGTTGAAAAGGGTCTTTGTGGTGTCTGCATTTTGTTTTTTTTATGACTGAGTGAGGAATATTAATGTTTAATCCATGGCTCACGTAATATATGACTATTTTATTACATAAGCCACGTTTTGATCATCATAAAAATGATGTTTTTACGGATTTTTATAAACTCAATAGGAAACATTCAAACAGTTTGTTTTGGGTAATTAATTGTTCGCAGTTCGCATTTTATTCTTTTTTTTTTTTTTTTTTTTTTTTTTTACGAAATTTTTTACATTTGGAAGAATTTTTATTTGAATAGGAAATCGAAATGTCGTTGTTAATAAAGAAGAAACTAAAAAAGTTACAAAATGGGTAGACGCAAATAATCAGACACGGAAAAAATCGAATCCAAAGAAAGACGCCGTATGAAAGATCGTCATTTAAAGCAGAAAAAAAAAAAAAGAAAGAAAGAAAGAAAGAAACGAGTTCTGATTATTGACCCCATGGATTACGAAATGTGTAACGATCAAGAAAAAGGAAACAATCTAATGCTAAACCGACTAATCATAAAAAAAAAAAAAAAAAAAAAAAAAAAAAAAAATCATACATAGAATTTATCTATGCCTTAAATTTTAGTCTTTGAAAAATCATTTTCCAAATGGTTGCTGTAATTTGTTAAATTACATTTTTTTTAAACTTTGTTTTATTTTTGATAAGAGATATGAATTTATTTGTAAATAGCTATAAAACTCAATCACTTTAAAAAAAATAATAAGATTTTTTTTTTTTTTTTTTTTTTTTTATTGTAAAAAAAATTTTACATTTCATCATCGAGACTCGGGTCCGGACTTTTCTTTTTTCTGAAGTTTCGATCGGTTTCTGAATGTCGGTTCCGAAAAAACGGGTCAAACTTTTTTTTTTTTCCCCAGGCCGAATAGGGACTAGATTTCATTTCACATAGAGATAAGCGCAAATCAAAATTTCCAGGCTCGGTCCGACCTAGATCCTCTGAATATACCATTGATATGGGCTTTACAAAAAATCAATAAAATTTGGACCGGCTATAAAATGCTGTACAAAAAAGGCACATATGCTGTACAGTTAAAATTCTTTTTAATGCTAGAAGAAAGCTTAAAAGCTTTCTCAAAACATATATTTCGAGCCAAAAAAGTTAAAAAATAAAAAAAACCTGTGAAAATAACTTCCCTGTGTCTGCATCCTGTCTTAAAAGGATAAACATGTTAATTTTTAAAAATTAATCTAATACCTTTACATTAGACGATGTTAATGCTAAAAAGGGAACCTAACTATAGCGATTTTTTTCCTCGCATATGGGATTCCGTTTTAGAAGATTTACTGCGTAGTATTATTCAGATTTTTAAGTATCGATGACATGGGGATATGGATTAACGATAGCTGTCAAAACCCATATTTACATGCAACTGCAAAGATTCATTAAAAAATCATTATAATAGTTTAACCCTTCGAGAGGCAAACAATTGCGTTTGTAACATTCTAAATTCCCACCGGAAATTTGAAAAAAAGTACTTCAAAATAAGGAAAAGCAATTTCACGGCTTTTTTCCATCAAAGTTAGAAAAGTAAAATTCAATAAAATCATTTCATTAATTGTAGGTGGGATAAAATATATCCCATCGCCCCTCAAAAGGTTAAATGGGAACAGCATAGATTACGCATTTTTGCTACAACTAAATTCTACAGAGATTTTCCATTTGACCAATCGTAATATTTTGACGATTAAATAACACAATATTTACTATAAAATTTTTGCGGTAGGAAAAATGCGTAAAAGTTGGCAGCTATGGAACAGGAAAAAAACAGAGAAAAACATAGTTCTGGCATCTAGAATCTACATAGTGGTTCTAGAAAAAATAGTTTCATGACATTCTTATAATTTCTAATTATTTATTTAGAGAGTTCTACCGTCTCCTTCTAGAACTCAAGAACGTATGATATTTGAAACTACCACAAGGATGTATTGCATAAAATTTAGATTCATACATTAATCCTCTGCTAGGATAACTTCAGCAACTGCCATGATGTACTTCTTGTTGAATTTTAAAAACGATGAATTTTTTATTTAAATATCCTATTTTTTTGCATGAGTAGAACAATGACTTTATTTATTCTTTCATACCTTTTATAAACAAGAAAGTAAGTGTGATCGCAGATCGCACAGGGGGTTTCGTTTAATATTTGTTTGAAAACACCTTATCCTTTAATTCATAAACGCAAATTGTTAATTTATAACTATAAAATTCTTATATAGATGGTAGCACCAACAAGTTTAATTTTAAAATAAAAGGAAGTTATTTATTTTAATCAAATTAAAAATGTTCAAATCAAATAAAATCCAAAATTCCAAACTTTTTTCAAAATTCGAAATTAAAACAATTTAGCTGAAATTAAATAAAATTTTAAATTTCTAAAAACGAAAAAAAATGATTAATCGAAATTTAAAATGCTGAATAATTAATAAATCGCAATAGTTTTTAAAGTAGAACTAAAATTCAATTTCATAAAAAAATATGAATGTCAGATTAACGAAAATCCTATTATTATTAATTCTTAAATTAGTAAATACTAAATTTATTTTAATTATATCTACCTTAGTATACAAATTTCACTTTCCAGCACTAGGGTTCGAACTAAGTACTTTCTGTTTACCAGCGAGACACTTTTCCTCCAAGCTATGATGTCTACACAAAAAACGTTGAAATTACATTTCTGTTTTAAAATTTAAATCGCAAAAATAAGCGAATGACGTTGAAAAAGTTAATTTCATTAAAATAATAGATTTTTTCAAAATTTCAGGATTTGTCAAGTGACACGTTGTATTCAGCTGTAAGTACACAAAATTTGAAGTCTCTTACTCATACCTTTTTTGTGTACTTACTCTGTAACAGACAGAGGACAGAGACGAATAGGGTTTCTTCAGATGAACGAAAACCTAAAAAATAATCGTTTCATCCATGTGAAGAATCTCGCTACAACAATGACTTTTAATAAAAACTGTATTTTAATTTTTCACAATTTCCAGTAATATTTCTATACCTTTTTAATCATTTGCTATTACTCACTGGTTTATTCTGTTAACTGCACAGAGGAAGAAAAAAAACTCAGTTAAGCAAAAATACAGTAAAAAAGAATAAAAAGCGATCTTTCTACCCTTCTAATTTTTTATGTAGTATTATCAGGAACTATCCGAATTGCAGCAAAAGATTTTTGCTACAAATCAGGATTTGGGCTTTTAACTGAATTAATGTCACTTCTGCAATAGGCAAATTGAGATGAATAACTCTGAATAAGCAAGAGAAAAGCTCTTCGAACTCACTGTTGACTGGTTTGGCGAACACGTTGTATACAGACATTTAACAGAAAAATTAAACGTGTCTTGACACACTTATTTTATTTTACTTTTTTTTACTGATTTATTTTATCCTTTAATAGTAATTTATACATGTAAACTTTTCATGATTAGTGGTTTGACGTTGATTACAGAAAATTATTACGGCGCTACGGAATTAAAAGTGATAAGAAATTCAGTCTCCAAAAATACGAAAAAAAAAAAAAAAACTATGAATAAAGTATGGAATTATTAGGGGAACTTTATATGCACAATTTACTATAGAACATTTCGTGTAATACTACTTCATAAAACAAGTGGTAGCACTGCTGCTCTACTTTATGGAGTAATTTAGTTTGGTTTCACATTACACCATACAAATGTGAAGCCTGATATTTTCAAAATAGTGTGGTGTAATATTACACCAATTTAACTGTTTCCCTGCTTTGCTCATAAGACTACGGGTAACGTGTTTCTGCCAATCATGATTTATTATTCTCACCAGTAAATTTTTATTGTAAATTTTGTATTATTTAATCCGAGCATTTTTATGATTCAACTTGCTTCAATGGCTGTTTTAAAAAAAACCGGTGATAAAATATTAAAATTTCTGTAAAATACATGAAAATAAGCATTGTTTGAAAGTTTTTTCAAAAATATTGATCAGTTAAATTGATAACTGCTCAGCGGAAGAAAGAAACATCTCAGTTAAGCAAAAATACAGTTTAAAAAAAAAAAAAAAAAAAAAAAAAAAAACTAGTCGTTGGGGGCCACCGTAATACTTACCCATCATGGATATGTATATGAAAATAAAACATGTGAAACTATTTATACAATGCATTGCAATTCATAAACAAAATTTAAATATTGTTAATATACATAGTAATGCTATATTAAAGAACTGCTGATGTACCAATTTCGACAAATTATATAAAACGCCAAACTTCTCAAGTAGTACCGAACTGCGTAAAAGAAACATCCTTATAACTCCAAAAATAATAATTCTATTAACTAACAATTAACTGCGTCGGATTAAGCGTCTCATTTCCAATTAAAATATACTTCTGAATTGAAATTTGAATGAAATACAGGGTCATGAAAAATCGAAGAATGTGGAAAACAAGATTACAAATATCTTGGCAACTAATAATCCGATCGACTTCGTTCTATATGCAAAATATGTGTTATTTTATTGCCTTTTACGTCCATTCCTTAGAACAAAAAAATTCGAAAGTTTTTATGTACCTTTCATCAGAACGAACTTTTCGAGAGTCCGAAAAAAATAGTTACGGATAATCGAGGTTGCTGATATTAAATAGGGTTCGTCCAATTCTTACATACTAACTGCATACAAAATTTCAAGTCTCTTTCTCAATTTGTTCGGGAGATAGAGCGTTTACAGACAGGCAGACAGACATACAGACAGACGGCAAAATTTTTTTCTAAAAATATGTTTTTCGGAATCTCCACTATCTAAAACGTGTAAATCCGTCAAAAAATTTTTTTCGATTTTCAAAACGATTGCAAGACTTACCCTATACTACGTATGATGGGTAACAATCGTTCTTACCTTCTAATTTTTTATAGTGTATTTTCAGGAACTATCCGAATTGCAGCAGAAGATTTTAGCTGCAAATCAGAATTTGGGCTTTTATCTAAATTAGTGTCACTTCTGCAATTGGCAAATTGAGATTAATAACTCTGAATAAGCAAGAAAAAATTTCTTCAAACTCATTGTCTGGTTTAGTGAACAAGTTGTTTGCAAACATTAAATAGAAAAATTAAACGTGTCCTTTCAATGCTATTTTATTTTACTTCTTTTACTGATTTTTTTATCATTCAATTATAATGCACATGTGAAAACTTTCCGTGATTAGTGATTTGGCGTTGATTACAGAAAATAATTACGGCGCTGCGGAATTAAAAATGATAAGCAATTCATTCTATGATAATGCAGAAAAAAAATATGAATAAAATATGGAATTTTTTGGGGAACTTTATATACACAATTTACTATAGAAAATATAGTGTAACGCTACTTCATTACACAAGTGGTAGCATTGCTGCTCTACTTTATGGAGTAATTTAATTTGGTTTTACATTACACCATAAAAATGTGAAAACTGATATTTTTCACATTAGTGTGGTGTTATACTAAATTAGTTAGATTAATTTAGCCTCTTCTTTGTTTTGCCTGTACGTCATACCAGCAACGCGTTTTTGCCAATCATGATTTACCCTTATCACGAAAGGCCATCCATTCCGATCATGATTTATTATTCTCACCAGTAATTTTTTATTGTAAATTTTGCATTATTTAATCTCAGCTATTTTAAGATTCAATTAGTTTCAATTTCTATTTTGAAAAACTGCTGATTAAAGATTAAAAATTCGGGAAAAATGCAAAAAATAGGCATTATTTGAAAAAAAAATTCAAAAATATTAATCAGTTAACTAGTTAACTGTACAGCGGAAGAAAAACAAATCTCAGTTAAGATAAAAAGAAGAACGATAAAAAGAAAAAAGAAGATAAAAATAACGATACGATAAAAAGAAGAACAAACGACCGTTTTAACCTTCTAATTTTTTATGCTATACTTTCAGGAACAATCCGAATTGCAGCAGAAGATTTTAGCTACAAATCAGAATTTAGACTTTTATCTAAATGAATGTCACTTCTACAATCGGCAAATTGAAATTAATAATTCTGAATAAGCAGGAGAAATGTTCTCCGAACTCACGGTTGACTGGTTTAGCGAACAAGTTGTTTGCAGACATTTAATAGAAAAATTAAACGTGTCCTGACACTGTTATTTAATTTTACTTCTTTTACTGATTAATTTTATTATTTAATAGTAATTTATACGGTCTAAACTTTTCATGATTAGTGGTTTGGCGTTGATTACAGAAAATTTTTACGGCGCTGCAGAATTAAAGGTGATAAACAATTCAATCTACGAAAATACGAAAAAAAAAATTATGAATAAAATAAGGAATCTGTAGGGGAACTTTATATGCACAATTTACTACAGAAAATTTAGTGTAACGCTACTTAATAAAACCAGTGGTAGCATTTCTGCTCTACTTTATGGAGTAATTTAATTTGGTTATACATTACACCATAAAAATGTGAAACCTGATATTTTTCATATTAGTGTGGTGTAATATATAACCAGTTTAACCCTTTCCGGCACGGGCAAAATCTGTTTGTAAAATACAAAATTATCGACTGACACCGGAATTCGCAAAAGGATTTTTTAGATATTTTGAAACCCCTAATTTAAGCTTTTATTGCAAAACCAAAATTTTACTAAAATATTATTGGTGCCGTTTGCAAGTTTGGAATTAAAATTAGGTATCCCAGACCGGGCACAGTGTGCCTTAAAGGGTTAATCAGTTTAACCGTTTCCCTCCCTATTTCGTCCGTAAATTATACGGGCAACGTATTTTTGTCAATCAGGATTTATTATTCTCACCAGTAAATTTTTATTGTAAATGTTACATTATTTTCATCAGTCCTGAGGCAAATTTTACATGGCACAACAAAAACAAGTTTAAAATTGTTATAAAGCATCTCCAACTACAAGATGCATTAATACTATATATACTGATACTTCCAATATGCATACATTTATTTAAAAAGTCTAGATGTAATTTTAACAATTCCAGAAATATTTAAATTAATTTAAAGGGTGTTTTTAGTGCGGCAACATTACGACTGGGGAAGTTACTTCACTCGAACATTTTTATGATTCTATTAGGTTCAGTTTATGTTTTGATAAACCGGTTTTTAAAGATTAAATATTCTTCAAAAGACATGAAAAAAATAAGCGTTATTTAAAAGTTATGCATATATATATATATATATATACATACATATATATTAAGTGGTTAACAGCATAGCGGAAGAAAAAAAATCTCAGTTTAGCAAAAATACGGTAAAAAGAAGGACAAACGGACCCTAGGACTCCAATTTTTTATACTCTATTATCAGGAACTGTCCGAATTACAGCAGAAGATTGTAGCTACAAATCAGAATTTGGGCTTTTATCTAAATTAATGTCACTTCTGGAATCGGCAAATTGAGATTAATAACTCAGAATAAGCAAGAAAAAATTTCTTCGAACTCACTGTTGACTGGTTTGGCGAACACTTGCATGCAGACATTTAACAGAAAAATTAAACGTATCTTGACACACTTATTTTATTTGACTTCTTTCACTGATTTATTTTACCCTTCAATTGTAATTTACAAGTCTAAACTTTTCATTATTAGTGGTTTGGCGTTGATTACAAAAAATTATTACGGCGCTTCGGAATTAAAAGTGATAAGCAATTCAGTCTACAAAAATACGAAAGAAAAAAAGAAAAAAGAAAAAAGAAAAGAAAAAAAACAATGAATGAAATATGGAATCCTTAGGGGAACTTTATATGCACATTTTACTGTAGAAAATTTAGTGCAACGCTACTTCATAAAATCATGGGTATTTGGTACTATTGCTGCTCTATTTTATGGAGCAATTTAATTTGGTTTTACATTACACCATAAAAATCTGAAGCATGATATTTTCACCTTAGTGTGGTGTAATATTACACCACTTACACCAGTATAAGTCTTCCCTGTTTTGCCCGTACATCTACTGGTAACGTGTTTCTGCCAATCATGATTTATTATTCTCACCAGTAAATTTTTATTCTAAATTTTGTGTTATTTAATCCGAGCATTTTTTATGATTCAACTATATTTCTGATTTAAAAAACCGGTGATAAAATATTAAAATTTCTGTAAAATATATAAAAAATATGCATTACAGTAGAACCTCGATCCATCGTTTTTCAAGGGGTGCGGGGGAAAAAGACGATAAATGTGAGAAAACGATGAATGCGGATTAACTTCAAAATAAGAAAAAACACAATGTTAATGCATTACTGTAATGCGCAATGTATACAATGTACTAATAAATATTGATTCGTTACTTACTAAATTGTAAAAGTAATAATTCGAAGTTATAGAAAAATTTTATTTATTTTTAAAAACCAATAATTTTGTTTGGCTTTTTGTTCATTTTTTTTAATCAAAAAATAAATTTTCAAGATACACCACATATTTCTGGTCATTTTCTGTAATTTCTAATGCTATATAAAAGTTCATACAGTTTCAAATTCCGTAATTGCATGAGACAAAGTTGGCACTGGTGCCTTAGCTTTATCGGTCTGCTTCTTCGCCATTAATTCTTTACATCATCTCGCATTTCTCTTTTGTTTAGGACACCACATGTCGCAAGATCAATGGAAACAGAATCGCATCCTTTGCTATATACAATATCTTTACCACTGTCGCCGTCCTCAACATAAATGAGTTATTTTAGGATAAAAGAAGTAATTCCAGTTTGTATGTCATATGGATTTGCATGATTTTCAATTTCATTTAGGCGAGGAAAATTTTTTTATAACGATGAATGCGGGAATACGACTTTTGAACAACGATGCTTGCGGGTTTCGTTAACATTATTTAAGTATAATTTGTGCAGGGACCGTAGAAAGAAAACGATCAATGCGGGAAAACGATGGATGCGGGAACGATAGATCGGGGTTTTACTGTATTTGAAAAAATTTTCAAAAATGTTGATCAGTTAAGTTGTTAACTGCACAGCGGAAGAAAAATAAATATTAGTTAAGCAAAAAATATGGTAAAAAAAGAATAAGAAACTATCGCTCGAACTTTCAAATTTTTTATACTGTATAATCAGGAAATATCCAAATATCAGCAGAGAAGATTTTAGCTACAAATCAGAATTTGGGCTTTTATCTAAATTAATGTCACTTCTGCAATCGGCAAATTGAGATTAATAACCATGAATAAGCAAGAGAAAAGTTCTTCGAACTCACTGTTGACTGGTTTTGTGAACAAGTTGTTTGCAGAGATTTAATAGAAAAATTAAACGTGTCCTAACACTCCTATTTTATTTTACTTTTTTTATTGATTTATCTCTTTCTTTAATAGTAATGCATGGGTGTAAACCTTTCATGATTAGTAGTTTCACATTGATTACAGAAAATAACTATGGCACTGCGGGATTAAATGTTATAAGTAATTCAATCTCTCAAAATATCCCTTTTTAATCGTTTTTTTTTCCTTTAAGGGTGTATTCGAAAAAATGATTTTCCACCTTCAACAGCTCGAAATTTTCAGATACAATTTTGGACACATTTTTAAAAGTAGAAACATGAAACTTGCTCTGGGGATTTTTGAAGTGACGTACAAGGTGCCGTGTGATGTAACTTTTCGCTGAATTAATTAGAATTTGATTTATAAGCAATTATTTTCTCAGCGTGACCCTTTTTTTCGTTCGCAGGCCTCCCGCTTCGGAAAATTTGGTCCAAAACGTCAGTTTTGACAGACTTTTTTGGAACATTTTCTGCATTTATCAAGGAATTGACAACCACGGCACCTTGTATAGTTTCTAAATAAGAGAATTCGAAAGTTTGGTGTATGTGAGAGCAAAAATGAATCTAAAAATAAATCTGAAAAAAGGCAGTTTGGATCGGAATACACCCTTAAATGAATATGTAGATGTTTTTATGTATAGTTTAACCCTTTATCTACCGACGGTACGTATAAATATCATTAAAATTACTATTATAAAACTCTTTTAATACGTCAATTAATTGTAATACTATTAAAAATGAACTACAGATTTACAGGACACAGATTACTTTATTTTGTTCCAAAAGCATTATTGGTACAAAACAAAAATATTTTTTTAAAAATGATTTTTTTTTTTTTAAATCTTTTTTGGAGCTGGGGGTGGGGGATGGGAATTTTTCAATTCGCAAATATTTCTATATGTATATAGTATGTACTGATTTATTTTATTATTCAATTGTAATGCACACGTCTAAATTTTTCATGATTAATGGTTTGGCGTTGATTACAGAAATTACTACGACGCTGCCGAGTTAAAATTGATAAGCAATTCAATCTACAAAAATACGAAAAAAAAACTATGAATAAAATATGGAATCTTTAGGGAAATATGCCCATTTTACTGTAGAAAATTTAGTGCAACGCTACTTCATAAAATCATTAACAATTGGCAGCATTGCTGTTCTATTTTACGGAACAATTTAATTTTGTACACCAATTACATCAGTTTAACTAACTGCTTCCCTGTTTTGTCCGTAACCACAGAGTACGGAACAGAGAATCAACTTTCATACACTGTAAAGGCAACTTGTTTAACATGGGATTACGCATAGACAGTAGCGACACGAGCGGACCACTCTGAAACTATGGTCATAACATAAAAGAGGTTGCTAATTCGGAGAAACATCGCTTCCTTGGCGGCAAATGATAAGGAAAAAAAATACAGCGACGGCTTGCTGCTTGTTGTTTTGAAATTTATGAAAGAATTATGAAATAACTTTGACGTATTCGTATTGCAAACAATGCATGTGTCTCTTCGTAACGTAACGATCTAATAATTTAAACTTGAAAATTCAAGAATAATAACAGTAATAATTACGAATCAATATAAGCGCGGAAATCTAAGATCAAATAGCATAAGCACATGTGCAAAGATAATCAAATTAGCATTCAGCAAGAAGCGCCAAGCAGAATAAGTTACAGTTAAACAGAAATCACGAGGATAAAAATCGCCAACGCGATGGTTTAATTTTTAAGTGATCCACTGAGGGCGCTCTTTTCAAGCCGAGTTGAGGCTCTGTTACTACTCTGTGGTACGTACCTCTACGGGGAACGTGTTTCTGCCAATCATGATTTATTACCTCACAAGTAAATTTTTATTGTAAATTTTGTATTATCTAATCCGAGCATTTTTTATGATTCAAGTAGGTTTAATCTCTCTTTTGAAAAACCGGTGATAAAATATTAAAATTTCTGTAAAATACATGAAAAAAAATAGGCATTGTTTGAAAGTTTTCTTTTCAAAAATAGTGATCTATTAAGTAGTTAATGGTACAGCGGGAAAAAAAATCTTAATTAAGCAAAAATACAGTAAAAAAGAATAAAAAGCGATCTTTCTAACCTTCTAATTTTTTATGTAGTATTATCAGGAACTATCCGAATTGCAGCAGAAGATTTTAGCTACAAATCAGAATTTGGGCTTTTAGCTAAATTAATGTCACTTCTGCAATCGGCAAATTGAGATTAATAACTCTGAATAAGCAAGAGAAAAGTTCTTCGAACCCACTGTTGACTGCTTTAGTGAACAAGTTATTTGCAGACATTTATCGAAAAATTAGACGCGTTCTGACACTACTATTTTATTTTACTTTTTTTACGGATTTATTTTATCCTTTAATAGTAATTTACACGTCTACATTTTTCATGATTAGTCGTTTGGCGTTGATTACATAAAATTAGTACGGCGCTACGTAATTAAAAGTGATAAGCAATTCAGTCTATACAAAAATACGAAAAAAAACCCATGAATAAAGTATGGAATCATTAGGGAACTTTATATACACAATTTACTATAGAAAATATAGTGTAACGCTACTTCATTACACAAGTGGTAGCATTGCTGCTCTACATTATGGGGTAATTTAATTTGAATTTACATTTCACCATAAAAATGTGAAGCCTGATATTTACGCACTAGTGTGGTGTAATATTACACCAGTTACATCAATTTAATGACTTCCCTGCTTTACCCATACGTCTATGGGTAACGTGTTTCTGCAAAATCATGATTTATTATTCTCACCAGTAAATTTTTATTGTAAATTTTGTTTTTTTTAAATCCGAGCTTTTGTATGATTCAACTAGTTTAAAACGTGTTTTGAAAAAACGGTGATAACGGATTAGAATTTCTGTAAAATACATGAAAAAATAAGCATTGTTTGAAGGGTTTTTTTTTTTTTTTCAAAAATATTGATCAGTTAAGTTGTTGACTGCACAGCGGAA
Organism: Maratus speculifer; assembly: GCA_964019185.1. Lineage (NCBI taxonomy): Eukaryota > Metazoa > Arthropoda > Arachnida > Araneae > Salticidae > Maratus > Maratus speculifer. Next base: position 315,881,355 of record OZ025295.1, read on the forward strand.
GCAAAATATCTTAGTTAAGCAAAAATACAATTAAAAAAAAGAACAAACAATCATTCTAACCTTCTAATTTTTTATACTTTTTTATTAAGAACTATCCGAATTGAAGCAGAACATTTTATCTACAAATCAGAATTCGGGCTTTTAGCTAAATTAATGTCAATTCTGCAATCGGCAAATTGAGATTAATAACTCTGAATAAGCAAGAAAAAAGCTCTTCGAACCCACTGTTGACTGGTTTAGCGAACAAGTTGTTTGCAGACATTTAATAGAAAAATTAAACGGGTCCTGAGACTGTTATTTTATTTTACTTCTTTTACTGATTTATTTTATTATTTAACACTAGAACCGCGGAGTCGGGTCATTTTGACCCGTATCGTATGGAGAAATGACGATTCGAACCAGAAAACTCTTAAGGAAATAAGCTAAATATAAGCTAAGGAAAATTATTTTCAATAAATAAATTAAACAGTTTTATATAAAAATTCCGGTCAGAAATATTTTTTATAAAACTTGAACGAGTTTTCCCGCGGTTCTAGTGTTAATTGTAATGCTGATGCGTAAACTTTTCATTATTAGTGGTTTGACGATGATTACGAAAAATAACTATGGCAGTACGGGATTAAAAGCAACAAGCAATTCAATCTCTCACGATAGCCCTTGACAAAATATGAATTATTTTTATCGTTTCTTTTCTTCAAATGAATATATATAGATGTCTATATGTGTAGTTAAAATAAAATCGCATCTGTCGAAATAAATGAAAAAAAAAAAAAAAATAAATAAATATTAAACGATAAAGTAAAAATAAATAAATAAACCTAGGAATAAAATGTGGAATCTTCAGAGAAATTTTAGACCTTTTTAAAAAAGGTCAACCTTTTAAAATTGTATAATTATATAAAACCGAAGAAGCTTAAACTGTTTTGAAACTCATTCACATCAATTCATTGATATACTTAAAAAGAAAAAATTCTCTCAAAAATCTGTTCAAGCTTTATTTACAGGGGTAAATACTTCTTAGACAGCAATAATATATTACTTCTTTGTATTGTAGGACTTTTAAAAGAGATATCTAGAAACATTCTCAAGTTCCAAGAGGAAATGGATACAGATTAATTACAGGGCATTATTATTGAGCTTTATTGTCAGTCACAGGTAAATGATCATTGTCCGCTTGTATCTATCTCTCCGACCTAGACCCATAATGTGAAAATTTGCCCATGTGCCGATTACACTACCCAACATCAAAAATATTTCGGGCTCAAAAATAGTTATTTCCAAAGTATTTTGTCTCGCTAAACACAAAAATCAACATAAAAAGTTGAGATTAGCTCTTGTTTTCGAGGTAGGAACTAACTTGAGAAATCTCACTATGGCTGTTTTATAGGAAATCGAATGTTCGGAAATTGGTACTCCTAATAGCTGTAATTCCCCTCAACAGAATTCTCTGTGTAGAATCCAACCAGAAATCAAGATCACAGAATACAGGATTCGTCACAAGAATCTTCTTCATTTATTTGAGAAGAAAGAGCATGTTGTTGCTTGCACTGATGTAAATGGTTTGATGAATTCAATGAACATAACTCATGATCCACGGAAATGGAGATTATTTATAGACGCTTCCAAACTTAGTTTGAAAGCAGTCTTACTACACAGCGCCAACATTATTCCTTCCATTCCCATTGGACATTCCGTTCACACGCAGGAAACTTACGTGAATATGAAATTACTTCTCGAGTCAATCAAATATGAGGATCATAAATGACAGGTTTGTGGTGACTTGAAAATAATTTCTTTACTCATGGGAATGCAATTAGGGTATACCAAGTACTGCTGTTTTCTGCGTTTGTGGAACAATCGAGATAGAAACTTTCACTTCATAAAAGGCAAATGGCTTTCAAGAAATCTAAATCCCGATGAGAGAAATGTCCAAAAAGAGCCTCTAGCTAATCCAAAAAACATTCTGCTTCCGCCACTGCACATTAAGCTGGGATTAATGAACCTCGTGAAAACCATGAACAAGGATGGAGAGGCCTTCCAGTACCTTAGAGCAAAATTTCCAAGAATGAGTGAATCAAGGGTTAAAGAGGGAATCTTTGTGGGCCCTTAAATTTGCACAATAATGAAGGACCCTGCTTTTGATAAAGTTTTGGAAGGGAAAGAGAAAGCAGCCTGGGAAGCCTTCAAAAATGTAGTATGAGGATTTTTAGGCAACAGAAAAGCCTAGAAGTACCAACATTTGGTGAAAGAACTCCTACTAAAATGCCGTGACCTTGGATATGAAATGTCTCTGAAACATCATTTCCTCCACTCCCATCTTGATTTTCTCCCTAAAAACTGTGGAGTTGTAAGCTATGGGCACGGTAAAAGGTTTCACAAAGATATCTCTGTAATAGAACGCTGATATCAGGGTCGTTGGGATGGGTCAATGCTGGCTGAACACTATTGAACAAGAGATGCTCCGGCGTTGACATACAAGAGGCAATTCAAAAGGAAACATTTGCAAGAATAAGCTAAAACAACAACTGCTTTCTGAAAAATGAACATTGTTTAGTAAAACATGCCTTTTGTATTGTATTTATTACATAGGAATTTTTTTCTTCTTCAATTTGCTTTTAAATCAATGTATGGGATGTAGAGGTCTGCACGGGCCCGGGCCTGGCCCGTGGCCCGTACCCGGCCCGGCCCGCGGGAGTCGTTTCGGATTTTCTAACGGGCCGGGCCGGCAGATTTAGAATAGTTTTTTCAACGGGCCGGGCCGGGCCGACAAACAACATAAACGGGCCGGGCCGGGCCGGCAAAAAAATTGAACGGGCCAGACGGGCCGGGCCGATGAAAAAAAATTTCGGGCCTGCCGGCCCGTTCTGAAGATTTAAGCAGAAACGATAAAATATGAGCTATTTTCAACGAAAATGGTTTTAACGAGAATAAGTATAAATGTGGCCATACTAGTTTGACAGCGTCAGTATAAAAATGCACAGTGTATCGGCATCGGAGAATTACATTATGTGTAACCCGTTTTAATATTTTTTTAGCTGACTCATGCCGGTCCGAGATCACGCTTACATTATTTTTCTACAAAGAGACTGGCCGAACCGGTGCTAGACTTAATTATTGGCAGAAAATATGATTTGTAAAATTATTAACAGCCATAAAGAACTTATGTTAGCTTAGTCTTCGGATATATAATTCTTGATGATTTTTAAATTAATTTCTCAATAATGCGAAAGTTTGACACATTTTCTGATTAATTTTAAATTGTAAAAGTATAAAAGTGACAAGCCTAACTATTGAAGGGATTTGGATTCGAATAGCGTTTTTCATTTTTGGTAAATAAAATACTTGTATAACCTTGTTGAGATATAATAGTTTCTCAAATGATTGCAGGTTTTTCTCCCTTCCCTTGCTATTGCTTCCGGAAATTCTATTCAAAACGCTAATTAAGACAGTATTTTATTTGTTTACAGTATTCTTAAATTGTTTGTATCAAAAATTGGATAACGCCATTCGATTATATAGTTTCTGAATAAAGATATCTGCTAATCTTATGCGTTTCTGAGGAAAAAAAAAAATGAATTTAGAAATGTATCAGAAAGGAGCTTCTTTGAATTTAAGAGTGAATTTGGATTTGAAATCTATAATAAAATAATATAGAAATATATTTATAAATCTTCTTTAATTAAACAGCTTCAAAATTAACGATGTTTTTAGCTTTCTTTCTTTTTTCTTTTATTCTAAGCCATATTAATTTTTTAATGAATCTTTCTTTATTCGAATGTTGAAAGCCTAAGAATCTAAGTAATCATTAATGTTGTTAATGTGTATTTGCTGTAAAATATACTGTAAAATCATTCCATAGATATGTATGCAGTATTCTTTAAAGAAATCTTTGTTATATGATAAAAATCTGAATTTTTTAGAAATCGTAGAAATTGTAACGGGCCAAAACGGGCCGGGCCTGTTTTCGCTGATTTTTGTACGGGCCGGGCCTAAAATACAAAAATTTAAACGGGCCGGGCCGGGCCCGGGCCGAACTTTTGAGTTTTACAACGGGCCGGGCCGGGCCGAAATAACTTTCCTACGGGCCGGGCCTGAAAATTCCGGCCCGTGCAGACCTCTAATGGGATGTTGTGTATCTTTCTCAAGTGGGCTGTATTGTATCTTGAAAACAAGAGCCAATAAAAAATTTTCATTTACATATTCGTTTTTTTCAACCCAAAATTAGTAGGAATTGACTATCTAGAACCAGGAAGCTGACAAGAATATTTTTTTTTGTTGCCTAGTGTTATTTACGAAAAATTTACATATATGTGAGTTGCGATTTTGTCATCTCAAAACACCTCACTGATTAACAGCTTTGGTCAGCGTTCTTTCAGAGAGTGACGTGTAGAGGCCAGCTCATGCGTGTGAATTTGCTGACTACCACTTTTTATCCAAGTAGCCTGGTAACAGTCAAAAAGTCAAAGCGAATCGTTTTGGCTGCGATGCGGAAAAAATGTTCCGATCGAGCTCTGGGAAATATGGTCGAAATTATTCGCCATGGTAATAGAATGGCCCCAAACCCCCCTTAATCTCACATTGTAAATATTCATTTGTATATAATACTCAAGAATAGTAAAGATTATTTACTGTATCCCCCTGAATTCCATTATTTACATATATATACATATATATATATATATATATATATATATATATATATATATATATATATATTTATATATATACATACATATATATATATATATATACATATATATATATATATATATATATAAATTTTCCAAACTCGTGTATAAGTCGACCCCTCCATTTTCAACTCCTAAATTTTGTTTAAAATTCTCCGACTTACTTACTTACTTATATATGGTATTTTATTTTACTTATATATTTATTTTGAGAACTGTTTTAGTAAGTAATTTTTTTTTCTATCACGACTTATGTAGACATAAACCATTTAAGTTGATTATAGATATAACTGTAAAGTGAAAGTGCTCATAATTTCAAATTATTGTATAAAATCTTGTTTGGAATTCAAATGTATCCTAGTATTTCGTATTCTATTCAAATGTATTATATTTTTTAGAATTGGTTGTTGGATCAATATGATGACGCGAATTTTTCCTATCAATCTATTCTATTGATGAGCCCAAATCGAAAAGACACTAGAATCTGGTGTAAAAAAAGAGAAAAAAAATATGTAATTTAACAAATTACAATGACAATTTGAACAAGTTGGAAATTGCACGTGAACGTAGCAAATGAGGTGCGTTCGTACGATAACGAAGTTTTAAAAATATTCAGATCTTGCTGATATAGTAGAGTGTACTTCGGATAGAGTATAGTAGTCGAAATCTTTGTGTTTCTGTAAATATGCAGAAAGTAATTTTTATTACACCTCAGCAACGTATATCTTATTCATAAAATATGAAATAGTTGAATATAATTAAAACACGCCCCAAACAATGTTTCCCCGTGTAGCATTATGTAGTGAAATACTTTTGTGTGACCCTGTAATTTAATAATAAAAATTCTTCGCATCACAGATTGTACAGAATGCATATTTTAGTATATATTTCATAGATTCATGCCAATTCTATTATGTTCGAATGAGTGTATCATCATAAAAATGCATTTGAAACTTTTTTCCCATTGACCGTAATGTAATGGAATACCTTTGATTGTCCCTGTAAATGATCTGTGCATCCGATTTTCATAACATTTGAAATGACTCGATAAAATTACGTAATAATTATATGTTTTAAATTTCAAACGATTAAAATGCATTTGAAATTTTTTCCCCATTGACCGTAATGTAACGGAATCCTTTTGATTGTCCCTGTAATTGATCTATGCATCCGACTTTCATAAAATTTGAAATGACTCGACAAAATTATGGTATAATTATGTATTTTAAATTTCAAACGATTCGGTTGGGTAGTTTTTGCGTTGTTATATGCGGACGGACAGATAGACGGGTTGACGGACAGACAGACAGACGGACAGACAGACGGACGGACTGAGCGACAACAATAAGTGCTACGTATTTACATAATTACGAACGCCCCTAAAAATGATGTTTTCAAAGACTACAATTTTAGACTTATAAATAAATTCTATATTTAAAAATAATAATAAAAATAGACATAATTTTTACTATGATCAAAACGTGGCTTACGTAATAAAAGTCATAGATTACGTACGCCTTGGATTAAACATTAATATTCCTGGACCAATCATTAATAAATTTGTAATAAAATTTCAGTTTTACTGAAATTTTTGGTATTACAAAATTTTAAACCTCTAAATATTGCTCATTCAATTTTTACACCGTCGTATAGCGGGGGGGGGGGGGGGAGAAATGTTGTTTTAAATGCAATTTGTTTGAAGGTTGTATCTCAATTGTTTTTGAGTTATTATTATTATTATTGTTATTTTATTATTATTATTATTAGTAGTAGTAGTAGTAATAGTAGTAGTAGTAGTAGTAATAGTAGTAGTAGTAGTAGTAGTAGTAGTAGTAGTAGTAGTAGTAGTAGTAGTAGTAGTTTTTAATTTTTTTTGCCATCGTGGCAACAGAAGTATTCCGTTAATAAAAACATCATTTTTATGACGATCAAAACATGGCTTACGTAATAACAGAGTCATATATTATGTATGTTATGGATTAAACATAAACCAAACAGAAAATGACTAAAATGCTGATATCACAAAGATTTAGATGCTCAGATATCTTTAGACCGAGAGCAACATCAATTTTCAAAATGGTTAAAGAAAAAAAAAAGTTTATTTATTGTTTAAAAAATTTTGAAAGAACTCCCACACAATCCGTCTCAAGGCAGCCTTAATTTTTGTTTTTAAAATTTATTTCGAGAGAGTTTTGACTATAAATAAAAATTGGAGCTTATTAAATTAATCCCAACATTATTTTTGTAAAATTAATAACTCTCAGAAAGCATTTACGTTTCTTATAATATTTAAAACATTCTTTATTAAAGCTGTTCTTTAAAAAAAAAAAAAAAAAAAAAAAAAAAAAAAAAAAAAATCTTGCATGCCTAATTGCGGAAACATTTTTACACATTTTCTGACTCATTTTTAAACATATAAAAATAATACTGGCAAGCATGATGAATGAAGTGATTTGTAATTCCATTTTTTTTCTTTTTTTTTGGGGGGGGGGGAGGGGGAGAAGAGGTGAGTTTGATAACAAGAATTCTAAAGGTCACGAAAACAATATATCTTTTTCTTGAGGATCTTTTAATAATCACATTATTAATTGATAATTAATATTTCAAAAACAGTTTAATAAAAATTTTTTAATCAACTGGCAAGTCATAAGTACATCTTTATTTATTCTTATGTATTTATATAGTATCAGCAAAATAAAACAATAATATATTGCATAAAATAACGACATACATACACAACATATTTGTACAATCAAGTTTTCCCTAAATCTTTATCTTAGGCTAACAAAGATTTTATCTTTAAGAATCACCTAAATAATTAAATTCATTACCGTTTTTCTCTTTTTGTGCTGCAACATCACTTAATTTTTATTACTTTTTTTCAATTACTTTATCTAAAAATATTTCGAATGCTTATTGCAGCTAACTTACCAATTCATGGAAATTGTAGGAACTTAGCAATTGACGTGTTTTTCTTTTCAGGATATTTTTTTTTTCTTTGAGACTGTTCTCAAATGCTCTGTTCAACAAACGGAAAACGTTTTGACACACTTACGAATTCGTTTTTAAAGGAAAGATATAAAATTGCAAAAACTGACCATGGAAACGATCTGGAATCTAAGTTTTCTATTTTTTGATCAATATTGAGATTTGATCAGTTTGATCAATATTATGATCAATATAATAATTACCTGTTGAGTTATAAGCTTTTTTTGATCAAGTGACAAGGTGATTTTCACCCCAGTTTGGACTGGTTTTTCTTCTATCACGCAAAAAGTCAGTTCAAAACGCCCACTTTGACACCATATTCTGAAAACTCTATTGTGTTTGTAAAGAAACGGAAAACTGAGTGCGATTAGATAATTTTTTAACTACATCTGCTAGTTTCATACATTACTGAACAAAAATAATTTAAAACTTATGTAATAAAGTTGCCCTTTTTTTATTAGTGTAGTTCAGAAGCCACAAATTAATAATAATTTATCTAATTTTACTGATTACATATAATTGTAAGAGATGAGATTTAATTTGCAAGTAACCTGAGCGGCTATTATATTATACATTTTTTCATTTGAATGTAACCCAAAACGTATTACTAATATTTTTTTTCAAAGGATAACGTAACATATACCGGTTATCCCAAAAATGACAGATGGATTTTAAAATTCATTAACTTGCGAAAAAAACAGATTTTTAAAATTTTCTTGCAGGAGTGTTGTATAAGGTGTCAGAAATTTTTATAATGCAAATTTCAGTTTTATTTACAAATAGCAGCGATAGATGGCGCTGCAAATAATTACTGCCAAATAGATTCGATTTTTCGGCCTTTCTCTTCTTCCAGGCAGGAAAAAAGGAGATTGAAATGTTTTGAATGGATTGTTAAATACCAAAAATCGGGTCAACACTGAGCAATTATTGCTCTCAGCGCCATCTATTGCTTTAAATTCTAACAAAAATCAAGAATCACAGTAAAAAAAATTCTCCAGGCATCATACATAACTCTACTGCGAATTTTTTCTAAATATCTATGACTGTTTGCGAATTTAAAATCCAACAGTCATTTTTTGGGACATCCGATATATAGAATCAGCAATATAACATGACAATGATTCGCAAAAAACAATGATATACACACTATGTATTACAACCAAGATCTCCCCCCAAACCAGTGTTTAATTAAGACTTTTTTCCGGAAGGATTTCTGCGACTCCGTCGGAGACAGTCTTTTGTTCCGGAAAAAACGCGAAATTCATTAAAATGTCGCTAAAAAGCGCTATTTTTATCAAAGTGTCGCGGAAAAAGAGCGAATTTCGCCAAAGATCGCGAAAAGCAAGAATTTTGTCAAAGGTTGCGCAAAAAAAAAAGAATTTTGACAAAGGATCGCTAAAAAACGCGAATTTTGTCACAAGATCGCTGAAAGCGCGAGTTTTGTCAAAATGTCGAGGAAAAAGCTCGAATTTCGTGAAAAGGTCGAGGAAAAGCACGAATTTTGTCAAATGTTTGCAAAAAAACGTTAAGTATTGCGGAAAAAGAGCAAATTTCGCCAAAAGGTCGTGGAAAAAGCGCTAATTTTGTCAAAGGGTTGGAAAAAAGGAAGGCAAAGTATAGCTGAAAAAGTACTAATTTTGACATAGGATCGCTAAAAAAGCGCAAACTTCGACATAGGATTGCTGAAAAAGCGCTAATTTTGTCAAAATATCGCGAAAAAGCGCGAATTTTGTGAAATTAATACGGAAAAAGCGCGAATTTTACCATAGGGTCGCAGAAAAAATGCGAATTTCAACAGAAGTTCGCGTAAAAAACGCAAACTTTGACATAGAATCGCTGAAAAAGCACTAATTTTGTCAAAGTATCGTGAAAAAGTGCGAATTTCGTCAAATGATCCCTGAAGAAGCGCGAATTTCATCACAGCGTCGCGGAAAAAACGCGAATTTTGACAGTGGATCGCGTAAAACACGCGAACTTCGACATAGGATCGCTGAAAAGGCGCGATTTTCGTCAAAGTGTTGCGCAAAAAGTTTGAATTTCGTCAAAAGGTCGAGGAAAGAGCGCTACTTTTTCAAAGGCTTGCAAAAAACTGCTAATTTTGTCAAAGTACCGCGGAAAAGGGCGAATTTCGTCTAAGGGTCGTGGACAAAAATGCGAATTTTGAGAGAGGAACGCGTAAAAAGCCCGAACTTCGACATAGATTGCTGAAATGGCGCGATATTTGTCAAAGTGTCATGTAAAAAGCTCGAATTTCGTCAAAATTTCGCGGAAAGAGAGCTACTTTTTTCAAAAGGTTGCGAAAAGGGAAGGCAAAGGAACTCGGAAAAAGTGCGAATTTAGACATAGGATCGCTGAAAAACCGTGAACTTCGACATAGGATTGTTGAAAAAGCACTAATTTTGTTAAAGTATCGCGAAAAAGCTTGAAATTCGTCAAATGATCACGGAAAAAGCGCGAATTTCATTAAAGAGTTGTGAAAAAAACGCGAATTTTGACGTAGGATCGCTGAAAAGCACGTATTTTCGACATAGGATTGCTGAAAATGCGCGATTTTTGTCAAAGGGCTGTAAAAGAAGCGCTAATTTTGTCAAAGTATCCCGAAAAAAGAGCGAATTTCGTCAAACGATAGCAAAAAAAGCATGGATTTTGTCAAACGAAAATCTCGGAATCGCCCCTCCCAAAACGATTCTTTGGATCCGCCCCTGTCTCCCCCTAATCGTTATCTTAAGTTGACAAAAAATTTAATCTTTAAGAATAATCTAAAAATTAAATTCTTTAGGGAATTTCTCTTTTTGTATAGCAAGATCACTTAATCTTTATTTTATTTTATTTTATTTTATTTTATTCAATTACTTTATCTAAAAGACCTTAGAAAGTTTATTGCAGCTAATTTTCCAAATCATGGAAATTCAGGAATTTTGCAATTGACATGTTTTTCTTTACAGGATTTTTTTTTTCTTTAATGTAGTTTATCAATCACAGATTAATAATAATTTACCTAGTTTTACTAAATAAGCTTATAAATGTAAGAGGTGGAATTTAATTTGTAAGTTACCTGAGTGGCTATTATATTGTACATTTAAATGAGTGGCTATAATGTATATTTAAATGAGTGGCTATTATATCGTACATTTAAACATACAGTAAAACTCCGATAATTCGGATTAATTGGGACCGGACCCAATCCAGATTATCCGGAGAATTAGAAAAAAATGAAATAAAACAGAACATACAGAAAATCACCTTTATGTTAAACTTATTGAAACAAGTTAATGTTGTGGAAATTAGCCAATCACTTCTCAAACTTAAAAAAAAAAAAAAAAAAAAAAAAAAAAAAAAAAAAAAAAAAAAAATGACCAAACCGATCCGAATTATCCGGAGATCCGGATTATCGGGATCCGAATTAGCGGGGTTCTACTGTATCAATATTTTTTCCAAAGAATAACGCGACATATATATAGGATCAGCAAAACAAGGCGACAGTGAATTGTATAAAGTAATAGCGTATACAGTATATCTAACAATCAAGGTCTTCCCCGAATCTTTATCTTACGCTTACAAAAGATTTAATCTTTAAGAATCGGCCGAATAATTAAATTCTTTACTTTTTCTCTTTTTGTGTAGCAAAATTACTTAATCTCTATTACTTTATTTCAATTACTGTACCTAAAAGCACTTAGAATGCTTATTGCAACTAACTTTCCAAATCACGAAAATGCAGAAACTTCGCAAATGACGTTTTTTTGTTTACAGGTTATTTTTTCTTGAATGTAGTTTAGCAGCCACAGATTAATAGCAATTTATCTGATTTCACTACTTATGTATAAATGAAAGAAAGACGTGAAATATTATTTGCAAGAAACCTGAATAGCTATTATGTTATACATTTTTTTATTTATATAAAAATTAAATGTATCAACAGTTTTTTAAAGACTAGACTATCTCTCAATTTCGGTTTATAATAATAATAATAATAATAATAATAATTTTTAATAATAATAGTACGTTAAATTCTATTAAAATATTAACTTCCTTGCCAAAATATAAAACTGGTATTTTACTTCAAAAAACTAACCGTCGGTATAGTAACAGAGTCGTAAAATGTTCTTTCGACTGCAAAAATTGTCCCATTACGTACTATCAAAGAAAACTAAATGTAACTTAATCAAAAAGCTCACAAAAATTAAAATATTTTAAAATTAAATTTCATTTATTTACTGATATAAAATATTTATTAATAATATTACTTACTGAATATTATGTTTACTGACATAAAATATCTGTGATCCTCAGTTAGCAATAATAATATGCTGAATATCATTTTCCTTGCCAAAATATAAAATTGGAATTTATCTTCGAAGAAAACAGTCGTAAATTCTTCTTTCGACAGCAAAACTTTTCACATTATGCAATACAAAAGAAAAATTAAATGTAATATAACAAGAAGTATCACGAAAGAAATTAAATATAACAAGAAATATCACGAAAATAAAAATGTCTTTGTTCAAAATCAACTTTCATTTCGCTCAGCAACCTTTTTTTTACAACTTTATGAGGCTTTTTTGAGAATTAATCTCTGTATCTGTTGTAGAAACATCTTTTTACGGAAGCTTAATAGCGATTTTTCGTGTTGCCGAAATGATGAACGGCGCCTAATAAAGTTCGATTTGCGGCAGTTTCTCAAAAAGCAGATAAATTATAAACTTTTACTTAAAATCGTTCCGACTGTCGGAATCGATATTAATTTTCATCTATTAAACGTTTTCTAGAAGACCGTGTTTTGTTCTTTCTGGATTCTCTCGAAAGTTTTGAGGAATGTGTTTGTAAGTTATGGGGATAAAATGATGTTAATATCTTTGTTAGAAATTTTTCAGATTCTTAATTGTACCACTTTGAGTTATAGTTAGATAGAAATTTGGTAGAAAAAATTCGTGCTGACTTTATCAAACAGGATATTACTGCTAAAATATTTAGTATTTAAATATTATCTTCCTTTCCAAAATATGAAATTAATATTTAATTTCGGGGGAAAAAAAGGCGTAAATTCTTTTTTCGACAGTTATAATTTTTCCCATTATGCACTATAAAAGAAAACTAAATGATTTTTATAATGAAAAATCTTTTTATAATAAAAAGTCATGAAAATTAAAATGTTTTTTAAGTTAAATTTCATTTATTTACTGATATTAAATATCTCTGAACCTCAGTTAGCAATCATAATCTGCTAAATTCTACTAAAATAATATTTTCCTTTCCGAAATATAAAATAGGCATTTAACTTCGAAAAAAAAATAGTCGTAACTTGTTCTTTCGACAGGAAAGCGTTTCCCATATGCACTTCAAAAGAAAATTAAATGTAATGTAACAAGACGTATCACGAAAAAAATTAAATGTAATAAGAAAGATCACGAAAATAAAAATGTCCTTCTTCAAAATCAACTTTCATTTCGCTTCCCATTACAACTTTATGAGGCTTTTCAGGAATTAACCTCTGCATTTGTTGTAGAAACATCTTTTACGGAAGCTTAATAGCGTTTTTTCGTGTTGCCGAAATGATGAACGGGGCCTAATAAAGTTCAATTTGCAGCAATTTCTCAAAAATAAAAAAATAAATAAATAAATAAAATAAAAATAAAAATAAGAACTGATAAATTATAAACTTTTACTTAAAAGCGTTCCTTCTGTCAAAATGGATATTAATTTTCATCTATTAAATGTTTTCTAAAAAGACCGTGTTTTGTTCTTTTTTATTATCTCGGATGTTTTGAGAAATGTATTTTTGAAGTTATAAGAATAAAATGACGTAAAATGTTCTCAGAATTGTTAATTATACAACTTTACAACTTTGAAAATGTTTTAAAATGTTTTTAAAATTAAATTTCATTTATTTACGGATATAAAATATATCTGAACCTCAGTTAGCAATAATAATATTCTACATTCTAATAAAATATTATTTTCTTTGTCAAAATATAAATTTGGCATTTAACTCTGAAAAAAAAATAGTCATAAACTGTTTTTTCGGCAGCCGAAATATTTCACATTAAGCACTATAAAAGAAAACTAAATGTAATATAATCAAAAAATCATGAAAATTAAAATATTTTTAAATTGAATTTCCTTTATTTACTCATATAAAAGATCTTTGAACTTCAATTAGCTAATATCCTTCAATAATAATAGGCTAAATTCTATTAACATATTACATTCCTTGCCAAAATATAAAATTGGCATTTAATTTCGAAGAAAACAGTCTTAAATTGTTCTTTCAACAGCAAAACCTTTTCCATTATGCACTACAAAAGAAAATTAAATGTAATATAACAAGAAGTATCACGAAAAAATTAAATATAACATGAAATTCCACGAAAATAAAATTTCAGAGCTGCCAAGCCTCCGGCTTTTGCACACCACAATTATTTTAGAGAAAATCTGGTTGTTTTAAGTCGGTGAAATGTTCTAATGAAGTAAATAAAAGCAACACGTTTAGTATTAAATTACTGGTATCCAAAAAGCCGAAGACTTGGCAGCTTTGAAAATGTTTTTCTTGAAAATCAACTTTCATTTTGCTCAGCTACCTCCCCATTAGAACTTTATGAGGCATTTCGGGAATTAATCTCTGCATTTGTTGTAGAAACATCTTTTTACGGAAGCTTAATAGCGTTTTTTCGTGTTGCCGAAATGATGAACGGCGCCTAATAAAGTTGGATTTGCGGCAGTTTCTCAAAAGCAGATAAATTATAAACTTTTACTTAAAATCGTTCCGTCTGTCGGATTGGATATTAATTTTCATCTACTAAACATTTTCTTGAAGACCGTATTTTGTTCTTTTTTACTATTTGAAAAGTTTTGAGGAATGTGTTTTTGAATTTATGGGAATAAAGTGATGTAAAAATCATTGTTAGAAAATTTTTAGATTGTTAATTGTACAACTTTAAAAATGCTTTTAAAATTAAATTTAATTTCTTTACTGATATAAAATATCTTTGAGCTTCAATTAGCAATAATAATATGCTAAATTCTATTTAAATATTATTTTCATTGCCAAATTGTATAATCGGCTTTTTAACTTCGAAAAAAATAGTCGTAAATTGTTCTTTCAACAGCAAAACTTTTCACATTATGTACTATAAAAATAAATTAAAGGTAATATAGCAAGAGGTATCATGAAAAAAATGTAACAAGAAATATTACGAAAATAAAAATGTCTTTCTTTAAAATCAACTTTCATTTCGCTCAGCAACCTCCCCTTTACAACTTTATGAGACTTTTCGGGAATTAATCTCTGCATTTGTTGTAGAAACATCTTTTTTACGGAAGCTTAATAGCGTTTTTTCGTGTTGCCGAAATGATGAACGGCGCCTAATAAAGTTCGATTTGCGGCAGTTTCTCAAAAGCAGATAAATTATAAACTTTTACTTAAAATCGTTCCGTCTGTCGGATTGGATATTAATTTTCATCTACTAAACATTTTCTTGAAGACCGTATTTTGTTCTTTTTTACTATTTGAAAAGTTTTGAGGAATGTGTTTTTGAATTTATGGGAATAAAGTGATGTAAAAATCATTGTTAGAAAATTTTTAGATTGTTAAATGTACAACTTTAAAAATGCTTTTAAAATTAAATTTAATTTCTTTACTGATATAAAATATCTTTGAGCTTCAATTATCAATAATAATATGCTAAATTCTATTTAAATATTATTTTCATTGCCAAATTGTATAATCGGCTTTTTAACTTCGAAAAAAATAGTCGTAAATTGTTCTTTCAACAGCAAAACTTTTCACATTATGTACTATAAAAATAAATTAAAGGTAATATAGCAAGAGGTATCATGAAAAAAATGTAACAAGAAATATTACGAAAATAAAAATGTCTTTCTTTAAAATCAACTTTCATTTCGCTCAGCAACCTCCCCTTTACAACTTTATGAGACTTTTCGGGAATTAATCTCTGCATTTGTTGTAGAAACAACTTTTTACGGAAGCTTAATAGCGTTTTTTCGTGTTGCCGAAATGATGAACGGCGCCTAATAAAGTTCGATTTGCGGCAATTTCTCAAAAAGCAGATAAATTACGAACTTTTACTTAAAATCGTTCCGTCTGTCAGAATGGATATTAATTTTCCTTCTTTAAACGTTTTGTAGATGGCCGTATTTTGTTCTTTTTGATTCTCTCAAAAGTTTTGAGGAATGTATTTTTGATGTTTTGGGAATAAAATGATGTGAAAATCTTTGTTAGAAAATTTTCAGATTGTTTATTGTACTACTTTGAGTTACACTTTAATAAAAATTTGGTAGAAATAAAGAAGTGCAGACTTAAGCAAACGCGGATTGCTCCTATTAAAATATTAACTATTAAAATATTAACTATTAAAATAATTACTATTAAAATATTAACTTCCTTGCCAAACTACAAAACTGATATTTAACTTCGAAAAAGATATTGCAACAGAGTCGTAAATTGTTCTTTCGACAGCCAAAATTTTTCGCTTTATGCACCACAAAATAAAGAAAATTAAATGTAACATAATCAAAATGGTCACAAAAATTAAAATATTTTGTAGATTAAATTTCATATATTTACTGATATAAAATATCTCTGAACCTCAGTTAGCAATAACAATATGCTAAATGCCATTAAAAAAAATTTTCTACGACAAAATATAAAACCGACAATTAACTTCGAAAAAAATAGTCGTAAATTCTTCTTTCGACAGCAAAACTTTTCACATTATATTTTACAAAAGAAAATTACGTAATGTAACAAGAAGTATCACTAAAAAATTAAATGTAACTAGAAAGATTACGCAAATAAAAATGTCTTTCTTCAGAATCAACTTCCATTTCGCTCAGCAACCTACCGTTGCAACTTTATGAGGCTTTTCGGGAATTAATCTCTGCATCTGTTGTAGAAACATCTTTTACGGAAGCTTAATAGCGTTTTTTCGTGTTGCCGAAATGATGAACGGCGCCTAATAAAGTTCTATTTGCATCAATTTCTCAAAAAGCAGATAAATTATAAACTTTTACTTAAAATCGTTCCGTCTATTATAACGGATATTAATTTTCATCTATTAAAAGTTTTCTAGAAGCGAATGTTTAGTTCTTTTTCATTATCTCGGAAGTTTTGAGGAATGTGTTTTTGAAGTTATGGGAATAAAATGATGTAAAAATCTTTGTTAAGAATTTTTCAAATTGTTAATTGTATTTACTTTCAGTTATACTGAAATAGAAATAATGTCGTGCAGAGTTTATTAAACGCGGGTTACTACTATTAAAATATTAACTTCCTTGCCAAAATATAAAATTAATATTGCATTTCGATAAAAAAAAATAAAAAAAAAAAAAAAAAAAAAAAAAAAAAAAATGAAAAAGAAAGGAAAATCGTAATACGTTTTTTTCGACCGCCAAAATTTTTCCCATTCTGCACCACATAAGAAAAGTAAATTAACATACTCAAAAAGATCATGAAAACAATTTTTTTTATTTCATTTATTTACTGATATAAAATATTTTTGAACCTCAGTTAGCAATAATAAAATGTTAGATTGTATTAAAATATTATTCCCCACGCCAAAATAGAAAATCGGCATTTAATATTGAAGAAAAAAGTCGTAAATTGTTCTTTCAACAATAAAATATTTCCCATTATGCACAAAAAAAGTAATGTAACAAGAAATATCACGAAAAAAATTAATGCAACAAGAAATATCACAAAAATAAAAATGTCTTTCTTCAAAATCAACTTTCATTTTGCTCAGCAACTTCCCCATTGCAACTTTATGAGGCTTTTCGGGAATTAATTTCTGTATCTGTTGTAGAAACATCTTTTACGGAAACTTAACGTTTTTTCGTGCTGCCGAAATGATGAACGGCGCCTAATAAATTCCGATTTGCGGCAATTTCTCAAAGAGCAGATAAATTTTAAACGTTTATTTAAAATCGTTCCGTTTATCGGAACGGATATTAATTTTCATCTATAACGTTTTCTAGAGGACCATCTTTTGCTCTTTTTGATTCTCTCGAAAGTTTTGAGGAATGTGCTTTTGAAGTTATAGGAATAAAACGATGTTAAAAATTTTTGTCAGATATTTTTCTGATTCTTAATTGTACAAATTTGAAAAAGTTTTTAAAATGTTTTTAAAATTATATTTCATTTATTTACTAATATAAAATATCTGTGAATCTCAATTAGCAATAATAATATACTACATTCTATTAAAATACTATTCCCACACCAAAATATAAAATCAGCATTTAATACTGAAGAAAACAGTCGTAAATTGTTCTTTCAATAGCAAAAGTTTTCGCATTATGTACTACAAAATAAATAAATAAATTTATTAATTAATTAAATAAACAGATAATTAAATAATTAAATAAATTGAATATAATGTAACAAGAAGTATCACTACAAAAATTAAATGTAACTAGAAATATTACGAAAATAAAAATTTCTTTCTTCAAAATGAACTTCCATTTCGCTCAACAACCCCCCGTTGCAACTTTATGAGCCTTTTCGGGAATTAATCTCTGCATCTGCTGTAGAAACATCTTTTACGGAAGCTTAATAGCGTTTTTTCGTGCTGCCGAAATGATGAACGTCGCCTAATCAAGTTCGATTTGTGGCAATTTCTCAAAAAGCAGATAAATTTTAAACGTTTATTTAAAATCGTTCCGTTTATCGGAACGGATATTAATTTTCATCTATTAAACGTTTTCTAGAGAACCATCTTTTGCTCTTTTTGATTCTGTTGAAAGTTTCGAGGAATGTGTTTTTGAAGTTATGGGAATAAAACGATGTTAAAAATCTTTGTCAGATATTTTTCTGATTGTTAATTGTACAACTTTAAAAAAGTTTTTGAAATGTTTTAAAAGTTATATTTCATTTATTTACTGATATGAAATATCTGTGAGCCTCTGTTAGCAATATTATATGCTAAATTCTATTAAAATATTATTTTGCTTGCCAAAACAAAAAGTCGGCATTTGACTTCGCAAATTGTTCTTTCAACACCAAAACTTTTCACATTATGCACTATAAAAAGGAAATTAAATGTAATATAATAAGCGGTATCACGAAAAATCTAAATGTAACAAGAAATATCCCGAAAATAAAAATGTCTTTCTTCAAAATCAACTTTCATTTCGCTCCCCATTACAACTTTATGAGGCTTTTCTGGAATTAATCTCTCCGTCTGTATTAGAAACATCTTTTACGGAAGCTTAATAGCATTTTTTCGCGTTGCCAATATGATAAAAAGCGCCTAATAAAGTTCGATTTGTGGCAATTTCTCCAAAAGCAGATACATTATAAACTTTTACTTAAAATCGTTCCGTCTGTCTGAATGGATATTAATTTTCATCTATTAAACGTTTTCTAGAAGCGAGTGTTTTGTTCTTTTTGATTCTCTCGGAAGTTTTGAAAAATGTGTTTTTGAAGTTATGGGAATAAAATTGTGGTAAAATCTTCGCTAGAAAATTTTCAGATTGTTGATTGTACTACTTTGAATTATAGTTAAATAAAAATTTTGTGGAAATAAAGTCGTGTAGGCTTTATCGAAAATGTTTGGTTTATTGGACAAGTAAAAATGGTAACAAGCGTTAATTTATTTGCTTTATCACGTCTTTCATTATCTGAATTATAGAGATTTATCCTGCTCAACAAGATGAAAGCAAATTCTCAAACGGGCCGGACTGACAAATAAAATTAAGTATCCGGACTGATTAAAACATTATACGAAGCAGTCTCCTGACCGATAAATCATTAATCAGGATAACTGGACCCATGTAATTTTTTTTACAGTCGATAAAATTTGAACAATTATCAATGGATTTCGCTTTCCTGAAAATAAGTTTGAATAAGAAGTTCAAAACCATATTGATGGACTAATTACTCGGCTGTGATTTAAAGAAAAATATTTTCGAAATTTTGGAACAAATTTTCGCCTTATTCTTTTAAGCTAGTTTAATAGGAAATAGAGAAGACAGGAAGGATATATGAGGACCCCAGAAGCCAAGGGGTACAAGTGACAAAATTTAGATTTCGAGTAAATTGAGTTCAAAGTTACACATCAACTGTAATTGAATGAATTGAAATACGAAAATTTTGCTTATTTCTTAGTGATCCTTGAACTCTTGTTTCAATGACTGTTTTAAAAAAAAGGTTGAATAGAATATTTTTTAAATTTATAACTAAGCAATATTTATCATCATTCGGCACTTATACCCCTTGGCTTCCAAGCAGTAATGAAAACTGTTTGAAAACTAAAGGATACAAGTGCCGAATGAACACAAGAAATGAAAAATTATTAAATAAAAAATTGTATTTATGAAAAAATTAAGATTAATGTTGATACAAATAAATCAAAGGACAAAATTTTGCTTTAATATAAATTCTAAAAAAGGAAAAATTATGAAATAAAAAAATGAATTTACGAAAAATTTATGAACAATGTTGATATAAATGAATGAAATGAAAACCTTTTGTTCTAATATAAGTTTTAAAATTTTATTATAAGTTTAGAAACATTGGAATTTCATATTTTTTTTTAGCACTTACCAACAAAGTTGAAAAGTGAATATGATTTTGGTTTGTCAGTCCGTCTGTCCTAACTCTTGTAAATATATTCGGATTGCCCTGAAATTTTTGGGAATTATTCATGTTTACCTCAACACGAACTTATTGCAAATGAAGTTTCTAACATGATTAGTTTATTTACAGGGACAATCAAAATTTTTCCGTTACATTAGGGGTTATGGGAAAAATCGTTTTAAATGAATTTGAAATATGTTACACCTTATCACATGTTAAAATTTAAATGCATTTATGAATTGCATTAAAATAGACATTCTATAAAATCTGAGGTGAAAATAATAGTTATTATTTATTTACAGGACCATACAAAAGATTTACATTACCTAATGATAAAGAGGGAATTCTTTGCGACTTGTTTTAATTATATTACAATTTTCATGTATAATAAAATTAATGTATATCGCTAAGGCTTAATATAAATTATTTCGCACATAATACAAAGTACAAATAATTTACAGGGACACAAAATAATATTTCAAATAGGACAAAATTTCTATCCGAAATACTGTATAATTATCGATGATGATTGATGGATGAACAAAATGCTATTTTAATTATGATTTGCGCTTTTAAGTTTCACTAAATTTATGCACGTTATATGATATGTATAAATGCTATAGTTCATATACAGGGCTACACAAAAATACTCGTAAAGGTTACAGAATATGAGCGTAATTTACTTAAAGATTGCTTTTAAATAAGTTTTGTATTTCTATGCTGAACTGCATTCAGTTTACAAAGAAATGCTTGTAAAATATAGATAAAATGATATACCGGATCACACACAAATTTTTATATATGCTCATCGATGAATGATAATTTCTGGAAATGTGATTTCAGCAGTCTTAAGTGTGTTTAATTTGAAGTAAATTTCAGCTAAATACTGGCTTATAATAAAGGTTCAAGATAAACTACAGGATGAACAAAAGTATACAAGTATGCTTCCATCTATTAGTATAAACTGCTGAAAGAGAAATTTCAAACTGTTATGCGTTATCTTGCTAAACTAAATTTTCCCATTATACAGTATATATCAACCGACAAATAAAACATAGGGCTGTTCAAAAGTATGAGAATACATATTTGGCAATGGGCAGTAACACTTTATTACCCTCAATAGCAAAAATTTTTGAAGATTTCAGGGAGTGTTGGAAAGTGTTTCATAATCCATGCTTAACGCATGATTTTTCGTACTTGATAACAGTTAAAATGCATATATTTAATCCATATAAAAAGCAAATGGCTTTGTATGTATGTCGTTGATCGTGCTTCTGCTATATAGACGTTAACGGACACAATTGCACTTATACCCCTTGGCCTCCAATCGTTTCACAGTTTTGGGAAAGAGGTTAAGTGACTGACCCCTATAACTCAGTACATAATGAAAAAATCACTCTTAACTCTTTACCTAGAAATAAATAGACATATTTCCAGATAGCTTGTGCACTTAACTCATTTTTTTCAATTTTGTCACTTATACCCCTTGGCTTCTGGGCTCCTCATATAAGACTGCCACAGGCGACTATTTTTATATTCTTTTCGCACCAATACCAGGTTGTTCAATAAGTTTCGTCGTTTGATAAGAAAAATACAATGTTATCGTTCAAAATACACTTTATTATTCAGCATAATCTCCCTGAACATTAATGCACTTGCTCCAACGATCCTCCAATTTGTGGATCCCATCCCTGAAGTGAGATTCCGGAAGGTCTGCAAAATACGCTTCAACAGCCGTTATGACCTCTTCATTTGACGAAAAACGCTTGCCACGCATAATTTTTTTTAATTCTGGAAACAAATGGAAGTCGCTGGGGACCAAATCTGGTGAATACGGTGGATGCTCCAACAATTCGAACTTTAATTCATGGATTTTAGCCATTATCAAAATGCTCTTGTGACACGGTGCGATGTCCTGATGAAAAAGGATTTTTTTCTTCTGCAAACCGGGTCTTTTTTCACGAATTTTTTCCTTCAACTGGTCCAAAAGGTTGCAATAATATTCAGAATTAATTGTTTTACCAGTTTGCAAGTAATCCACAAATAAAATTCCTTTCGCATCCCAAAAAACTGATGCCAGAACCTTCTTGGCCGATTTCTGGACACGAACTCGTTTCAAAGCCGAACAACGGTTCACACCACTCTTTAGCCTCTTGTTTTGATTCAGGATCATGGTGATGGACCCAAGTCTCATCCATAGTGATGAATCGACGCACAAAATCCACTTCATCCTTTTTAAAACGCTCCAAATGTTGTTGAGAAAGTCGCATTCGAATGTGTTTTTGTTCCATTGTTAGCGAATGAGGCACCCATTGTGCACACAGCTTTTTAAAACTCAAAATTTCATTTAAAATATGACTCACACTGCCTAAAGAGATGTGTAGAGCCTCTACTAAATCCCTCTCAGTCAATCAACGATCTTCCAAAACCATATCCTGTACTTTGGCTACGATTTCTGGTGTTGATGCGGTTTTTGGACGTCCTTCACGTGGATCGTCTTCAAGGCTTGTACGACCACGTTTAAATTCAGCAACCCATCTTTCTACTGTTCTAATTGAAGGTGAACGTTCATTATACACTTTTAACATTCGTTCGTGAATTTCTTTTGGTGCTACACCTTCCAAAAATAAGAATTTTATCACTGCACGATATTCAATTTTTTTCCATTGTCGAAAATACTGTGACACGGCGACACTAAATGGCTTGTAAACAAAGAATGAATTGACTGATTGAAATGAACCTTCACATACGTTGATAAGAAGAGTGAACCAACAAAACAAAAACAAATTTGGACTAGTAGCAACGCCCTCGTTTATCGACCGACAAAACTTATTGAACAACCTGGTATTTTTCTATTAGATATTAAAGTTTATTTTTCTTGCAAATGTTGTAAAAGTGTCTGTTAAAGGTTTATGTTTTAAGAAAGTGGTGTCAGTAAGAATAAAAAAATAGTTCCATGTTTCATCCTTGGATATGGTGATTACCTTCGCAGTGCCAAAGTGCCAAGCCACTAAATTCACTTTTTCACTTACAGCTTAAAGCACAAGATGCATTGGATCATATATTAAACTGACTATATCACTTGAATACCTTTGAAATTATTTAAATTCATTATGCAGTGAATAGATGGCATGGAATACAATGTTTTGACACTTCAAACTCATTAACACTAGAACGTCTGAAAATTTTACGTAATTTTTGTAAAAATTATTTTAAACCAGAAAACGTATTTAGAATCATTCAAATTAATTATTTGTCTTACATCAGCGTATTACATTCGTAGCTTACTTTACAAAAAAAAATTCTGGTTGGAACCGACAATTAGTCCATTGGGCAGTGTCGAATTGACATCTGCTAGGCGTTCTAGTGTTAATCATAAAAATGTGGTACAGACTACTCCAGTTATCAACGCCTCAAATGTATTGGGTGGACTGATGCTAGTTTGACAAATCAAAACAAAAATTTAAATGTCCAGCATAGAGATTGAAATCGGCCAACAGCATCATATTAGCGGATGGGCATAATTTTTTGATACAGACTTAGGCCAAGCCCAAATCACGTCTGCATTTGTTTCCACATAATCGAGTCAGGTCGGAAACGGACAATTGTACCCGGGACGTGTCGGGCAGGCAATATTATATTTTGTATAAATAAAAACAGCGATAATGAATTTAACGAAATCAATGAAGATATACGTTAATAAATTACAGAAAAATGTTTTCAAAAATCTACTGTTTATTAAACAGTTTCAAAAGTTATGATGATTTTAACCCGTTTTTCTTTTATTCTAAACTGCGTTATTATTATTATTATTATTATTATTTTACGATAAATCTTTATTTGAAAGTTGAAAAGTGTAGGAATCTAAGAAATCATTGAAGTTGTTATTGAGTATTCTCTATATTGAGTATTCTCTATATATACACAGTAATCTAGATTTTATTGTAAAATTTTCCCATAAATATGTATGCAGTCATTTTTTTTTTTTTTTGAAGAATTTTAATTGTATACAGTGGTTGCAGCGTCCCTAAAATTTTTGCACTTTTCTACCAGTATTTTAAAACAAAAATCTTCTTCTCAGATTCCTTTAAACTCTAAAATGAAATTCTACAATAAATATTATCGTTTTAAAATTGTAGTAGGAAAATGGGAAAATTTTAGGGACGCTGCGACCCCTGTGTATGCTAAGAAATATCGGAATATTAATCAAAAATTGAGTCGAACTGGACTGATTGAATTTATTTTTGACGAGCTAAGCCTAAAAATTCCAATCCGTGCAGACCTCTAACTGAGTACAATAGACTCCCTCAAATCCGCACAGCTTGGGACCAGAGGTTGTGCAGATTTTTGAATTTTGTGGATTTCTGGTCATGCTTTGTTTACATTTTTAAACAGTAATTTGAATGCAATTAATAATGCAATAGAAATTACGATGAATGCGTACAATATAATAAAATATTAAAATACTTAAATAAAGTAATAAAATAAAAATTATTTTCAAAATGATTAAAATATTAAAAGCAAAGGTCAATAAATAATCAATAATGTATACTAAAATGTTCATTATAAAGATTAAACGCATTTTTCCTGAATTATTCAATGAAACTTGTCTCATAAAGATACACTGCTAATTCTCATCAAAATCATAAAATAACAGAGATTTATTTCATGTTTAGGTTGTCTTAATAACCAAAATGCTTGATTAATGCGTAAATATATTAGATAAAAAGATTGTAATTACTAGTGATATTAACAATATGTTGAATTTTTTCAGAAATAAATTTATTCTTCCTTCAAAGTGAAAAAGAATGTATTCAGTAGTATTAATGAAAATTACAGATTAAAAAAATATATTTATGGCATTGATATAAAAATAAAAAAAGTCAAATTTTGTTCTTATATCAAAACTAAAAATTTCATTGTTTATATCTGTAAATTATGTGCGGATTTTAGGGTTGTGGATTTAAGGGAGTCTACTGTATATCGTAGAATTTTTTGTAATAGATATTATCATATATATATATATAACTAAACTATTGTACTTTATATATATATATATATATTTAGAGCATTTTATAGCTAATATCATATTTTTTAAAAACTTTACAACTATATTACAACTTCTAGAATTAGTGTTATATTTACGAGAACTCGTTGAGTTGAAACTGTTGAGTTTGAGTTGGGACTGACTAATTTTTTAAAATGGTAAAGTGAGTTGCGTTCAAAGTATTCGCGAATTTGAATCAGAATCACGATTAAAATTCATTCTTTTTCCCTCTACATTTTAATGAAAACGTCAAAATCCCATCCTCCTCCATTCTTTAAATGCCATTTTGCATTAAAACTAGCAAGACGCATATATAAGTAGAATGCACAGAAACCAGTGTAATAAACTTATATAATGTATTATGGGTCTGTACATAAATGATGTCATCACTTCATCATACACCCCTCCTCCCCCTTGTCCCATGTCACGCCATATTACGTATACATATACTTGCAGTTCAGAAACAAAGCTCTATGTTATATATCATATTTTAAATTTTATTTTTTAATTTTAACTGTGTGTTTTAATGACTATTGTGAGAATTATAGTAAAAATGGTTTGTATACTTATTTTGTTTGAAATAAGATTAAGATTTACAACAAAACTTATAATTAATATACAGTAGTTATACAATACAAATATGAAAGAGCAATTGAAAATAGTACTACCGTATTTACTCGTGTATAAGGCGCACCCCTACTTTACAAGTAAAAATGGTGATTTCTTAAAATCTCGTATATAAGGCGCACCATAAATTTTATACGCTAAGGAAGAATGACTAAATGAATTTCAGTAAAAAAAAGTCGAAACAAACATTGCACCAGACTAGAAAACAAGACGAAAATGCATTTTTAGGCTGCGGGCTGTAAAACAATGACTTGAAGTAGGAATGAGTAACGGTAAAGAGAATTTCTAATTAGCGTTCAGATAATGTCATTAGCTCTGTTGTATAAAAAACTGCAAGGAATGAAATAAATATGCTGTAATGCTTCAATTAAGTAACATTTTCCGAGTTTTAATATCTTCTTTGAATAATTTCTTGTTTCATGTGGATATCGTTCGACTGCATCCAACAGTAAAAAAATATTCCTTGTATAAGGCGCACCTAGGAGTTTTGCCCAATTTTTTGGAAAAAAGTGCGCCTTATACACGAGTAAATACGGTATTTGGAATTTGAAAATGAATTTAACTGTATATTTGGCTTTAAATGTTATCTTTGCTTTATGAACACAAAATACTTTAATTTCAAAATAACTTTAAAATGTAATCTGCTGATTTTTAATGTTTTTATGTTAACCAAAATGTGTGATGTCACATTTCTTTTTACCCCCTCTTCACAAACTGTCACAATTTCTTGAACCCTCTCCCCCCTCCAAGTTTGACATCATTTATGGATCACCCCTTATTGTGTCTTACAGCCAATCTCTGTAATAAGCTCAACACACCTCTACACACTTTAGAAAGATTTTACAAGACTATTTCTTTGCAATCAACAGTACAAATGAATGCGAAGCGTTAAATATATAATAATCAATTTCCATTTGGTGTTTTAAATTAGTCTTGAAAAGAAATTTTCCTTGGCGCGTTCACCGCCGAATTTGTTAACAAAAAAAAAAAAAAAAAAAAAAAAAAAAATACAGTTTAAATTTGCTTTCAGAGCCATTTTGAAATAAACTGTGCAACAAACAAAGAATTATTCAGTTTGCTTCAGCCTTGATTCACGTTTATTTTAACAAATTATGTATGTTATCTATTATATCATATGGGGGGAAAATCTGTAATTTAAAACTAAAATCCATTTTAATAATTTAATTTGCAAGTATAATTAACTGTACTATACACTAATTACAATATTTCAATTGCAACAGCTTGTTTTAGTTTTGTATATATACTAAATTAAATTTTAAGCAATTTAATGTTAGCAATAGTTTATAAATTTAAATAAAACAATATTTTTCTTTTATTCTGGTGTAAATATTTTTTCTTATTTATTTATTTCCTGAGTAATTCTTAGTAAATTTTCTTGAGTTTAAGCTGGTCGAATTCGTTTTATACATTTTTAATTTGAATGCGCACTTTATTCATTTGTCAGAAACCCAGATTTTAATTTAAATTAACTCTTTAGATTATTATTTTTTTTTTTTCGGGATGTATATCAACTTTTATATATGTCTAAAATTAATAATATATTTTTTTAATAATTACAAATTCTTTTGAAGAATTTACTTTTGAAAAAAATATGTATATAAATATGCATTATCAGAAAATAAAATGAATGAAACATGTTTATAAATAATAATTTAAAAAAAATAATACAATTTTTGTCCCAGTTTTACTGCTCACCAGAATAAAAAATATTACAGTACAAAGTTCTAGCATAAAGACCATGAAAGAATCGAATTAAATAAAAAAAACTTTTTAAAAAGTAACTTTTAAATTCTTTTTTTTTTCACTTTAGGCTAACGCAATTCCCCCCCCCCTTTTAAAATTGGATGTAATTAAATTACTTCCCGTATAACCCATCGAAGCAAGTTAACAAGTTTTGTAGACCTAGAATGAAGATTATACTTGTATTCCTGCAATTTAAATTATTCAAGTTAGCACAAAAGACTGTCGAAACAGACAAACACAAAATAGATAGAAATACAAAGACATTGCATTTTTCTAATTCCCGACATTGCATGTAATTAAATTTTTCCTACCTTGAGTTTCTAGATCAAATTAAGTGGGTGAAGAAAGGAGAATCTTTACCGCCTGAAGATGTGATATTTTTAAGTTAATTAAATTTTAAGAAGCATACACACGAAATATAGAACTTTCAGGTAATATTTTCCTTACTAAGAAAAAAAAAATACTATTTTAAAATCATTTTTAACAAAGATTTTGTATAGCTTTTATTTGGTATACTTACCTATATTTAATGCTGTTTTCTAATTAAAAAAAGTAACTACATGTTTTCAATTTTAATTTATTTTTGTTCGGAAATGCATGAAACTAGCAGATGTTGTTCCGAAACACCTATTCGCACACATTTTCCCGCTTTTTTTGCAATGCAATAGCTTTTTTCCGAAAATAATGTCAAAGTTGAACTGAATTTCCGTGTGAAAGAAGAATAACCACTGAAACTGGGGTGAAAAACGTGTTCGTCACGTGACCAAAATTGCTTATAATTCAACAGCTAATTTGTTGCTTAAAAAAATAGAAAACACAGTTCGATTTCAAATCGCTTCCATAGCCAGACTTCGCAATTTCATATATTTTCGTTAAAAAAATGAATTTATAAATGTGTCAAACCGTTTGTTGAACAGAGAATTTGAGACAACCTTAAGAACGAATTTAAATCAGATGGTAATTACGAATTTTAAATCTGAAAGTGCGAAATTTTAAATATGGTAGATAAAAAGTAAAGTTTAATAAAAGCATCTCTTTTTCTTACAGCATTTTTTTTCACATTACTCAGAAATGGAAAATTGGCGCAGAGGTAGAGCCCATTGACACCACTAATTTTTTATAGGATTCTTCACTTTAATAAAAACTCAGAAATTCTTTCATTGGATAAGCCGAAAAATACCACACAAGTTTATTAGTAGTATCTATAGACTCCTCCTCCGAGTCAATTTTCCACTACGCACAGGGCCTGATTATCAACAAGTCACTCACTCTCCTACCAGTAAAACTATATAGAATTTTTTCTCTTATTCATGACAGCAATTTCCCATAAAAGAGGCGTTTAAACTAGGTGAAAATTTTTATAAAATTTTACTGGTAGGAGAGTGCCCCGTTAGTAATCAGGCTCTGACTGCGCATTAATGTCATAGTTGCACTAACGATATTATTTTATTTGAAAAAATTCGAAGATATATTTTTTTCTACTCTCAAACGTGTTGAAAATGTTTTTTTTTTTTTCAAAACACTGCAAAATAGTAATGTATTTGAAGCATATATAAAAAATAATTACATTTTTTCTATAGGGTAATTTTTAATATTTAGTTTTTAATTATTAACGTTTTAATCTCTTTTCTTTTATGCATTTCAAAATACATTAATGTTTGCTAGATTAAATTTAAATTATGCAGAGACAAGCGAAAACAAAAACAACTAGACGAATAGATGTTAAAAAAAAAATGAAAAAATAATGAAAAATATTGAATTCGGATACAACGTTACAAAAAATGAATGCTGTAAAAAATGGGAAAAAGTTCTTATGAATAAAATGTTGTTAATTTATTTGATTATTCCTTCTATTAAAAAAACTAGACATTTCCCGCACGTTCTAAAAAGTTACTAAAACTTTTCTAGGAAACTGGGATGCTTAGAATTTTTTGTGAACTGCAGCCTAAGATACAGACAAAATTTTAGTAATATTTCTGTAGTTTTAATAAATTCTTTTGTAAAGCTCTACAAAGTTGTTTTATCTGTTGTTTTACATCTGTAAAACTACGATTTTCTTCTTCTTCTTCTTCTTCTTTAGTGCATTTTGAACAGAAAAATCTAGTTGCATACATTGGAATTTATAAAGTGTAAATGGAATTCTAATTTCTTTAAAATAAATAAATAAGTAACAAATTAGAACAATTATTTGGAAAAAGATTATTTCAAAGACTAAAATTTAACATTCATAAATAAATTCTATATATTAAATAAATACTTGGTTTTTTACAATCAATTGGTTCAACATTAGGTTGTTTCCTATTTAACGATCGTTGCACATTTTGTAATTGGTGAGCTCAATTATCAGACATCGTTTCTTTTTTCTTTTCTTTAGACGATCACTCATAAGACGTCTTTCTTTTGATTAGTTTTTTTTTTTTTTCCATACCTGATAATTCGCGTCTAACCGTTTTGAAACTTTTTTTTATTCTCTTCTTTATTAACAACAGCATTTTGATTTTCAATAAAATAAAATTCTTCTAAATGTAAGAAATTTCGCGAAAATAAATAAAATAAAATGTATAAATATCCATGGCCCAAGCAAAATGTTTGAATGTTTCCCATTGAGTTAATAAAAATCAGTAAAAACATCATGTTTATGATAATCAAAACGTGGCTTACGTAAAAATAGAGTCATATTTACGTACGCCACGGATTAAACAGTAATAATCCTGAATAAATCATAATAATTAAATAAAAGGCAGATATCACAGGGTCCATGCTTGACCAAAAACAACAATCTTTTTTTTTTTTTTTTTTTTTTTTTTTTTGCATGTAATTTAACAAATTCGGAAAATGATATTTTTTAAGACTAAA
Organism: Maratus speculifer; assembly: GCA_964019185.1. NCBI lineage: Eukaryota > Metazoa > Arthropoda > Arachnida > Araneae > Salticidae > Maratus > Maratus speculifer. The sequence continues at coordinate 315,911,920 of OZ025295.1, forward strand.
AGTTTAGATTTATAAATAAATGATTATAAAGAAAATTTATGGAAACTTTACTGTCAATTCTTGTGCCAGTAAATTTTTTATATAGTGTATTTGCAAAAAATGCCCCAGTTTCAATGGTTTTGTTATAACAATTTAATCTACCCTATTACAACATATCAGACATCAAATTCAAGGTAAACTAACTGAGTTTTTCTTACAAATGTCCAATATATGCACCTTTAGATGCACGGCACAAACATATTCCAAGTTTTTGTTACTACAAAACGTCCGTGTTACATTAATCGTGATTAACATTCTCCTCTTTTTTGCGAATTTGATGCTTATTACTACCATTGGGCATTGCATAAAACAAAGATATCATTATAAGCTATCGACTGAAACGAAACTTAATTTCGGCAAATTTCCAATTTTCGACCGAAAGTCTAATTTATTTTTAACAATTTATACATTACATAAATATTCATAATAATTAATTAATTACGTGTGGTCCAAGTTGGTTTTCTGTGGCTCTGTCCAGTGTTGCCAGATGGGCTACTTTTTTTTAATTCAAATTCTTGATTCACACCACTTTTTTGAAACAGTAAAATGCGCCATATTTAATGACTTACTAATCACAGAGTAAAGAAGGCGAATTTTACTGTTTCAAAAATGTGGTGCCAGTTACGAAATCTGAATTGAAAAGAAGTAGTCCACTGGCAACACTGGCTCTGTCCAAAACTTTTTATTTTCATATAAAGTAAAATATAATTGAATCATCCTGCAAAATGATTTTGTTATGAATCGATCGGAAAGTCGTGTCATGTCGGGGGAAACAATTCGTAACGGAAAATTCTTCTAGGTAGTTGTTACATATCTGAATTAGTATGTAATAATTAACAGACAGAATGTTCCGGTGCAAATTGATTTACCCGACTCGACACGACTTTCCGATCAACCGAATATTTATACGAATTTTATTTAATAAAAAAATGTTTTAGGTATATTTATCTCGATTTACCTTTTATAATGATTTTTGTAAATGATCATTTGTTATGTTATAATAAACTGATATATTACCTTGTTGTACTCCGTAATATTACACTCAAAAAGTATTCAAAACACTTCTGCGGTTTGAAATTAAAAAATTCCTATTGTTGTAAAGTCTGCAGCTTTTAATAAGCGTACAAAGCGTCTTCAAATTTACTCATATATGCATTTCTTGCTTCATAATTTGCAGTCACATCTTAAGTCAGTCATGACTAATAATTATAAACAGTGAAGCTTATGACATTAAATAAATAATGTCTCATTTGAGCCGATACAGCTCAAGTCAATGAGTAATGTTGGAATTTACCGAAGGAAGAAATGAGATTTTTGGAATACAGTTTCGAGCATGCCGAATTTTTGGCAGCATTTTCTCCTAAACAAATTTTCGGCAAAACTAAAATTTTGCGCCAAAAATGTAACGAAACTGAATTTTCTGTCGATTTCTTATAATGTTTTTTAGGCTTTAAAAAGCCTTGGGTGTAAAGGGCAGTGTAACTATAAAAACTGTACGCTTCCCGAGTTTTTGTATTACTACAAACCGTCCGTGTCTTTAAAAGTTAATGACCGGAAATATGGATTAAATTCATAAAAATGTAATCCCATAGACTCCCGGCGCTAACTTTCTAAAATGAAAGAGCAGTGATTCATTTTTGTGAAAGGCTAATAATTTAAAAGACTAAGTTGGTTCATGTGGAACACAATATGTGTTTCAGGTGGCACCATTAACACTGTGTTACACCATCAGCTTCGTGATATAAGGATTAACAGTATTATTGCAACTTTACATGATTGAAAAAAATTACAGGATTTTAGCTCTAACGACTGGTTTTAAAGGGAAAAATCTTTTAAAAACAGGATGATCTGCAACCAAGCATAACCTACAAATCCGCACGTTTTTAACGACTGTCTAGTCGTCAACAAAAGAAAAAAAATTGGCGAGAAATATATTTATTTTTACCTTTTGAAAAATATTAATTTTTATTTATGTATTTAAACTAGTAACATTTTAATTTGAAGGATGTAATTCATGTTTTTAAACTCCATACTGGATACTTCTTTAATTCAGAAAACACACGATGGAACGTTTAACCCCTTAAGGGTGTTCTTAAATCAAAAAGGGCAACTTTGCGACACATGCATTAATTTATTTTTGTTCGGAAATGCATGATACTAGCAGGTGTTGTTATTCAGAAACTGTCTAATTGCACTCATTCTTTTGTTTTTTAAAAAACACAATAGATTTTTCATAACAAGCCTTCAAAGTTGACACTTTTGAGCATATTTCCCGACGAAAGCAGAAAAACCGGTCGAAAAGGGGGAGAAAAACGGGTGATTGCGTCATCGAAATAGCTTATAACTCGATAAGTAATTTAATTATCATAAAATGGAAAAATGAGTTCAATTCGAAATCGCTTTCATAGTCAGGCATTAAAATTTTATAACTTTCTGTTAAAAAATGAATTTGTAAATGTGTCAAAACGTTTTTCGCTTGTTAGCGGATCAGTTAACACTAGAATGCCGGGAAGGTGTCAAATCGACACCGATCACTGGAATGATGGTCGGTTCGAACCAGAAAAATCTTGAAGAAATATGTTATGTATCAGTTGCAATGAAATGAGCAAAACGAATAAATTAAATAATTTCAAACTATTTTTCTGGTTTAAAATGTATTTTATAAAAGTTGCGTAAAATTTCCCGGCGTTCTAGTGTTAAGAACACCCTTAATGGTCACATTAAATTACGATTTAAAAACTCAAATTCATTATTGCCACCACTTTTTTGACAAAATATTCATCTTATTTATTGACAAGTAAAATGATACCTGAATGAAACCAATTACACTCTTTTGTAAAACTGGTGGTATTCAAACAATTCTGAATAAAAGCCGTAAAGCTACAGCCCGTGAATGTTTCGGGCGCGACGATTAAGCGGTATGCTTGCTCGACTATATTAAAATGATTAAATTAAACAAAAGTTATTCATCAAAATAGTCTGGTGTAAGTTGTGATTTTTTTAAATAATAAAAATCTGCCATATTTATCAAAATAACTGCAAACCTGCCAGTAATCATGACGATTTCAAATAAACAAAAAAATAATTTTATAAAGATTTCAACTTTTATTAAATAGTTAGGTAAATTTCGTGAAAATCTCGTTGTCTGAAACAAAGGAAAATATCATTTTTGTTCGAAAAATTAATTTTAGTTCGTTATAATAGCATTTGGTTTTATTTATCATAAGTGGTAAATTACATATTAAAATCGTATACAACATTACAAAATGTTCAATCGCAACACCATAATTTTATCGAATAACTAGTCTACGTCGATCTCCCAAATTTAAAAGGAAAAATAAAGCTTATAATTATTGGTTTATATAAGAACAACTGTGTAAAATCGATAACGTTAAGGGAATTCACATTAAATAAAATTTTAAAACCACTTTCCCACTATTTTCATATACTAAATGCTAAATGTGAAAATACTGTTTTATATTATCTTTCTCATTCTCATGTCTTATAAAATAAAAAGAGCATAAATTACAGATACAATATTACAGGGTGTTTCTAAATTCATGGTCCAAACTTTAAGAGGTGATAGTACACATCAAGACAAACAATATTTAAATAGGAAACCAAGGGTCCCAAAGTCTTCCGAAGGAGATAGGCGCCATTAAAGTTTAGGGTCCAAAAATTCAAATGATTATGAAAAACAGAAAAATTGGTCGATTCGTTTGCAGTTTTCACTAAAATTATTCTTTATGTCAGTATTGTCTTGAAAATAAATTATAAAGATAAATTTCAAAAAATGACGATAGAGGGCGCTTTAGACTTTAGAATAACGAACAAATATTTTTTACCGTTATTTTTTGCATCTCATTAAAGGTTTTGTAAGCTTAGACTTAAACTTAAATTTTGAGCTCAAAATCTGAATAGTTGGAAGCAGTTAAGTAGCACAAACTTAACTGTGTTCAGAGGGTTTTAAATTCAAATGATTATAAAAAACGGAAAAATTGGTCGATTGATTTGCGGTTTTCACTAAAACTATACTTTATGTCGGTATTTTATTGAAAATGAATTATAAAGATAAATATCAAAAAATGCCGATAGAGGGCGCTTTAGACTTTGGAGTAACGTACAACTATATTTTACCATTATTTTTCGCATCTCATAAAATTTTCTTAGAAGCTTAGACATAAACTTAAATTTTGAGATGAAAAGCTGAATCGTTGGGAGTGGTTAAGTAGAGCAAAGTGAACTGTGTTCAATGGGGGTGGGGAGGTTCAAATTTCAAATTATTTTAAAAAACGAAAAAATTGGTCGATTCGTCTGCCGTTTTCGCTAAAACTATTCTTTATGTCAATATTTCCTTGAAAATAAATTTTAAAGATTAATTACAAAAATACCGATAGAGGGCGCCTTAAACTTTAGAGTAACCAACAACTATTTTTAAGCGTTATTTTTTGTATCTAATTAAATGCTTGCAAAATCTTAAATTTAAATTTTGAGCTCAAATTCTAAATAGATAGAGGGGTTAAGAAGCGGAAACTGAACAGTGTTCAGGAGTTAAAATGTTACCCTCCCCACCCCTCGAACACATTTCAAATTTCCGCACTTAATTACTCAAAACGATGCGGTTTTAGTGAAAACCGCAAATCAATCGACCAATTTTTCCGTTTTTTATAATAATTTGAATTTAAAATTCTCTGAACACAGTTAAGTTTGTGCTACTTAACTGCTTCCAACTATTCAGATTTTGAGCTCAAAATTTAAGTCTAAGCTTACGAAACCTTTAATGAGATGCAAAAAATAACGGTAAAAAATAGTTGTTCGTTACTCTAAAGTCTAAAGCGCCCTCTATCGTCATTTTTTGAAATTTATCTTTATAATTTATTTTCAAGACAATACTGACATAAAGAATAATTTTAGTGAAAACCGCAAACGAATCGACCAATTTTTCTGTTTTTCATAATCATTTGAATTTTTGGACCCTAAACTTTAATGGCGCCTATCTCCTTCGGAAGACTTTGGGACCCTTGGTTTCCTATTTAAATATTGTTTGTCTTGATGTGTACTATCACCCCTTAAAGTTTGGACCATGAATTTAGAAACACCCTGTGTATACTTAATCTCGCTTTCAATCAAATTAAAAAAAGAAAAAACAGTTAATCTTTTCTAGTAAAGTTTGAAGAAAATCCCCAAATTAATGTAATAGAATAACAAATTCTGGGAAAAACACATGAATTGGAATTCACAACTTATGCGTGCTTTACTTAATAAACATTAAAATCTTATAATAAAAAAAATTTTTTTCTTTTCTTTAATTTGTTACCTATTATTATTTTTATATTTCTTTTTAATATTCACTTTTAAATCTTAAAATTAATTTTTAATATTGCCTTTTAAATTTTAGTATTTATTTTTGATATATACTTTTATGTTATCCACAATGCTTGCATGTACAAAGGAAAGAAAATCATAATTTATTTAAATATATTACCATTTTCGGATTTACCATATAATTATAATGCACCAAATTTCTCATTACCATGTGCATTATAAATTTTGCCGGTAGTGCTGATTTTATTGAAACATTCCAAACCATAAAGTTATTTCTAGAATCAATTTGATGAACATCTATTTATCGTTGTTTAGCAACGCCGCCAATAAACAGATAACAAAAGAAAGAAAATGGCTCAAATTCCTCATACTTCTTTTCTTTGATTGCAAAAATCTTCATGAATCCATTGATGCCACAATCTACTTCTGAAAGAGTCCCTAACTAAAAGCATAAAAAGGCAATGTAATCTTGAATAAATGTGAATCATTTTCGGTAGACTGGTTCTTTAATTACCGGAATGGCCGAGTAATAGTGATTCAGGTAATCGTAATCATACAGAATACACCTTAAAAGATCGTATTTAATCCATCTTTCCAAAATTAAGTTGATGAATGAAGTCAATACACAAAAAAATCCGGGTGAACTTTATGAAGTGCAATGCTAGATAATATGGCACAGAATTAAAAGTTGTCTAATGCAAGGGATTAAATATGGTTTAACAATTAATAGTTTTATCTATCTATCTATCTATCTATCTATCTATCTATATATATATATATATATATATATATATATATATATATATTACAAATTTTAATTTTTTTTTTTTTCGCCAAAACTAACCTTTATATTATCTTAATTTTCTTATAGTAATATTCCGTACTTACTTCAACTTATTAAATTAAAATCTTGTTTCTAGATCTAATCTGTTAATCTTTATGGAAACGATATAAATTCTTAATTCGCCTTAAAAAAAAAAAACATTATTTCCAGTATGCGTAAATTTAAAAAGATGGCTCTAAATTAAAAATATTCTTAATTAAACTTTATTTCTTAATATTCCAAATAAAACTCATTTTTTCTATGTTTTTATCAACCCTTTTTAAGAAAATCTTATTAAATTTATTCCAAAACCATACCTTTCAAAAAATATCATTATTTTATTTTATCTATTTATTTATTTTCCCTCAGTCAACATTTGATATTGTGGATATCAATAAATTCATTTCTTTTCTTTTTCTCTAAAAATTAATCGTCTATAAAAATCATCTGCCTAAATATTTAAAATTCTGAGTTGATTATAAATTGGTTAAATAATATTTTTTTTAATAAAATTGTTGTCTGTCAAATATTAATCTCGACTCTGCGTATGAGTTATGTTTACATAAAAGAATGATGGTTTGAGACTAAAGAATGTTCTAGAATTTTCTTTTTAGATGTAAAAAGAGGAAGCCTCGGGAGGTGGTAAGAAGAAGGATTTTTGGGTTCTCTCTCCCATGAGTACGGCTGGATGTAGTAAATGATGGAATATTTTTTTGGATGTTTCGGTAAAAGATCGTCTGCAAAAGGAGCTTTTCTCTCTATTATAGCTACAGTTTAATAAAATGAACTTGCAACAGCCAAGGAGTGACTTATTGTATCGTCTACATTTATTTATTTATTTATTTATTTTTCTTTCGCTTGCCATGACTTCTGTGCGGAGAAAGGGAAACCTGGCGATGATGTTTCTGTCCCCCTAAGTTTAAAATGTCACATATATACGTAGTTTGTTATAAAAAGTGTTTGGACCAATTAAGGAACGCGATGCTTGTCGTAACAGGTCAAATACGGAGATTGATCAACTATGTAATGAACGTTCTTTTCCAGGTAAACATTAAAAACTTTTAAAAAGGTGTTTTTACCTTTTCTTTTCTTTGTTAATTATTATTATTTTTATATTTATTTTTAATATTAAGTTTTATGTTATCTATTATGATTTTGCTTGAAAAAAGAATATCTTTACAAATTTTGTAAATAAATTGCCATTTTCGGATTTACGAGTGCTGATTTTATCGAATCATTCTAACGTTATAAACCATGGAATTATTTCTAGAATCAAATTTATGAACATCTATTTATATTTGTTTAGTAACGCAGCATATAAACAGATAACAAAAGAAAGAAAAGCACTCAAATTCCTCATACTTTTCTTCTTTGATTGGAAAAATCTTCACGAATCCATTGATGCCACAATCTACTTCTGTAATAGTTCCTAAGTAAAAGCATAAACGCAATGGAATCTTGAATAAATGCGACTCATTTTCTGTAGACTGTTTCTTTAATTACCGGAACGGCCGTGTAATAGTCATCCAGGTAATCGTAGTTATCCAGATTACATCCAAAACGATCCTATTAAATGCGTCTTTCCAAAATTAAGTTAATGAATGAAGATAATACTCACAAAACATTCGGATGTACTTTTTGATATGCGATACGCTTAGCGGCTCATCAGGGAGTGCTGCATCAGATGTTTCTTACCACTAAAATTTGACAGAATCTTTTGTATTATTTATTCGGCAAATTTGGTTGATTAATTAAAACTGAAATTACTGTATAATTTCGTTGGTGTGAGAAATTTGATGCAGCACTTCTTGACGAGCCGCTATTGCTTAGAGGTAATCCAGTGACAGGCAATATGGCACATATAATTAAAAGTTGTTTAACACAAGGGATATTTTAAAAATTGTGTCAATAGTCCTTTATATTTATTTTTAATATTTAATGTTGTGCTATCCACTATACTTGCACTTACAAAAAAAAAAAAAAAATCTTTACAAATTTTGTAAATAAATTGCCATTTTCGGATATACCAGATAATGCAGGTGCGTTATCTGGTGTTTTAGGTGCGTTCGTAATCATGTAAATACGTAGCACCTATTGTTGTCGCTCAGTCCGTCCGTCTGTCTGTCCGTCTGTCCGTCTGTCCGTCCGTCTGTCCGCATATAACAACGCAAAAACTACCCAACCGAATCGTTTGAAATTTAAAATACATAATTATAACATAATTTTGTCGAGTCATTTCAAATTTTATGAAAATCGGATGGATAGATCAATTACAGGGACATTCAAAAGGATTCCGTTACCTTACTATCAATAGGGAAAAAAGTTTTAAATGCATTTTAATCGTTCGAAATTTAAAACATATAATTATTGCGTAATTTTGTCGAGTCATTTCAAATGTTATGAAAATCGGATGCATAGATCAATTACAGGGACAATCAAAAGGATTCCGTTACATTACGGTCAATGGGGAAAAAGTTTCAAATGCATTTTACTGATGTTACACTCATTCGAACATAATAGAATTGTCATGAATCTATGAAATATATACTAAAATATGCATTTTGCACAATCTGTGATGCAAAGAGTTTTTATTATTAAATTACAGGGCCACACAAAAGTATTCCACTATATAATGCTATACTGGGAAACATTGTTTGGGGCGTGTTTTAATTATATTCAACTATTTCACATTTTATGAATAAGATATACGTTGCTGAGGTGTAATAAAAATTACTTCCTGCATATTTACAGAGACGTAAAGATTTCGACTACTATACTGTATCCGGAGTACGCTCTGCTATATCCAGCAAGATTTGAATATTTTTAAAACTTCGTTATCGTACGAACGCACTTCATTTGCTACGTTCACGTGCAATTTCCAACGTGTTTATATTTATTTTTAATATTAAGTTTTATGTTATCTATTATGCTTTTGCTTGAAAAAAGAATATCTTTACAAATTTTGTAAATAAATTGCCATTTTCGGATTTACGAGTGCTGATTTTATCGAATCATTCTAACGTTTTAAACCGTGGAATTATTTCTAGAATCAATTTTATGAACATCTATTTATATTTGTTTAGCAACGCAGCCTATAAACAGATAACAATGCCCCACCAGTGGCCGAGAGGGTCCGACCTCTCAACTGGTAGACGGCAGGTGCTGGGTTCGAACCCAATCGCGGCCGTCGGCCTAACCGTTCGGAGTTTTCGTGGTTTTCTTCGAACCTTGCGTAAATACGGGTTAGGTTCCCTTAGAAAGACCCCCACGAAGGGCATCCCTCCCCCGGGCCTATATCCCTAGCGCAGATAATCGGCCGTCACAAAAATACACATACACAAATACACAACAGATAACAAAAGAAAGAAAAGCACTCAAATTCCTCATATTTTTCTTCTTTGATTGCAAAAATCTTCACGAATCCATTGATGACACAATCGACTTCTGTAATAGTTCCTAAGTAAAAGCATAAACGCAATGGAATCTTGAATAAATGCGACTCATTTTCTGTTGACTGTTTCTTTAATTACCGGAATGGCCGAGTAATAGACATCCAGGTAATCGCAGTTATCCAGATTACATCCTAAACGATCCTATTCAATGCGTCTTTCCAAAATTAAGTTAATGAATGAAGATAATACACACAAAACATCCGGATGTACTTTCTGATATGCGATACGCTTAGAGGCAGTAGCGGCTCATCAGGGAGTGCTGCATCAGATGTTTCTTACCACTAAAATTTGACAGAATCTTTTATATTATTTATTCGACAAATTTGGTTGATTAATTAAAACTGAAATTACTGTACAATTTCGTTGGTGTAAAAAAATTGATGCAGCACTCCTTGACGAGCCGCTATTGCTTAGAGGTAATCCAGTGACAGGTAATATGGCGCATATAATTAAAAGTTGTTTAACGCAAGGGATATTTTAAAAATTGTGTCAATAGTCCTTTATATTTATTTTTAATATTTAATGTTGTGTTATCCACTATACTTGCACTTACAAAAAAAAAAAAAAAAAATCTTTGCAAATTTTGTAAATAAATTGCCATTTTCGGATATACCAGATAAATATAATTATGCACCAAATTCCCTATTACCATTGTATATTATAAATTTTACCGGCAATGCTGATTTTATCGAACTATTCAAACCTTACAAATATTAGAGCAGAGTTGCCACAGACGACTAATTTTATATTCTATTCGCACCAGTATTTTTATAATGTAAAGCTCGAATTATATTTCTAATGCAAATGTTGTCACAGTGTATGTTAAAAATTTCTATTTTAAAAAGTGGTGACACGTAGAACTAAAAAATAGTCGCCTGTGGCTGCCTTGTAGAATTACTTCTAGAGACAATTTTCTGAATATCTATTTATCGTTGTTTAGCAACGCATCCTACAAACAGATAACAAAAGAAAAAAAAAGCACTCAGATTCCTCATACTACTTTTCTTTGATTGCAAAAATCTTCATGAATCCACTGATGTCCGAATCTACTTCTGTAAGAGTCTATAAGTAAAAGCATAAACACAACGGAATCTTGAATAAATGTGGATCCTTTTATGTATGCTGGTTCTTTAATTATCGTAATAGTGATCCAGGTAATCGTAGTCATACAGAATACAGCTTAAACGATCGTATTTTATCCGTCTTTCCAAAATTAAGTTAATGAATGAAGAGAATACACACAATACATCCGGATATACTTCCTGAAGGGAGATACAGTTAGATGTTATCCAATGTTAGGTAATATGGTGCATAATTAAAAGTTGTTGAACGCAAGAAATTTTTTCAAAAATATGTATTTATTTTTAACATTTAATTTTATGTTATCTATATGCTTGTACTTACAGAAAGAAAATCTTTGCAAATTTTGTAAATAAATTGCCATACTCGGATTTACCATATTAATAAATTGCACCAAACTTCTCATTGTCATGTAGATCACAAATTTTGCCGGCGGTGCTGATTTTACTGAACCATTCCAACGTTATAAACCATTGTATTATTTCTAGAATCAATTTTATGACTGTCTATTTATCTTTGCTTAGCAACGCAGCATATAAACAGATAACAAAAGGAAAAAAAAAAAAAAAAAAAAAAACACTCGAATTCCTCATACTTCTTTGAATGCAAAAATCTTCATGAATTCATTGATGCCACAATCTACTTCTGTAATAGTCTCAGGGCCTGATTACTAACGGGGCACTCTCCCACCAGGAAAAAGAAATAAAGAATTTTTCCTTATTCATGACAGTAATCGTGTATGAAAAGGGCGTTTAAAGAAGACGAAAATTTCTATAAATTTTTTCTGGTGAGAGAGTGCCCCGTTAGTAATCAGGCTCTGAATAGTCTGTAACTAAAAGCATAAACGTGATAGAATCTTGAATAAATGTGAATCATTTTCGGTAGACTGGTTCTTTAATTATCGGAATGGGCTGAGTAATAGTAATCCAGGTAATCGTAGTTATCCAGATTACATCTTAATTTTTTATGTATGTTTTTGGCTTTGGCAAGCAAGTCCTTCAATTTTGAAATCCTCTGCCGGAAGGTGGCTTTATAATAATGATTTTTGTATCATTTTCATTGTTGTACCATCGGAAAGTGTATGAAATTATCCATAGAACTGAATCAAAACTTTTGAGTATGTTTTTGACTATGGCCAGCAGGTTTTTCCTAAATCGGTCGAGAAAAAAGCACTATAATTCCAACGTCCAAGTCATTTTTTTTTATTCTACCATTCGAAAAGTGTAGCAAACGTGAAAAATGTAAGCAACTTCAACTTGCTTATATTACTATTGTTATACACAAGGTGTTCATAATTAAATTGACAGTAGTCAAAGTGTTCTGTAGCACGATCTAATTTGAGAGAATGACACCGAATTTTGTAAGAAAAATTACAAAACGGAAAATAGTTTTTCTAAAAAAAAAAGTTCCAAAAGTTACCGCGGGGGAATATGCCGAAGAAATGCCGAACCAATACTGAAATAAAATTGCCTTTTATTTAGAATATTTAACGATTTTTATATTGATTCTGTATTTTTTTTTTAATTCTTTTTTTCTATTACACAGCGCCACATATTCCCCTGGCGCTGATTTTTGGAGCTTTTTTCCGCGGAATCCTTCGTCTCCATTCTTGTTTAACTTTATTACAAAATTTGGCATCATTATCTCCATTAGATCGTGTTACAGCACACTCTGAATATTGTCAGTTTAGTTGTTTTCATCTTGTATATAATAATGTTATTGAGAAGACCTTTCTCACACGAGTGTTTTCTTACTTAATAAAAATATTTATATGAGGAATACACCTCATTCGCCACGTTTGACATACAATTTCCGAATTGCTTTACTATAAAACGGTAAAAGTGTACATAAAAGCATAAGACATATCAAAATAAATAGTTAGAGGAAATAGGGAAGATTGATTCAATTTAGCCCTCATACGCATAATTTGCCATCTTCTTTTAAGACAAAATGACCAGAGCCCGACTAGCAAGTTTCTGTGCTCAGGCAGTGTTGCCAGATGGGCTACTTATTTTAAATCCATATTCTTGACTGGCACCACTTTTTTGAAATAGTAAATTGCGTCTTATTTTTAATGACATATTAACAGAATTTTGCCGTTTCAAAAAAGTGGTGCTAATCAAGAAATCTGAATTTTAAAAAAGTAAGTCACTGGCAACACTGTTCTCAGGGCACTTTTAATTTTTTCGTGCCTCCTTAGATTAGTTGTTTACTGATACGAGTTTTATTTCCTTACATATTACGCTTTTATTCGAAAATAAACATAAAAAATTAAATATTCCAGAAAACTGAAAAAGAGTTCCTGGGATAAAAACAAAATATTTTTCTCTAATTTTTATTGAAATGCAGTTTTGCCAGTGGGCTACTTCTTAAAATTCAGATTTATTGATTAGCACCACTTTTTTGAAGCGGCAAAATTCCGTTTTCGCCTTCATTAATATGGCATTAAAAATAAGGTGCATTTTACTATTTCAAAAAAATGGTGCCAGTCAAGAATCTGAATTTAAAATAAGTAGCCCATCTGGCAACACTGTTGAAATGTGATTTTAACTATATACAGGGTGGTTAGTTATTAACGTCAGGTGTTCAGAGCCCTCTAGCGAGTAAAGTTTTGGGCGAAATATAACCAAATTTGATCATCATACATAATAGACCATGGAATTTCGAATTCTTAAAAAAAAAATGAAGAAAATAAAAAGTTTAAAAAATCGCCACTAGGGGCAATTTTAGCTAAAATGCGACTAAATTGCATTTAATTTGCATAAAATCAGCAATTTTGGCACACCAAAAGAGTATTAGTGTAAATGTCGAATGATTAAATGGCAAAAAATACAGTACAGATCAATTTGATACTGCTAGAATACTGCCCGAGCGCTGATGGTACCTGCACATTTTTCATCTCTTGTTCGACAATAGCAGTTACAACTTCGTCAACTTGTTATTGACTAGTCACTTTGCGTCCTAGGCCTTGTTGCCTCATAGTTTCAAATCGATGAATCATCTTTTGTAAATTTGTTATGCTCATCGGTTCTTTTGGCAAATTTTGTAATCGGTGAAATTCAGAACGAGCATCATTGCAATTATCGTTCTGCTGATAACACAGCTTGACTAGTAAAGTATGGTGAGAGTTGATAATGATGAGAACTCTCCCAGCCTTTTCTTTTATACTCATGATTGCTATACACAACTGATTTTATGCAAATTAATGCATTTTAGTCGGTAATCAACGCTAAAATCGCCCTATTGACGATTTTTAAAACTTTTTATTTTAATTTTTTTTTAAGAATTCGAAATCCCATGTATACGTCAATGTATACGTAATCCAACTCATACTGTATATGCTGATCAAATTTGGTTATGTTTTGACCAAAACTTTACTCACTAGAGGGCTCTGAACACCTGACGTTAATAACTAACCACCCTGTATTAAGAAATATTTTTGTCATTTCATCGTATTAATATGTCAAGTGACTTTTTTTCACAATTATAATTTTTTTAATGAAAATTTAGATGAAATTATGTAAAAATTCTGTACCAATCAGAAATTTCGAGCCCAGTCACTGGCCCTGGGTGCCCGTGCAATAGTCAGGGCATGAAAATGACATATAGCGTAATCTAGCGATTTTTATATATCCCTGCGCTTAAAAAAATAAACCTCATTAGATTTTCGAAAACAAATTGTCACTTTTAAATAAATATGGATAATGCGCCAAATCAGCTATTACCGTATATCATGTATTTTGTCGGCAGTGCTCATTTTTATAGAACTTTCAAATTTTATTAACTATACGTCGATTTCTAAAATCTATGTTATGAACGTCTGTCTGTTCGTTTCTGTATAAAAACATAGCAAAATTAAAATGACACTCAAATTCATCATACTGTTTTTCTTTGATTGCGAAAATCTTCGTGAATCCACTGTTGCCAAAATCTACTTCTCTAATTGTCCAAATAAAAGCAAACGCAACGGAATCTTTAATAAATGTGACTCCTTTTCGGTAGACTGGTTCTTAAATTACCAGAATGGTCCAGTAATAGTGATCCAGGTAATCGTAGTTACCAGATTAGATCTTAAAGGATCCCATTTAATACGTCTTTCCATAATTAAGTTAATGATCGAAGGGAAAATACCCACAAAAACATTCGGATGTATTTTTTGAATTGCTATAACACAGATGTAATGCAATGTCATGTCAGATAATATGGCGCATAAATAGAAGTCGGTTTCGATAAGAGTTGAGAAATGTATGTTCCTTATTTCATGTAAAAAGAATAAGGAAATTTTCTCATATTAATGTGGAGCGCAAAATAATCTTTTTCCCGCTTAGCAACGCTAAATATCCTGTCACTTTTTTGATCCATTATTAAATGTTAAAAGCAGGGTACTTACGGGCATAATTACTAAACTGATTAGCCACGCCCGAGACATTCACGGGCTGCAATCTGTACGGCTTTTATTGAGAATTGTTTGATTCTTAACAGTTCTATAAAATAGTGTAATTGGTTTTATTCTGGTGCCATTTTACTTGTCGTTAAATCAGAAGAATTTTTTTTTCAAAAAAGTGGTGGCAATAATGAATTTGAATTTTTAAACCGTAATTTAATGCGTCCATTAAGGAGGTAAATAGTTTATCTTTTATTCGATAAATGAATCACATCTTAGTTACAAATGATTATTTTCTCAGGAAGTCATGGGGATTTTTTGTTTACTTTTTCTGACAACTTTTCTACCTCTACCGAAAAATGGTAAGAATGATTTGATTACATAATTTTTGAATAAGTTAATCTGCAATATTTTTTATACGCTTGCAAATAAAAATGAATTTAAAAACTGTCAGAAAATAGTCCAGATTGGATTTAAGAATAAACTTAGACCGCTTCTGAAATTCATAGGCGCTACTTTCTAATTCAATTTTTAAATTAATTTTTTGTTCGTTCCGATAGTCATGAAATCGAGGAAAGTCTTATGTTGCAGGTACTGAGTAATGAAAATCCTTTTTTCATATTTTTGGTAAACTGAAAAGATCTTTCAGAAAACACTCTCAAACTTGACGTTTTTAATCTAATTTCCGAATATGACTGCGAATGAAATGTGCATTGAAACAGCAAACAAACAGAAAAATATTTTTTTTTTCATAACATATTGTTAAGTGATATATTTAGAAACGGAAAAAAAATGACAGCTGTACCTTTAAAATTTAGGATGCTTCCAAGCAAAAGTTAGAAATGGAACATCAGACACCAAAATAGAAGCAAAACTGAAACACGCACACACTAAAATATATTCCTGGATAATTTTCAGCTTCCTGGAGCAATTACTACTATCTAGTGATAATCAAAGGAAGTATTTACTACTGTTTTCTAAAAGTACTATTTCAAATGCATTATCCACTCAAGAGCTAAAACATTATGACCACCTACCTAATATCATGTTGACCACTTTTGACCCGCAAAATAGCCGCAATTTTTTGATAGATGACCGGAGATAAATTGTATTAGTTGTACAGGCAGCGGTCATACATCTCCTGGATATTCCAAGATGGCTGTTTTTTAGACTGGAAAGCCGTTGAATGACACCTAAATTTGTGCTCTGTCGGATTAAAATCCGTCGAGTTAGGCTTCTAGGACATTAACTGGAATTCATTATTATGCTCTTGGATCCAATTCAGCACAATTTGAGTCAAGTGACATGAAGCATTGTCTTGCACGAAGATTCCATTTCTATTTCGAAAGAAAGATACTATGTAATGATGTAAATGACCCGCAATGGTGTTCAAGTCGCCTGTGGCGTTTATGGTGTATTCTACAACAACAGGCTCCTGGAACGCCAATAAGAACGTTCCCCAAGCACTAATATCGTCACAAATGGTCTCTGTATGACCTTTTGTATAAGGGGGAGAAACAGTTCGCATAGAAGATGATGTACTTAAACACTGCCATCGAAGTGTTGAAGGATGAATCGAGTTTCATCAGACGAGACAACTCTCACCCTATGTTCCAGAGTCCAATCATGAAATGATGTTCAAGGTCCTAGTATAGGAGTATTTGTCGATGATGTTTGATTAATAGGAGCAACGTTCCGTTCAAGAATGGAACGTTGGCCCAGTAGTCTTACATTCAATAATGTCAGCTGAACTGTAATGCCCTGAAAGAATTCCACTTGCACTTGTATTGTCTTGGGATGAAAATTGAGCATATTTGAGGTGGTGATTTTGCTTACCAAAGGGAGAAAGTCTCTGCCGATTTTTTTACTTCATAACGACTGGAAAACCAACGCGAAGTCTTCTACTGATGGTTTCACCGCAATTTATCCACTTTGTACAAATATTAACAACGATATGTCCCGAACAACTCATAAGGCGTGAAGTTTTGAATTAACTCGTTCTGAGTCGTCGGGCGACTGAATTATGCTCTCTAAGTAGCTAAGATCAGCAGCCTTTACCCTCACAAGCAAACGTAAGAACAAAAATGAATTCTGTCACTCCCTAGCAACACTTAAATACTATTCCCACCGGATTTTGTGCATTCCATGTCATCCAGCCAAGTTTATTGCAAAATGTGCGGGTGGTCATAATGTTTTGGCTCTTGAGCGTGTGTGTGTTTTAAATGGGAAAGAAAACTGTCGTATATTAAACAAGGCTGTCACTGGCAGCATTTTTTAAATTTTTCTTTCACACTAATTTTTCAACTTTTCCAAAACAAAAAACTTTTACATTCGGGCTGACAACGTTGTCAAGAAATATAGATAATAAAAAATAAGCACTTTTAAAAAATAGCGGTCCGAATAGAGTATAAAAATAATCGCCTGTGGGAAGCACTATTTAAAATACCGTCGGTGTATAAAGGGTTAAATCCAGTTGAAACAAAAAATTGTTCATTCCCAACTCACGGGATAAATGCGTAATTTTAACGAAACAATCTATGTCCTCACATGCTTCATTTTCTTCATCTGCATTTAGTTTAGAAAGCATCTGCATTTAGTGTAGAAAGAAAAGGGCCTTTCAGGCCAATTTCTTTCAACACAAAATATTACTTTAATCTGTTTCAGTGCCTCTAAAGCAAGCATCAGCATCAATTACTTTATTGCTCATCGACAACAACAGTGACTTCTTCATAACAAAAAAGTAATCACTGCACTATCTGCTTCGTTCTTCGTAAGCTTAAGGGTGTATTCGAAAAAACGCTTTTCCACCTTCAACAGCTAGAAAATTTCCGATACAATTTCAGACACATTTTTAAAAGTAGAAACATAAAACTTGCTGAGGGGATTTTTGTAGAGATGTATATGGTGCCGTGGGATGTCATTTTACGCTCAATTCATCAGAATTTGATTTATAAAAAATTATCATCTCAGTATGACCCTTTTTTTTCGTTCACAGATCTCCCGTTTCGGAAAAATCGGTTCAAAATACCGTTTTTGATTGCTTTTTTTTTTTTTTTTTTGCAATATTTTCTGCATTTATCAAAGAATCGACAATGACGGCAGCTTGTGTACTTTCAAAATAAGACAATTTCACAATTTGATGCATATTAAGTGAATTAAAAAATAAATCGGAAAATAAGCAGTTTGAATAGAAATACACCCTTAAGTGTAAGGAACACACACACACACACACAAAAAATATTCGCCCGCAATCAATCCATCACCAATGATGGCGACATTTGGGGAAACTGACACAAAAAAAAAAATTGCACTTCTTAACAGCTACATGAAGCAGTCTTTGATTCCTGTCGGCCAATATGCAGGTCAAGGATGGTCATTCATCATACAGAACGACATCCACAAATAGAAACAATTTTTGCTGGTAAAACTTTATTTAAAAAAATTGTTCTATTGAAATGTTTTAACTTTTCTATTATTTTTTTTAAGGTATAACAAAATATTGTCTTTTCTTTAGTATGAAGGATACGACAGATGTTTGAGAACAAATCAACGACTGCTTTCAAACACGTTCTTTTTCAATTTGTTGAGGATCTTCTATGGAATTTCGAGAAAAAATCTTTTCGAAAATATATTATCTGTACTATTCTGTCTTTACATCTCGATTTTCAGAATAATTCCTCATGTATTTTTCTGGATATTTAACAAAAGTCTAAAATCGTAAGTTGCCGGTCACTTTTGACCATATAGTGTATTTGCGCGGGACACTAGCGATCAGTGCGAATCACCTCTTGAATGCAAAGAGTTGAAATACCGTCGGTATATAAAGGTTTAAATTAAATTGAAACAAAAAATTATTCATTCACAACTGAGATAAGTACGTAATTTTCACGAAACAATCTATATGCTTCATTTTCTTCGTCTTCTTTTAGTTATAAACCTTTATCATCCTTTCAGGCCAATTTCTTTTTACACAAAATATTGCTTTAATCTGTTTCAGCCTCTTAACTCTTTTCAGCACACTGTGCCCAGTCCGGAATTTTTAAATTTTAATTCCAAACTTGAAACTGGCATGAATAATATTTTAATAAAATTTTGCTTTTACAATCAAAGCGTGAAAAAAGGGATTCTAAATTTCTAAAAAAGTCATTCTTAAATTCCGGTGACAATTGTTAATTTCTCATTGTACTAACAGAATTTGCCCGTGCCGGAAAAGATTAAGCAAAAGTCTGCATCAATTACTTGTATTGTTACTCGACATACAACGACTTTTTCATAACAAAAAAGCAATCACTGCATTATCTGTTTTGTTCTTCATAAGCTTAAGTGTAAAGAACACACACATACAAAATAAAAAACATTCGCCCGCTATTAATTCATCACCGATGATGGCGACATTTTGGGAAAGAGAGAGAAAAAGAAATAAGAGCATTTCTTAGTAGCGACATGAAGCACTCTTTGATTGCTGTCGGCCGATGTGCATGTCAAGGATGGTCATTCATCATACAGAACGACATCCACAAACAAACAGAATTTTTTTTACTTCGCATAACATATTTTCAAGTAATCTTAGTGAAAAAAAAACGATAGCTTTACTAAGTTAGCAAGGGGGAAAAATGAAAGCTTTAAAAATTTAAGATGTTTCCAAGCAAAAGTTATAGATGCAACAGTAGACAACAAAATAAAAGGAAAACTGGCATACGCACGCACCAAATAGATTCCTGGACAATTTTCAGTTTCGTTGAGTAATTACTACTAATCTAGCGATGGTCAAGGGAAGTATTTACTATTTTCTAAAAAAACTTTTCAAATATATTTCATTTGTATATTTTAATTGGGATAGAAAACTATACTTTAAACAGGGACACCACAGACAACAATTTTTTTTTCAATTTTATTTCGCACCACAAAAAGAAAAAGCTAAAATTTTTCTAAAACAAAAAAAGCATTATCTTCCGCTCTGGGATAATTTCCAAGAAAATATGTAATACAAGATATATTTTTTATGTATAGTGGTGCTATCAGAATATAAAATTATCCGCCTGTGTAAGTATTGTTAAACTCTTTACACACAAGAGGTAATTCTCTCTTACTCTTTTTGTCGTTTCAGGTATTCTTCGTAAATCAAGACGCAAAATGCTTTGGACACTACTTATATCTTACAGTTTATTTCGCTGTCTTTTATCACGGATTATTCTGCCATGAGATAAAGCGAAGAAAATTAGTCTAAAATATAGGTGTCCAGAGCAGAAACTTACACGGGTCAGAGAGAATCACCTCTGGAGTGCAAAGGGTTAAGCTAAGTTGAAACAAAAAATTATTCATTCCCATTTCCAACTTACGAGATAAATATGTAATATTTACGAAAAAACATTTATGATCCTATGCTTCATTTTCTTCGTCTTCTTTTAGTTACAAAACTTAACTTTTTCAGCTTCTTAAGTAAACGTCTGCATCAATTACTTTTATTGCTCGTCGACAACAGCAATGACTTCTTCATAACAAAAAAAAAAAAAAATAATCACTGCATTATCTGTTTCGTTCTTCGCAAGCTTAAGTGTAAAGAAGACACACAGAAAAAAAAATATTCGCCCGCTATCAATCCATCACCGATGATGGCGACATTTGGGTAAATAGAGACAAAAAAAAATGCACTTCTTAGCGACATGAAGCAGTCTTTGATTCCTGTCGGCCAATATTCAGGTCAAGGATGGTCATTCATCATACAAAACAATATCCACAAATAAACAATTTTCGCTATCAGACTTTCTTAAAGAACATTGCTCTATAGAAATGTTTAACTTTTCTATTATTTTTTTAAAGGAATAACATAATATTGTCTTTTCTTTAGTATACAGATTACAGCAGGTATTTGAGAACAAATCAACGACTGCTTTCAAACACGTTCTTTTTCAATTTGTTGCCGGTCCCTTATGGAATTTCGAGAGAAAAAAATCTTCGCTGAAAAATATGAAAGACACTATTCTGTTTACACACCTGGATTTTCAGGACAATTCCTCGCGTATTTCTCTAGATATTTAGCGAGACGTTTAAAATCGTAACTGGACGGTCACCTTTGGTCCTATAGTGTATTTACGTGGGACCCTAATGATTAGTGAGAATCACTTTTCGAATGCAAAGGATTAAAATACCGTCGTGTATAAAAGATTAAACTAAGTAGAAACAAAAAATTATTCATTCCCAACTTACCAAATAAGTATGTAATTTTCACGAAAAAATCTTTATATGCTTCATTTTCTTCATCTTCTTTTAGTTATAAAACCTTTATCACCCTTTCAGGCCAATTTCTTTCTACACAAAATATTCTTTTAATCTGTTTCAGTCTCTTAAGCAAACGTCTGCATCAATTACTTGTATTACTTATCGACAAGCAACATTGACTTCTTCATAACAAAAAAGTAATCACTGCATTATCTGTTCCGTTCTTCGTAAGTCTGTGTAAAGTACACACACACAAAATATTCACCTGCTAAACATTCAGTATAAAATGCATTGCAATTTAGCAAATGCCTCTTCCCTCTCAGTTTTTTTAATTAACCATTGCGTATTATCCAGACAACACCACCCTTCACCGTGCTCTAATTTCTACCCACATATCCATTCTATTTTTTTTTTTTTTTTTTTTTTGTACTTTTAATTTATTGTTATTATTTTTATGCTTTGCTAATTTCTATACACTTTTTATGCAATATGTTAATTGTTTTTAAGATCATGTAATTACTAATTATATATTAAGTATAGCAGTGCGAACATATTATAAAAATAATCGCCTGTGGCAGCACTGCTTAAAATGCCGTAGGTGTATAAAGAGTTAAACTAAGTTGAAACAAAAAATTATCTATTCTCAACTTGAGAGATAAGTACGTAATTTTCACAAAACAATCTTTATGCTTCATTTTATTCGTCTTCTTTTAGTTATAAAACCTTAATCACCCTTTCAGGCCAATTTCTTTCTATAGAAAATATTACTTCAATCTGTTTCAGCGCCTCTTAAGCAAAAGTATACATCAATTATTTGTATTGCTGCTCTTCGACAACAACAATGACTTCTTCAGAACAAAAAAAGTAATCACTGCATTATCTGTTTCGTTCTTCGTAAGCTTAAGTGTAAAGAACACATACAAAAAAATATATTCGCCCACTATCAATCCATCACCGATGATGGCGACATTTGGGAGAAGAGACAAAAAAGAAAAAAAAATGCACTTCTTAGCAGCGACATGAAGCAGTCTTCGATTCCTGTCGGTCAATATGCAAGTCAAGGATGGTCATTCATAATGGAGAACGATATCCACAGATATTTTTTTATTTCGCATAACATATTGTCAAATGGTCTAAGTGAAAAAAAAAATGATAGCTGTACCGTTAAAATTTAATATGCTTCCAAGCAAAAGTTAGGGATGCAACATCTGAGAGTAAAATAGAAGAAAAACTAATACACGCATGCACCATAATCGATTCTTAGAAATTTTTCAGCTTCCTGTAGCAACTATTGCTATCTAATGATGATCAAGGGAAGTATTTACTATACACTATCTACCAAAAAGTATTTGTACACTTTCAGTTTTTGACATTTTGTCAAATATTTAAAAATATACTGGTCGGATTCTTCTGGAACTTCAGAAATATAAAGATTATGTTTCACTTTATATTTATTTACATTCATTTGTTGAACAGGTAATTAGGGGGCCGGCAAAAAAACAAAGAATAATAGAAATATTTGGGATCGCCCTGTACATGAAAATGCACGAAACGACTTATCGCTTTAGAATACAAATATATGAATACAGTAGAATATGTACACTATTTTTTGTGAGAATAGCATGTATATTTATGGCGATAGAGCGATTTTTTTGAAGAATTCAAAAAATTCTGGTATGTTTTTTGTTTATATCATGCTGGGTTTTTGACAAAATTTAACGCAAATTTCAGAAAAATTGACAAAATGCAGTAGAAAAAATGTAGCGCAATTGGAATATAAATATATTAAATATTTTATGAAATATGAGTAGTTGTATAAAATAATTTTTATCTGCGCATGCGCGAACTAGAAAAACATTTTTTTTACATCATTTAATAGTCAATTCTATGGAGTGACTTATAAAAAAAATCCAATCAAATATCGTGAAAATTCAAAAAGATATCATTATTTTAGTGAGATGTTTTTACTCTGCTCTCTAAAAACGGCTGAATCTTAAGGGATTCTCCACAAATTGACATTTTTTAATAACTGACATTAAAAAAAAAAACTAGTATTGAATTAATACAATATCTAATACAATATTGCTGCTAATAAGTACTTGACAATTGTGATAGAAAAGAAAAAAGAGCTTTATTCGCATTCAGGGCCAAAACTAAGAGAGGGGGGGGGGGGGGAGAAGGGCATGTGTCTCGGGCGCTAGGATGAAAGTGTTCCAAATGTATCTTTCGTTTGGCGATTTTTTTCATGGCTATGTTTAGCATGATATTGTCAAAATCGTCCCATTCAAAGCATTTCTCCTATACCAAAGCATAGAAGAATCTAATGATGATGGCATAAAGATCCCGCATAAAGCAGATTTTTTTTTTTTCGTTTTGATTCGGTTTCACGATTTTAAGGTATCATTTTTTTTAAACAAAGCAGACTACTTTAATCAATATTACATATTTTAAGTTTTAAAATAAGTCGGCTATTAATAAATTAGAAAATTTTTCTTTGCAAATACTTTTGCAGATGCTTTGCAAAGAAGAAAAGGGAGGGGGGGGGGGAATTCACCAAAATTCATTGAAATATAAATATATTAAATATTTTCTAAAATGTTCTATGTCATGCAATATTTTCAACCAAATATAAAGCCACATTCAGAAAAATTCGCAAAATGTAGTAGAAAGAATAAGGTGCTATTGAAATATAAATATATTAAAAGTTTTCTAAAATATGAGTATTTGTATGAAATATTTTTTAATCAGCGTATGCGTGAACGATAAAATTTATCATTTTACATAATTTAATATTCAACTCTATGGAGCTACCCGTAAAAAAATCCGATCGAATTTCGTGGAAATTCAGAAAGTTATTGTGGATAGGAGTGAACTGATTTTCAATTGGTCTCTAAAAGCAGTTGAATGACGTCAGATTTTACGCAAATTGCCAAATCTCCATTTACGTTTTTTACTGGTGATTTACTTCTTTTCTTAGATAATTACTAGAACGAACCTATTTCAGGATAAAAATAATTATAAACAATCGAAGCATTTGTGTCAAATCTACCCATTGATACATAATTGATAATGACTCTTATGCAAATGCCGATATCTGCGATCCTGAAATACGTCAAGTTCTCCACTGTTAAATGTGGTGTCGAAAACAACACTGACATCAATCGCATGCATGATGCCAAGAAGAACAGAGCTGTCTGATTTTGAGAAAGGTGTGATCATCGGGTACCACCGAAAATGCCGATCTTTAATCGACATATCTAGCGAGCTTAATTACCCCAAAACGACTGTGGCTTATGTGATTAGAAAATGGAAGCTGAATGGTGATTGTCAGAATGTGGCCAGAGTAGGCAGACCGACGAAACTGGGAGATAGAGACCGACGGGTTCTGTCTAGAGAAATTCGGAAGAACCGCAACCAACCAATGTTACACATACGCCAAGAATTTCAACAAGCTTCAGGATGTGTTGTTTCCATGAATACCATCCGTAAGGAAGCTCATCTGCTTAATTTTTATGGCCGTGCTGCCGCCCATAAGCCTTTAATCACCAAGTCCAACCGCGCAGCTCGGTTAAGTTGGTGCAAAACACGCCAGCAATGGATTGTACAGCAATGGAAACAGGTTCTCTGGAGTTATGAATCAAGATTCACCCTCTGCCGTTCTGATGGTAGGGTCTGGGTCTGGCGTCTGC
Source organism: Maratus speculifer (assembly GCA_964019185.1). Taxonomy (NCBI): domain Eukaryota; kingdom Metazoa; phylum Arthropoda; class Arachnida; order Araneae; family Salticidae; genus Maratus; species Maratus speculifer. Next base: position 315,936,931 of record OZ025295.1, read on the forward strand.
CTGGAGAACGCCTCCTACCAGAATGTATTGTGCCCACAGTTAAATTTGGCGGAGGGGGAATTATGTTCTGGGGTTGTTTTTCCTGGTTCGGACTAGGACCCTTGGTCCCAATTCATGGTAAGCTCAATGCCGATGCCTACTGTAATATACTGGACAACAGTGTACTTCCTACGTTGTGGCAATACTATGGATTGGACCCATGTTATTTCCAGGATGACAACGCAAGCTGCCATGTAGCGAGGTCCAGCATGGATTGGTATGCTGATAATGGAGTGCATCGACTCGAGTGGCCTGCCCAGAGCCCAGACCTGAACCCAATAGAGAACCTCTGGGACGAGTTGGATCGTCGAATTAAGGCGGGTGACACACGCCCAAAATCAGTAAAAGAGCTTACCTGTCTTGTGCAAACAGAGTGGAATAAAATACCATTAAATGTAATACAAGGACTAGTTGAGAGCATGCCCAGGAGAGTCGCAGCTGTAATTGCCTCTCGAGGAGGATCTACAAATTATTAAATGTGAACAGGGCCAAAACCAGTCTTTTTTAACCGAGGCAAACGTGGATTTTGAAGGTACCCCTTTCCCCCTCCTTCGCAAAGCATATTTACAAAGAAAATTTCTCCAATTTATTAATAGCCGACTTATTTTAAAACTTAAGATATGTAATATAAAATAACGTATTCTGCTTTATTAAAATACTCCAATTTGATATTTTAAACCGAATCAAAAAAATTCTACTTTCAACAGGATCTTTAAGGCCCTTGTCCCTGCCCGCGAAGACACTGCTGAGCTAATGCTATTCCTGTGGGGAGGCATTTTTCTAATAACTCTTTCGCATTTTGAAATTTTCATTTTTTTTTTTTTTTTTTTTTTTTTTTTTGGCATTGGATGGCGGAAGTCCCTCTCAAAATCGCTCCTTGACTACTTTTTCGATTTGAGTCATAGATATTTTTTATAAAGTTAGTTTCATTTTCAGAACCGCTTTTGGAAGTGAAAGAAACATTATAAAAATATCTACGCCAAAATTGAAAAAGTAATCACGGAGCGATCTTGAAAAGGACTTCCGCTATCCAATGCAAAACATATTATTTAAAAATGTCCAAATGCAAAAGAGTTAGAAAAATGCATCCCCATAGGAATAGCATTAGCTCGTGAGCATCTTCGCGGGTAGGGGCAGGGACCTTAAGCCATCATCATTAGATTTTTTTATGCTTTAGCATAGCCCAGATATAATAATTTTAACAATATTATGCTAAACATAGCCATGAAAAAAATCGCCAAACGAAAGATACATTTGGAACACTTTCATCCTAGCGCCCGAGGCACATGCCCTTCTCCCCCCCCCCCTCTCTTGGTTTTGGCCCTGAATGCGAATAAAGCTCTTTTTCTTTTCTATCACAATTGTCAAGTACTTATTAGCAGCAATATTGTATTAGATATTGTATTAATTCAATACTAGTTTTTTTTTAATGTCAGTTATTAAAAAATGTCAATTTGTGGAGAATCCCTTAAGATTCAGCCGTTTTTAGAGAGCAGAGTAAAAACATCTCACTAAAATAATGATATCTTTTTGAATTTTCACGATATTTGATTGGATTTTTTTTATAAGTCACTCCATAGAATTGACTATTAAATGATGTAAAAAAAATGTTTTTCTAGTTCGCGCATGCGCAGATAAAAATTATTTTATACAACTACTCATATTTCATAAAATATTTAATATATTTATATTCCAATTGCGCTACATTTTTTCTACTGCATTTTGCCAATTTTTCTGAAATTTGCGTTAAATTTGGTCAAAAACCCAGCATGATATAAACAAAAAACATACCAGAATTTTTTGAATTTTTCAAAAAAATCGCTCTATCGCCATAAATATACATGCTATTCTCACAAAAATTAGTGTACATATTCTACTGTATTCATATATTTGTATTCTAAAGCGATAAGTCGTTTCGTGCATTTTCATCTACAGGGCGATCCCAAATATTTCTATTATTCTTTGTTTTTTTGCCGGCTCCCTAATTACCCGCTTAACAAATGAATGTAAATAAATATAAAGTGAAACATAATCTTTATATTTCTGAAGTTCCAGAAGAATCCGACCAGTATATTTTTAAATATTTGACAAAATGTCAAAAACTGAAAGTGTACAAATACTTTTTGGTAGATAGTGTAGTTTTCTAAAAATACAGTTTCAAATACATTTAATTGTGTGTTTCATTGGGAGAGAAAACTATGGTACTTTACAAAGGCTACCACAGGGAGCATTTTAAAATTTCTCTTTTTCACCACTTTTCCAAAACGAGATGTTTGCGTTTTCTCTGTAAACATTTTCAAGAAAATATAAAACACAATTATACATTTAAAAAATAGCGGTTCGAACAGAATATAAAGATTATCGTCTGTCGCAGCACTGTTTAAGATACCGTTGATACATAAAGGTTTAACGCTTTCCGACACGGGCAAAATCTGTTAGTAAAATGAGAAATTATCGACTGACACAGGAATACGCGAACGAATTTTTTAGATATTTTGAAATCCCTAATTTAAGCTTTTATTGTAAAAGCAAAATTCTACTAAAATATTACTGGTGCCGTTTGCAAGTTCGGAATTAAAATTAGGTATCCCAGACCGGGCACAGTGTGCCGGAGAGGGTTAAAGAACATTGCTCTATAGAAAAGTTTAACTTTTCTATTATTTTTTAAGGAATAACATAATATTTTCTTTTCTTTAGTATACAGATTACCTAAAAATTATGGTCTCTGCCAGCACTGTTTAAAATACCGTCGGTGTATAAAGGGTTAAACTAAGTTGAAACAAAATATTATTTATTTCCAACTTACGAGATAAGTGAATAATTTATATGCTTCATTTTCTTCATCTTCTATGAAACCTTTATGTCTCTTTCAGGCCAATTTCTTTCTACACAATAATATTGCTTTAATCTGTTTCAGCGCCTCTTAAGCAAACATCTGCATCAATTGCTTGTATTGCTCATCGACCACTACAATAACTTCATCATTACAAAAAAGTAATCACTGCATTATCTGTTTCGTTCTTCGTAAGCTTAAATGTAAAGAACACACGCACAAAAGAAAAAATATTCGCCCGCTATCAATCCATCATCGATGATGGCGACATTTGGAGAAAGAGAGACAAAAAAAAAAAAAAAAAAAAAAAAAAAAAAAATGCATCTCTTAGCAGCGACATGAAGCAGTCTTTGATTCCTATCTGTCAATATGCAGGTGAAGGATGGTCATTCATCATGCAGAACCACACAGAGAAACAAACAGAATTTTTTTATTTTACGTAACATATTGTCATGTAATCTAAATGAAAAAATTGTAGCGTTACCAAAGTAGCAAATAAAAAAATTATAGCGTTACCAAAGTAGCAAATGAAAAAAATGATAACTTTACCTTTAGAATTTAAGATGATTCCAAGAAAAAGTTAGGGATGCAACATCAGACAACAAAATACAGTAGAACCCCGCTAATTCGGACCCCGATAATCCGGATCTCCGGATAATTCGGATCGGTTTGGTCATTTTTTTTTTCAAGTTTGAGAAGCGATTGGATAATTTCCATAACATTAACTTGTTTCATCGTCGTATTCTAAATAAAAAAACTTTTTCTGACATGTTTTCGGAATAATTAAGCAAAGTAAACATTATTACTGTCTGAAAATATTCAATAAGTTTAACATAAAGGTGATTTTCTGTTAATATGTTATATTTTATTTCATTTTTTTTTCTAATTCTCCGGATAATCCGGTTTTTCGATAATCCGGATTGGGTCCGGTCCCAATTAATCCGAATTATCGGGGTTTTACTGTTGAAGCAAAAGTAACACACGAACACCACATAATAGATTCATGGACAATTTTTAGTTTCCTAGATTAACTATTGCTCTCTAATGATTTTCAATGGAAGTATTTACTATTGTTTTCTAAAAATACCTTTTCAAATTCATTCAGATATGTGTTTTAATTGGGATAAAAGTATGGTACTTTAAACAAGGCTGCCAGGGAGTATTCTTTTAAGGCTGTTCTTAAATCAAAAAGGGCAACTTTGTGACAGATGCATTAATTTATTTTTGTTCGGAAATGCATGAAGATAGCAGGTGTTGTTATTCAGAAACTGTCTAATTGCACTCATTCTTTTGTTTTTTAAAAAAACATAATAGATTTTTCATAACAAGCCTTCAAAGTTGACACTTTTGAGCATATTTCCCGAAGAAAGCAGAAAAACCGGTCGAAAAGGAGGAGAAAAACGGGTGATTGCGTCATCGAAATAACTTATAACTCGATAAGTAATTTAATTATCATAAAATGGGAAAAAAAAGTTCAATTCGAAATCGCTTTCATAGTCAGGCATTAAAATTTTATATCGTTCTGTTAAAAAATGAATTTGTAAATGTGTCAAAACGTTTTTCGCTTGTTGAGCGGATCAGTTAAGAACACCCTTAATTCTCTTTTTCACCACTTTTCCAAAACAAAAAACATTAATATTCTCTCTGACTACATTTTGAAGCAAATATATAACACAAAATACCTTTTAAAAAAAAATAGCGGGGAGAACAGAATATAACAAGTTGGAAATCGCACGTGAAGCGTAGCAAATGAGGTGCGTTCGTACGATAACGAAGTTTTAAAAATATTCAGATCTTGCTGATATAATAGACAGTACTTCGGAAGAGTATAGCGGTCGAAATTTTTGTGTTCCTGTTAATATACAGGAAATAATTTTTATTACACCTCAGCAATGTATATCGTATTCATAAAATGTGAAATAGTTTAATATAATTAAAACACGTTCCAAACAGTGTTTCCCCGTTTAGCATTATGTAATGGAATACTTTTGTGTGTCCCTGTAATTTAATAATAAATGTTCTTTGCATCACAGATTGTACTAAATGTATATTTTAGTACACATATACTTCACAGGTTCATGTCAATTTTATTATGTTCGAATGAGTGTAACACTATTAAAATGCATTTGAAACATTTTTTCCCATTGACCGTAATGTAACGGAATACTTTTGATTGTCTTTGTAATTGATCTATGCATCCGATTTTCATAAAATTTGAAATGACTCGACAAAATTATGTAATAATTACAGGGTGTCCAGCAAATAACACCCTGATTTCAAATTTAAATTTCTCAAAAACAAAAATCGGTAGAACTATGCGGTAAACGGTTTCTTTATTAGGTAAGCTGTAAAAATGTTATACTAAAGTTTCGAACGGTGAATATTTTGAAAAGATTGTGTTCTGATTGCAAAGAATGCTCGACTTGACGTTTTTCTTGCTTTAGATTGCTTGTAGAGAACGAGTTTTTCGGGGTACTTAACCACAGAGTTGCCAAGTCTCCGGCTTTTTGCGCACCAGTATTATTTTAGAGAAAATGTTTTAATTTTAAATCGGCGAAACGTTTCAATTCAATGAAAGAACTTTTTCTGTATTATTTTACTGGTATCCAAAAAGCCGGAGACTTGGCAGCTCTGTAACCATATATTTAGAACTAAATTTTTGAAATTTCTGAAATTCCAAAAATTTTGTTCCAAAAAACTTTAAAATATGGCGTTGTCCGCCCAAAATCTCATTCAAACCAAGCAATTTAAAGCAAGAAAAATGTTAAGTCAAGCATTCTTTGCTATCAGAACATAATCTTTTCAAAATAGCCACCCTTCGAAACTTCTGTGTAACATTTTTACAGCTTTCCTAATAATCAAACCGATTACCGCATAATTCTATCGATATTTGTTTTTGAGAAATTTAATTTTGAAATCAGGGTGTTATTTGCTGGACACCCTGTATGTATTTTAAATTTCAAACGATTTGGTTGGGTAGTTTTTGCGTTGTTATATGCGGACAGACAGGCGGACGCCGGACAGAATGACAACTATAGGTGCTACGTATTTATATAATCACGAACGCACCTAAAAATTATGGTCTCTGCCAGCACTGTTTAAAATACCGTCGGTGTATAAAGGTTTAAACTAAGTTGAAACAAAAAAATATGCATTGCCAACTTACGAAATAAGTAAATAATTTTCACCAAGCAATCTATATGCATCATTTTTTTCGTCTTCTATAAAACCTTTATCAACCTTTCAAGCCAATTTCTTTCTACACAAAAATATTGCTTTAATCTGTTTCAGCCTCTTCAGCAAACGTCTGCGTCAATTACTTGTATTGCTCATCGACCACAACAATGACTTTTTCATAACAAAAAAGTAATCACGACATTATGTGTTTCGTTTTTCGTAAGCTTAAGTGTAAAGAACACATACATAAAGTTTATATATTCGCCCGCTATCAATCCATTACCGATGAAGGCGACATTTGGGGAAAGAAAGAAAAAAATTGCACCTCGTGACAGCGACATGAAGCAGTCATTGATTCCTGTCGGCCAATATGGAGGTCAAGAATGGTCATTCTCATTCATAATACAGAATGACATCCACAAACAAACAGAAATTTCGCTGGCCAGACTTTATAAAACAAGTTGGAAATTGCACGTGAAGCGTAGCAAATTAGGTGCGTTCGTACGATAACGAAGTTTTAAAAATATTACTTTCATATGTCAATCTCATAAAATTGTAAATAGTGAATTACAATTAAAACGCTCATCAAACAATGTTCTTCCTATACCATTATATAATGTAATACTTTTGTGTGGCCTTGTAAATCAATAACAAATGTTCTTTGCACCACAAATTATGTATGATGTATATTATAATATGTACTTTATAGTTGCATATAAATTTTATTAAGTTCGTATGAGTGTAACACGATTAAAATGCATTTGAAACATTTTTCCCATTGACCGTAATGTAACGGAATACTTTTGAGTGTCCCTATAATTGATCTATAAATCCGATTTTCATAAAATTTGAAATAACTCGACAAAATTATGTAATAATTATGTAGTTTAAATTTCAAACGTATAGAATATATTTGAAACTTTTTCCTAATTGACCATAATGTAACTGAATAATTTTGATTGCGCCTGTAATTGATCTATGCACACGATTATCAAAATATTTGAAATAACTCGACAGAATTATGTAATAATTGCGTATTATAAATTTCAAACGATTAAAATGCATTTGAAACTTTTTTCCCCATTGACCGTAATGTAATGGAATACTTTTGATTTCCCCTGTAATTGATCTATGCATCCGATTTTCATATAATTTGAAATAACTCGACAAAATTATGTAATAATTATGTATTTTAAATTTCAAACGTATAGAATATATTTGAAACTTTTTCCTAATTGACCATAATGTAATTGAATACTTTTGATTGCCCCTGTAATTGATCTATGCACACGATTATCAAAATATTTGAAATAACTCGACAGAATTATGTAATAATTGCGTATTTTAAATTTCAAACGATTAAAATGCATTTGAAACTTTTTTCCCCATTGACCGTAATGTAATGGAATACTTTTGATTGCCCCTGTAATTGATCTATGCATCCGATTTTCATAAAATTTGAAATGACTCGACAAAATTATGTAATAATTATGTATTTTAAATTTCAAACGATTCGGTTGGGTAGTTTTTGCGTTGTTATATGCGGACGGACAGACGGACGGACAGACGGACGGACTGAACGACAACTATAGGTGCTACGTATTATATAATTACGAACGCACCTAAAAACATTGCTTTATTAAAATGTTTAACTTTTCTATTATTTTTTTTAAAGGAATAACATAATATTGTCTTTTCTTTATTATACAGGGTGCGTCAGGTATTTGAGAAGAAATCAACGACTGCTTTCAAACACGTTCTTTTTCAATTTGTTAACGGTCCCTTATGGAATTTCGAGAAAAAAATTTTATCGAAAAATATGACCTGTACTAATTTGTTTACACACCTGGATTTTCAGAATAATTCCTCATGATTTTTTCTAAATATTTAGCAAAAGGTCTAAATTTATAAGTGGCTGGTCATCTTTGGCCATACAGTGTATATCGCGGGACACTAGTTATCAGTGAGAATCATGTCTCGAATGCAAAGGGTTAAAATATCGTCCGGTGTATAAAAGGTTAAACTAAATTGAAGCAAAAAATTATTCATTCCCAAAATTACGAGAAACAAACTTTTCTCGTAACTTTGGGAATGAATAATTTTCATGAAACAATCTATATACTTCATTTTCTTCGTCTTCTATAAAACTTTTATCACCCAATTTCTTTCTACACAAAATATTGCTTTAATATTTTCAGCCTCTTAAGCAAACGTCGGCATCAATTTACTTGTATTGATAATTGACAACAACAAAGTCAAAATAAATATAACAAAAAACAAAATTTTCATAACAAAAAAGTAATCACTGCATTATCTGTTTCGTTCTTCACACACACGCAAAAAAAAAAAAAAAATATATATTCGCCCGCTACCAATCCTTTACCGATGATGGCGATATTTGGGGAAAAAGAGTAGAAAAAGAAATGCACTTCATAGCAGCGACATGAACAGTCTTTGATTGCTGTCGGCCAATATGCAGGTCAAGGATGGTCATTCATCATACAGAACGACATTCACAAATAGAAATTTCGCTGGCCAGACTTTATAAAAAAAAAATAAAAAAATAATAAAAAATAAATAAATAAAAAAAAAAAAAAAAAAAACATTGCTTTATTAAAATGTTTAACTTTTCTATTATTTTTTTAAAGGAATAACATAATATTGTCTTTTCTTTAGTATACAGAGTGCTTCAGGTATTTGAAAACAAATCAACGACTGTTTTCAAACAAAAATATACACAAGTATTAAAGCAATATTTTTATCTTAACTGTTTGTATAGAAATCACTGTCAAGTGCAAAACTGATTGTAGGGACTGATCAGTAACATTGTCTTTTCTTTAGTATACAGAGTGCTTCAGGTATTTGAAAACAAATCAACGACTGTTTTCAAACAAAAATATACACAAGTGTTAAAGCAATATTTTTATCTTAACTGTTTGTATAGAAATCATTGTCAAGTGCAAAACTGATTGTAGGGACTGATCAGATTGTCTTTTCTTTAGTACACAGGGTGCGTTTGAGAACACGCCAACGGCTGCTTTCAAACAAGAATATATACATTAGAGATAGGGCTAGTTCCATGGGTTTTGTAGTGTAAGTCACATTACCTTATAATTGCTATGCTTGTTTGCCACCGTTATTTTCGAAAAGTCTGCTTGACCTTATTCAATTAATGAGAATGTGCCGATAAAATAAATCACATTTTTTCGTACTAAAATACTGGTAGCCAAAAATCGTAGCCTGTGACTTACACTACAAGTACTCATGGAAATAGCTATAGAACAATATATTTATTTTAACTGTTTGTACAGATGACCACATACACATTTCATAACATCGTTCATTGAAATTACTGCCAGCTGCAATAACCGCCTCCTTAGGTAGTCAAATCTAATTGCAGGGAATGATCAGTAATAATGTCATTTTTTTAGTATACAAGGTGCGTCAAGTATTTGGGACCAAATCAACGACTGCTTTCAAAGAGGAATACACACTAGAGATAGGGTAATATTTTTATTTTAACCGTTTGTGAAGGTGGCCACATACACATTGCATAATATCGTTCATTGAAATCACTGCCTACGGCAATAACTACCTGCACAAGCTGTCAAAACTGATTGCAGAGAAAGATCAGATGAGTATTGGACATAGCTGCCAACTTTTACGCATTTTTCCTACCACAAAAATTTTATAGTAAATATTGTCTTATTTAATCGTCGAAATCTTATGATTAAACAAATAGAAAATCTCTGTACAATTTTGGTGGTAGCAAAAATGCGTAAAAGTTAGCAGCTATGGTATTGGGAACATTTGCCACTGTATACACAACGGCTGCCTTCAAAAGTACAACAATGTTATGACTATTGGGGTCTATTTCAAATACGCCACATACATAATAGGCCATTCGGTTAATATCTGAGTAGCTAGAGGGCCAAGAAGTTGAGGTTGACATTGTCGTGAATGTTTTTGCCATTCATTTTTGGGTTGTATGGGTTATTGTGGGATAGTGCAGAGTCTTTTTGAAAAACATACTGCCTCCCATGCGTTATAGAAACAATTTAGTGCTCTCAAAACTAATTTTTTTAATTTTCAATGGAAATAATTTTTTTGGAAATAATCATAATATATATATCTCTTATTTCCCAATTTTTTAAAAAATATATATTCAATAGTTTTTGAGATACAGATTTTTCTTTTTTTAAATTAACAAAAAATAGCAATATTTCAAAATGCTCCATGCGAGATTCTTTATGCCCAATTTTTCAGATTTTTTGTTTAAAATGCTCTCAATGTATGTGTTAACAAATGTTACTAAGCATTTTTGGCATATTACTGAAAAACACTTAAAAAATGATTTTAACTTAATTTTTTTGTATTTTGCGTTAAAAAATCATTAAAAATTTCATATAACTGAAATTTAAAAAATTTACATGCGTCTAAAAAAATTTATTTCTTGTAACTTTTGTTAACACATACATAAAGAGCATTTTAAACCAAAAATCCGAAAATTTGGGCATAAAGAATTTCGCATGGAACATTTTGAAATCATGAAAACGACGAAAATATTCATTCTGAGAAAAACAGGTTTTAGTAACTACAGTGGCTATAATTGCTTAATATTTTCCTACTGACACAGTTTCAGCTATTAAGGGATATAATATCATTTCTAGCTTATATGTAAGTGTTTTATGTTTTTATGGTAAATTCACATAAAATATGTGGCTTCGACAGTAATTCATGCAAAGGACGTGAAGTATCTGAATTTTAAAAAATCTTCTCAAAAGTAACATTTTGTATTTTCTAATGAAGTTTTTTCAAATTTTACTAGAAATATTCATGGTATAAATACCTCTTATTGTATAAATTTTTGTTAAATATTTTTAATATTTTAAATATATTAATATTTTTTAATTTACGCTAAAAAGATTGGGGACAAAAAGCAATTCCTCTAAATACATTGTAAACAAACGCTTAAAGAAACAGATAAAAGTTACAGTTAAAGTATTGTTTTGCGAAATCCCAAAATTAATAATTTCAGTGCAAAATAACATTTTGTATGGTAAAACTAAAAACTAGGCTAAATTTTACGGATGTGAATCGGCAAAAAAGTAAACAAAGGGGCGTGACACAATCAGCTGATTGGACAAAAATGCTTCTAACTCCAGTAAAAATAGTCGAAATTGAAAAATTGCTTTTGTGTTTAGTAGCAGGGAGTTCATATAATGTTATTATGCTAAAAATGAAAATTCGACAATTTGATGATTTTTTGCCATTTTAAAAGTCCACTGTAGCCTTAAGGGTGTATTCGAATCAAAACTGAATATTTTCTGATTTATTTTTAAATTCATTTTTGCTCTCAAACGCATCAAACTGGCAAATTCTTTTGTTTAGAAACTACGTAATCAGCCGTGCTTGTCGATTTTCTGATAAATGAAGAAAATGCTGTCGGAGTTGGTGTTTTGCACAGAATTTTCTGAAGCGGTAAATCTGGAAACGAAAAAAAAAATGGTCATACCGAGAAAATTATTGTTCATAAATCGAATTCTAATTAATTGAGCGAAAAATGAAATCACATGGTCTCTTATACATCTCTTCAAAAGTCACTCCAGCAAGTTTAATGTGTTTACTTTTTAAAATTGAGTCTAAAAATTTCGAGCTGTTGAGGTAGGAAAATGCTTTTTTGAGTGCACCCTTAACACGGCTACCACTGGACCATTTCTAGAAAACCAGTACTATTTAAAAGAAAAAATTCGTGGTTGTTTTCGGTAACAATCGCAAGAAAAAGGTCGTTCTGTGTAACTTTCCACGAAATTTATAAAAAAGATTTTTCTTTTTAAAAAAGTGGTGTTCAAAAAACAGACCAAATGGGAGCCCTGCCTTAAGAATAAAGAACAACAAATTATTGCTGATGACGGCAACATTTAGGAAGAAAAACAAAACAAGAAATGTATCCCTATCCCCTAGCAGGGACATGAAATAGTTTTGATTTCTGATGCCCAATGCAGGTCAAGGATGGACATTTATCATATATGATAACAACGGCAAATAAAAACATTTCTCCTTCATAATTTTTGTTGGTCAGACTTTAAAAATTAAATAAATAAAAAGGAAAAATTTAAAAATCAATACAATTTTGAAATATTTGAAACCAGCATCATTATGCAAACTTTCTTTCTTTTTTTCTTTTCTAAGCAAAAATAATCTCAGAAAAAGCACAGAAAGAAAAAATCTCGCAACTTTTGAAACCAGTTATTATGAACGATGATTCCATATTTTCTAGCTGCAAAATAGTGACCAAATCAATGTCCTTGCCTGATATCAGTCACGCGTAACTGTTGATAGCATTGAATACATCAGAATTTTATGAACCATACCAAGATAAGACATAAAAAATATCGAATCACCACTGTAATTCTCATGCTATATTTAGATTTTACGAGCAAAAAATTACCACATTTTTCCATAAAAACCTCTATAATGTTTTATTTAATCGAAGTCCTTTCTATATTTTATTTTCTCAGTATGAGCAAAGCATATTAAATCATTGTTATTATCTTCTTTTGCTTTGACCTGAATTACAATGAAAATATTTTAAAGTGTCAATGACTGTGACTATAAGTCCGGGGTCAGAAAAATATAGGACTTACCTTTTACTTATACCCATCCATCATGCGTAGTATTCGGTAAGTCTTTCAATCGTTTTGAAAATAAAAAAAAAAAAAAAAAAATATAACGGATTTGCACGTTTCAGACATTGCAGAATTCGAAAAACATATTTTTAGAAAAAAAAAAAACCTTCCGTCTGTCTCATTGTGTGTGTCTATGTCTGCATAGCTGCCAACTTGTACGGATTTTTCCAATCACTAAAATTAACAAATTGGAAATTGCCCGTGAAGCGTAGCAAATGAGGTGCGTTCGTACGATAACGAAGTTTTAAAAATATCACTCCCATATATTAATCTCATAAAATTGTAAATAATTACAATTAAAATGCGCACCAAACAATGTTCTCCCTATACCATTATGCTATGGAATACTTTTGTACGGCCTTGTAAATCAACAACAAATATTCTTTGAACCACAGATTATGCAAAATGTATATTATAATATGTACTTTATAGATGCATATCAATTTTATTACGTTCGAATAAATGTAACACCATTAAAATGCATTTGAAACATTTTTCCCCATTAACCATAATGTAACGGAATACTTTTGATTGTCCCTGTAATTGAACTATGCACCCGATTTTCATAAAATTTGAAATGACTCGACAAAATTATGTAATAATTATATATTTTAAATTTCAAACGATTCGGTTGGGTAGTTTTTGCGTTGTTATATGCGGACGGACAGACAGGCGGACGGACAGACAGACGGACGGACAGACGGACGGACTGAACGACAACAATAGGTGCTACGTATTTACATAATTACGAGCGCACCTAAAAAGACATTTTTATCTGGTTTCCTCGTTGGAACGCGTTAGATTTCAGTAATAGTTTTAGGTGAAATTTTCTGCTACATTTTAGTGGTAGGAAAAATCCGTACAAGTTTGGCAGCTATGTGTCTGTCTGTTCGTCTGTCTGTAAGCACACTATCTTCCGAAGAAATTGAGATAGAGATTTAAAATTTGATGTGTAGCTGGTATGTAATAATAGTAAGAAGCCGATTGAAAATTAAAAACCTATCCGGAACTTTTTTTTTTTGGATTCTCGAAATATTCGTACTCATGAAAGTTGTGGTGTTATGATCTTATATAAAAAAATTCTAATTTTTTTTATTTTAAGTAGTGGCTGTAAAAGACGATAAAATATATATATATTGCATAATGAATGAAATTGGTCGTTAATTTCGAGGTATTTATAATCCTTTCTTCCACACTCTTCGATTTTTCATGACCCTGTATTTTAAATACTAATAAAAGCTTACTAGCAGTTTGTATAAGAAAGTAATTTCATAAGTGGAATTACGATTTTAGTGCCTACGCCTTCAATCAAATGATTTTTTGCCAACACGAATACATTCGCGATTGGACAACAAAGTGTAATTATAAAATCTTTCCAAAATTTTATTTCTCGGCATAAATCAAAATACAGAAAATCTATTTCAGAGGCATTCTTATATCATTATTCCGATAAAAGGACCATACCAATACCTTAGAAGAAACATCAGGATGTTTTGTGGAAAAAAAGGTGACGAAAACTTTTTTGCTTGATTTCTCATATCTCGCTTGCATCAACACAACGATGCAGTTTTTTTCTGCTTCCAGTGTGTCGTACTTCTGATGAATGGCCGATCTCAAGCCACATGGTGTTCGAAAGAAAACAATGACTGTAGAGAAAGTTACACCTCTTTTCTTATTCTTTTCTTTTTTTTCTTTATGTATTATTACATTTCTTATGAATGGTTTTTATGGTTATTTTGATGGATGGGTGACCGGAAGAAATGCTCCTTTTGAATTTAACTAAAGTTTAACTTCAATTCTTATAAGTTTACAAATCAATAAATATTTTACAATTCCTCAAATTACTCCCAGTCTAACAAATTAAGATTCAATAATATGATATAAATACATGTTTTTAATCTTACTAGCAGATTGTACAGCTCATATTCAAAATATTAGAATAATTGAGAAAAAGTAATAAGAAAAAATTATTTGTCATTTATTTATTTTTTATACTAAGTAAATGCAATTAAATTACTTATAAATTAAATCTGGAATGTTTAGATAAGATTTTAACATTTATAAAATATAAAATACAGCACAATAAATTAGGTATACAGCTTCCTTAAACACACCAGAATATTAGAATAAAATTTAGATTGGTTCAAAATATTAGAATATTTTATTTTACGCAACAATATTACCTTATGAATATGAAGTAAATGGTAGTTAATATTTTGTAGCATCCCCTTTAGCTTTCATAACAGCGTACAATCGATCTTGCATACTATATACAAGGTGTTTACAAACATTTCTATCAATATTAGTCCAAATAGACTTTATACGTGCCACTAACTCAGTTTTACTTGAAGGAGGATTTTCTTGAAGTTTTTTCTTCATTATACACCATAAGTTTTCGATGGGATTAAGATCTGGTGAATTTGGTGGCCAAGGAAGTACCTTAATGTTGCGTTGGCGGAACCAATTCTTAGTTGACACCGAGGTATGCGGGGACGCTAAATCTTGTTGAAAGATGAAATCATCTTCAAATAAATCTTCTGATGATGGAATCATGTAATATTCTAAAATTTCTTGATATATCAGAGAGTTAACCTTTTCGTAGACGATGCATAACTTTCCAGGTCCTTCTGCACTCATACAACCCCAAACCATGACACTAGCAGCAAATTTTACGGAACGTTTAAGGCATTCTTTATCAAATACTTCTTGCTTCATTCTCCAAACTCGAATACCTTGATTACCATATGAAACACAAAACATACTTTCATCACTAAATAATATATTTTTCCAATCTTCATTGCTCCATAAACGTCTTGATTTACACCAATTCAATCTTATACGCTTTTGTCTTGCAGTCATGAGAGGTTTTGTTTTCGGTACACGAGATTCAAGTTTAAATTTATGGAGACGTCTTAATGTTGTCGATGTAGAAACTTCAACTCCTTCTTCTTTCCATTTTCGGTGCAAGAATCGCACACTTTTAAAACGGTTTTTCTTAACTATACGCTTCAATTTCCTGTCATCTCTAGCATATGTTTTGGGTTTTCGGCCACCATTTCGGCGATTATTTTGAAATTTTCCAATTTTTGAATATTGTGTTAGTATTTTACTAACGCTCGACTACGAACAATGTAAATAATTCGCTATAAAACATTGATTTTTACCGTGCCGATACAAATCAACCATACGAAGTTTAGCAGATTCAGGAATATCACTCACACGGCCCATTTTAAGACGAAAAAGAAACAAACTGCAAAAAAGAATACTGATTTTAAATAAAATAGTCTGAATTTAATCAATGATGCCACCAGTTAAGAATTGGTAATAATTAAAGGAGAATTAATGCGAAATATTCTAATATTTTGAACCACTTGAATAAATATTCTAATATTTTGACTTTTCAAAATAATTTTTTTTACAATTAATCTTTTCAAAAATGATATTAAATTTAAGATAACAAGTAAGTTTAATCAACAATAAGTTCTTAATAAAAATATCGTTTGCATATTTTCATTAAAAGACATTAAATTACCAAACGATATTTTCAATTTCTAAAAAAAAGGTAATTATTCTAATATTTTGAATATGAGCTGTATATGAAATTAATTTCCTAAGTGGAATTATGAATTTAGTGCCACACCTTCAATCAAACGATATTTTGCCAACACGAGTATATTCGCGATTTGACAACAAAGTTTAATTAGAAATCCTTTCTGAAATTTTATTTTACGCCATAGATCAAAATACAGAAAAGTGGATGAAAATGAGAATCTATTTCAGGGGCATTCTTACATCATTATTCGATAAAAGCATCATAATAATACCTTAGAAGTAAACCTCAGGCTGTTTTTGTGGGAGAAAAAGGTGACGAAAACTTTTTTGCTCGGTTTCTCATATCGTGCTTGCATCAATGCGATGCTGCACTTTTTTTCTGCTTCCAGTGTGTCGTACTTTTGATGAATGGCCGATCTCAACCCACATGTTGTCCCAAAGAAAACAATGACTGTAGTGAAAGTTACACCTTTTTTTTTATTCTTTTGTTTCTTCTTTTATATATTATTAGATATCTTGTGAATGTCGCTAATATTTTGATGGATGGATGACCGGAAGAAATGCTCATTTTGTTTTTTGTAAAGAGGGGAATGATAACGTAAAGAAATTATTCGTTTGTATGCTGTTTAGATAAGTGTTATACTCGTCGCAAATTTGAAAATATTTTGCCCTTTTCTTTTGATACTGATGTGAAATGCGTGTGAAAGAAAATAACTTTAAAAAAAGGCGGTAATAATCAGAACAAAGTATTTCATGGAGTATTATCAAAGTATTATAGATAGTGATTTGTTCTTTAATTTGATCTCAAAGTATCACTTGTCATCTAAAGCGGTTCCCAAATTCCCTATTATGCTGTTCAACAAACGCAAAACTTTATAACACAGTTTTAAACATTCAAACGCTAATTTTGTCTGTCAAATTCTGAAAGATTTTTTGCATTTTCAAAAAATAAAAAGCGTCTGCTGATTACATAATTTCTGAATAACAACACTGCTAATTTCATGCGTCTCTGAATAATGATAAATTTAAAAATTTGTCTGAAAATGTCCCTTTAAATTTGAAAAGATATTTGCACTCAGTTCTTGAGTCTGATTTGACCATGGAACTATTAAAAAAGAGTATTACTCGATAAAAGCATTAGTAATATCTCAAAAAAAGGCACCTTTTTCTATGGGCAAAAAAAGGTGACGAAAACATTTTTGTTCGATTTCTCATATCTTAATTGCATCAATGCAATACTGCAATTTTTTCTGCTTCCAGTGCGTCGTACTTTTGATGAATGGCCGATCTCAACCCACGTGGTGTCCGAAAGAAAACAATGACTGTAGAGAAAGTTAAACTCTTTTTATTATTCTTTTCTTTTTTCCTTTGTATATTATTAGGTTTGTGAATGTCGCTTATATTTTGATGGATAGGTGACCGGAAGAAATGCTTCTTTTGTTTTTTGCAAAGAGGGGAATGGTAAGGTAAAGAAAATGTTTGTTTGTATGCTCTTTAGATAAGTCTGTGTACATGTTATACTCGTCGCAAATTTGAATATATTTTGCCCTTCCCCTTCGATACAGAAGGGAATTGGGTATGAAAAAAAAAATAAGTGAAGAAAAATAGAAATAATGAGAATAAACTGTTTCATGTCGTATTAGCCAAGTATTACAGGTAATAATTAGCTCTTTAGTTAGATCTCAGAATATGGTTCGTCATCTAAGGCGTTTCTTAAATTACTTGTTTAACAAACGCGAGGCTTTATAACACAGTTTTAAACATAAAAGTGCATAGAAATTCGATTCTAAACGCCAATTTTGGCTGTCAAATTCTGAAAGATCTTTTGCGTTTTCCAAAAAATGTAAATTGTCTGTTGATAACATAATTTATAAATAACAACACTGCTAATTTCATGCGTCTCTGAATAATGAATAAATTTAAAAATTTGTCAAAAAATGTCCCTTTAAATTTGAAAAGCTATTTGCACTCAGTTCTTGAGTCTGATTTGACCATGGAACTATTAAGAAAGAGCAATAGTAATGATAAATATGAGTAATAGTAATATGATAAAAGCATTAGTAATACCTCAAAAAAAAAGGCACCTTTTTCTATGGGCAAAAAAAGGTGACGAAAACTTTTTTCTTCGATTTCTCATATCTTACTTGCATCAATGCAATTTTTTCGGCCTCCAGTGTGTCGTACTTTTGATGAATGGCCGATCTCAACCCACGTGTTGCCCGAAAGAAAACAATGACTGTAGAGAAAGTTACACTTCTTTTTTTTTATTCTTTTGTTTTTTCCTTTATATATTATTATATTTCTTGTGAATGTCGCTAATATTTTGATGGATGGGTGACCGGAAGAAATGCTCCTTTTATTTTCTGTAAAGAATGGGAATGATAACGTAAAGAAATTGCTTCTTTGTATGCTCTTTAGATAAGTGTTATATTCGTCGCAAATTTGAAAATACAATGGAGCCTCTCTGACAAACCACCTCTACACTGTCAGAAAAATTCGTCAATATACACTAAGTTATCGTTATTTTTTCACAAATAACTTCTGTTCTCCCAGAAAACGTATTTGTTCTGTGAGTTCATTCCGAAAGTCGAAAAATGAGGAAACGATTCCGTTTATATCTAGCACGCATGCGCATTGGGTCTGTTAGTAATAAATTCGAATTTATTTTTTAAATGAAAAACAAAAATATTCTATCGATTAAAAGGTCTAATTTAGTTTTAAAAGACAAAAATGTTTTCGAATTTAAAAATAAATAACAATTACTTTCTTTATTCGTTCAAAAATTCTCACAATCTGTTATTCAAAGTTGGATAAGTTGAATAAAATTCAATATACTAAGTTATTTCTATGATAAATATTCGCATATAAAATATACTTTAAGTGAAGACATTTAAAAAATATTTTAATTAAAAAATAAAATGCAAAAAAAAAAAAAAAAAAAAATTGATATTTAAAAAAATCTTATCGAATAAAAATAAAACATCCATGTTTTTTCTCTGACAATCTACGTAATATATTTAAAGTTCACATTTTTATATTTTAATACTAAACGTAAAAAAAAAAAAAAAAAAAAAAAAAAAAAAAACAGCCACAGTTTTATTAAAGATGAAATTTTTCCGAGATTAACTGCAAAATTAAAAGCTTTTTAACGAAATACACCAAACCACAACCATATGAAATAAACGCTTCTATTTTAAAGCAGAATCTTCGTGAACAATCGTGGCGCCGAGGATGAGTGTTGGCCTTGTAATCCTGGGGTCGTGAGTTCGATCCCCACCTCTTCCGCATTGATTATTTT
Organism: Maratus speculifer; assembly: GCA_964019185.1. Lineage (NCBI taxonomy): Eukaryota > Metazoa > Arthropoda > Arachnida > Araneae > Salticidae > Maratus > Maratus speculifer. The sequence goes on from OZ025295.1 coordinate 315,956,519, forward strand.
CAAACTTTTTTCAAGTGACGGATATTTTTCCTCTTTTGACGGAGAAAAAAAATGGAAAATCGTCAATCTACAGACAATTTCTGGCAGCAGTGCTGCCAGTACTTTTTCTGTGAAAAGACGGAAGTTTTTTTGAGAGTGTATATGGTGGCCAGCTCTCATAAAGACCGCTTATTTATGGTCTATAAATGTTGGCTATAAGCTCAATGTTAGTTTTACACCATTAAAGGACTATCGTTTCTTGTCTGCCTTCCTGAAAAACCACTTTTCAATTTTTCAGTCGAAAAGTAAATTTGTTTTCCTTTGCATGAGGGAAATCTCAAAATCCCACTTCTCTCCGGAAAACACGCTCAGCTAAGTCTTCTTCTTTAGACCTGATAAATCATGGTCGTCTCTACCCTCTATTTACAAGAAAAAGGTGGTTCTCGTGCATTCCCGTATTTAATTTAGCTTTGATTATGGAGAGATAGTTGGTGTTGCTGAAATAAAAGTTTTTGTCCCCTTACTTAGAATTGGCTGAATAATAGACACCTGTAAAGTGCAGGAGTCTTTTTCAAGAGATAGAATAGAGAGTCCATATTCCAGTTTATCTCGATTCTGTTGCATTTCTTGGAAAGATTACTAATTGTTATCACTTTGGTTTTGTTTAACAGAAAAGTTGCAACACAACACGGTTCATATTCGCATAGAAGTACATAGTATGTTTTTCTTGCTGTGTGTTTAATATATTAATTTATATGATGTCTAAGAGAATTTTGTTAACTTTGGCAAACAAAATGAAAGTTCTAAGAAGCTCATTCTGATCTAGGCGGCGAACTTATGCCCGCTAAAGCTTCTATTTCATGTCAAGGAATACTTGTAGAAATCAATAGATTGATAGAAAGTTTGATACTTCTTAGAATGATACTAAAATAAATGGTTTGTTTAAAGAAATCAAAGAATGTTCAGAAACAAAAATTTTTTTAATTAAATCTAAGCAAACTGCAACTAATTCCTCTTTAAATTTGTATAGACATGAAATACAATAAACTAATTCAATATTTATTTATTTATTTATTTTCTAGTATTTATTTTATGAAACTTTGTTTTACACATCACCTCGATTGAGAGACCACCTCACTGTAAGAGCGATTTTTTATGATCTAATGGATGGTCTCCTTTGAAAGGTTTCACTGTATTTTGTCCTGTTTCTTCGAAACAGAAGGGAAATTGGTGTGAAAGAAAATAACAGAAAGAAAAGCAGGAAATATTGAGAACAGATTGTATCATGCCGCATTCTTGACATATTGCAGATAGTAGTTAGCTATCTAATTTGACACCAGAATATGGTTTGTTATCTAAGGAAGTTCTCAATTCTTTGTACCAACACTTTTTGACACATTTTCTGGTTCTTTCTTAAAAGTATATTCACAAAGAAATTCGGTTCGTAACGCCAACTTTAGTAGTATTTTCTGAAAGATCCTTTAAGTTTACCAAAAACATGGAAAGCGTCAGTTGATTATATAATTTCCGAATACTACACTGTAAAAAATTTTGGTCTCGAATCACGGTGGTTATACCGTCAACTTTGTGACACTTCCTTTTACCGTAATTTTACTGGACGGTATATATACCGTAAAATACTTAAAGTACATGTACCGTAATTTAACTGAACATAAATTTAAATATTTTGTGGTATATGTACCGTAAAATATTTAAAGTATATGTACCGTAATTTAACTGGACGGTATGTGTACCGTAAAGTATTTAAAGTACATGTACCTTAAAAAAATATCGTTACCGCATATATACCGTAAATTAAATATATGGTATATGTACCGTAAAAAATATTTTTACAGCACAAATACCGTAAATTAAATGTACGACATATGTACCGTAAAAAATATTTATACAATATATATACCGTAAATTAAATGTACGGTATATGTACCGTAAAACATTTGTAATCAGTATGTGTACCGTAAAGAAATATACGGTATATATACCGTAAAAATACAGGATGATCCAAAAAAAAAACCCTCCCACATTTGACAGGTTAAAAAAAAAAAAAAAAAAGACTCTAATGAGAAACTTATTTGTTAAAAATATAGAATAGATATGACGAGAGTTTAAAATGACTATTTTTCAGAAATGACGTCTGGAAAGTGTCTTCCATTGCGAGCAATATACATTTCAAGACGATGTCAAGACTGATATCATCACGAACGCATCGTCTTGTGAGAGAATTGCTACTTCCACCTGAATTACTCTCTTGAGGTGAGAATGAGTGAAGGACTTGTCTCAAGATTGTCTCAAGCAGAGGTAGCCGCTTTTACAAGACATAATATGTTAGTGGATGATATATTTCAGATATTGTCTAGAAATTTCTATTGGTTATAATGAATAACACTTACCAAGCATCATTTCTAAAACATAGCCATTTTAAACTCTTGTCATACCCATTGCATATTTTAAAACAAACAAGTTTCTCTTTACAGTCCTTTTTTGTTTTATATACTCCTGTCAAACATGGGATATTTTTATGTGTTATTCTGTAATCAAAATCGACGAATATACATGGTAAGCACAAGTCTTACTCTTATTATAAAAACTTATTTTGGCGAGAAATATTAGATATGTGAAGATACATTTAAATATTTTGATAAAAATTTTAATAAAACCATTTGTAGATCATCAAGTTGTGCAAAGATATGTATGCTGGTAAATATATATATATATATATATATATATATATATTATTTTTTATAAATATTAAATTTTCTGTATTTCTTAAGGAATATTTTTTTTTTGTTTTTGTTTTTTGTCATTACGTACAATTGTTAAAAAAAAAAAAAAAAAAAAAAAAAAAAAAAAAAAAATGGTAAAATGTAACTAAAAACAATGAATTTGAATTACACTTACATAGCTGCCAATTACTGCACCTTTTCTACATTTACTTTTTATACCACTATTTTAAAATAGTTATTGCTGTCACATTTCAGGTTTAAATATACAGCGAAAATTATTATTTTAAAATAAGGTATAAAGATGCTATAAAAGTAGTATGCACTTAGAGAATTAAAAAAAATCACAAAACAGTGTTTACATTTGTGACCGCTATGATATGTGAGATGATCTCTGATAAAATAAAATGCTAATATTAAATTCCTTTCTTACATTTCTATAAATTATTAAAACTGAAAATAATTAATAGATCTTATATTATTTTTATTAAATAGTAACTATTTATTAAATTTTATTAAATATTAACAAATAATTCAAGAGTACTGACTGCCGAAAAATTATTTCACACTTCTTTTGTTGTTTCACAGACATAATTAAAAAACTAAAGGATCAGAAGAGCGTGAAGAGAATACAAATCACATACACTTTCAAAAAATAAGGTAAAATTAATAAAAGTGGTCAAAATTATACATATACATTAATATTCTTGTTACCTTCTTGGAAATTAGGATTTTTATTTTTATTTTCTCAACATACAAATCTAAAATTTCTTACATTCATTTAAAAGTTTAAAAATGTCACTGTCTAGCAAATCACCACTTTTTAATTTTTTTTTAATGGAAATGTGCTATTATATTATTCTTGCAAGAATTGATATGTAATTTATAGCTTATAATCTTAATAACAAACTTTAATTCTCCCTACAGATCAAGAAAAGTAAAAACTAGTTGTCGTGGGCAATATTGCCTATAACGCGAAAAAAAGTTAATAAAAAATGAAAAATGTATTTTCCTTCCAAATATTTAAATAGTCAAGACTAAATTTATACATTCATGAATAAAAATAAGTTTAAAATTGCATAAAAACTTTGCATTGTTAAGGAGAGGATTTGAGAATCATATTAAAATTACAAATATAAATGTTTTAGAACATTTACAAAATAAATTAATATCATTATGATTCAGACACATTTAAAACAAGCAATTAAAATATAAAAAGATATTTATTACAACGATTAAATTACATTAATACACTATATCATGATGCATAGTTATAATATTTATGTATACAATTTATTTTCTTTAACACAGTGTGTCATTTACATTTATATACAAATTCCAATATTTTTGCCCACTTTGCTGGATTTTGATTATCCGCCAATTGATTATTTGTAGTTTGTACCACACACAGGGTTGATCAACATCGAGTACCTTAAAGAAAAAGATTCATTCAACATGGGTATAAGCATTAAAATAAATTATCGAAAAAAATACAAAAGTAATTTGTAGAAATGGTTTCACAAAATCATCTTAAGAGGTTATTTCAATATTCACAAGAAGGAAAAAGAGTGCTAATATTAATCCTATGGGAGCGTTATTTTCAATTTTCTCGTTTTGATTTTAATATATATGTTACAGGACAAACCCGATTTTAGGCCAAACTAGATTGGCCTAGGCCAAACCGGTCTATCCTAACGCCCATCGGATAAACTAGTTTTTTCTAGGCCAAACCGGCTTATCCTAACGCCCATCGGATAAACTAGTTTTTCCTAGGCCAAACTAGTCTATCCTAAGGCCAATAGGACAAACTAGATTTTCCTAGGCCAAACTAGTTTGGCCTAACTCTTATAGGATAAATTAATTTAGCCTGCTGTTTATTGGTCTGAACTAGTTTATCCTAGGCCAATTCAATTTGGCGTAATACTATTAAATTCAATGACCGCCACAACGCCAACATTCTTGTTTGTCCTAGGCTGATCTAGTTTATCCTCGGTCAATGTAGTTTTACGTGTTTTTAGCTCACGGGCATCAAAGCCAGAGAAATAATGGGCTCACAGGTTCTGTATGTATGTATGTACGCATGTATGTACGCATGTATGTACGGACGTATGTATGTACGAACGTACGTGCGTAACGCGATAACTCTTCATAGAAATAATGTAATTTGACGTGTTTTTATCTCATCAGGCTACCAAAGCCTGAGAACTAATCTGCCCGTAGGTTCTGTATCTGTGTATGTACGTAAGTACGTAACGCGAAAATTCTTGATACAAGTACTCGATTTGCATCCAACTTTCAATAAATGTTTATTCTTATGAGGAGATTTTCTGATTAATTTTGGAAGGTCATTTGCGATTAATAATAAGGGGGGGGGGGGAACGAGAGGCTGATTCGCCCCTTCCCTTAATTAAAAAAAATGGGTTTCTATGCATTATTAGCATATGTTATTCAAATTTTAGATATAGGAGCATTCTCTTGAGACGCCCCCATGATTAGTTGTGGGTGTTCATTGTTTAAGTATAAAGGGAGGGGGAATAGAGGTAACGACCCATAATTTATGTAAATGCTTTTTTCACGCAGAATTTATTGATTTGCTTCAAATCTTAGAATTAAATTCATTCTGGTAAAGCGCTTTCCTATTTAGTTTTGGGGGTTAATTGAATAAGACAACGGAAAGAACGTGGGCATCTCGCCTAATTTTGGCAAATGAGTTTTTTCATGCAGAATTAACCAATTTTCTGCAAATCTTGGATTTGTTCATTCTGATGAATCGCTTCACTGATTAATTTGTGATTCTTTGGTTAAAATAAAGGGGGAAACTTACAATTTTTTTCCTTTCTTAAATTAGATAAATTGGTTATAATACAGAATTATCCAATTTGCTTAAAATTTTGGACATGAATTCATTTGATCAGTTGCTTCTTTAATTAGGCTAATTCTTTTTCTAGGCCTTCGGGAAGGCCCCGCCCTTCCCGAAGGAAAGCTATTTTGCCAGGACTCGGTGAAAAAATTAAAAGTTCAGTTCAAGCCCTGCCTGTACATTAATCAATGAAAAGAGACTCAGTCCGGCTCGATCGGCCCTACACAATTTCTGCAAAAAATTCAGATTTTGTTTAACATACAATTAAGATTCCTTTAAAAAATACTGCATACATATCTATTGGATAAATTTAGAATGTATTTTTAAATTACGATGCGTTCGCAGAATTGAAAATACACAATGTATTATTGATTATTTAGATTATTAGACCTTTCAGTATTCAAATAGGGATTCATTAAATAATTAATGTAGTTTAGAACAAAAGAAAAAAAAGGAGAATTATAAATATCATAACTATTGGATCTGTTCAGCAAAAAATTTTACAAATTTTATAAAGATTTCTGAATATGTTTCTCTGTCATTCCTTAAGGCTTTTCTCAAATCCAAAAGAGCTATATCATGACACATTTAAGAACTAATTCATTCTTGGAAATGCATAAGATTAACAGGCATTCTCACTCAGAAAACATGTAATCGAATGGCGTTAACCATTTTTTCATAAAAGCGTTGTACCTTTGAGAAAATACTATTAAAGCTACGTTTTGAATCGAAATTCCGCTTACGACTTTACGGAAAAGAAAAACTTGATGTCATGACAGGAATAGCTAATACGTCAACAGGTAATTAATTTCTGAAAAAAGGAAAACGCTGTTCGATTCCAAATTATGTTCAGTTCCGATCTCGCTCGAAAATGCAATAATAATAATAATAATAATAATAATAATAAATGCAAGTCAGATCTCAGTTGGTATGAGTCTGCTAAAAAACACTGTTTGATGCATCATGTCTCTACGGTGGACATGTTAAATTTCTGTATTGATGTTATGGGGAATGACTCTTTAGTCTTTACACACATTTATCCTTATTCTTGTGAAAGACACTTTTTACCGGTCAAACAAAATTTCGAGCCAAATTACATTAAACTAGTTTTTTTTGGCCAAACTATTTTATCCTAACGCCAATTGGATAAACTGGTTTTTCCTACACCAAACTTGTTTATCTAAATGCCCATAGGATAATCTAGTTTTTCCCAGGTAAGAGGGTAATCCTCCATCTTTCCTTTCATACTTAACCATTAAACCCTCAAAACTATTCAGGGAATCGCCTTATCAGAAAGAACCTATATCCAAAATTTGAAGCAAATTCGTCAATTCTGCGTCAAAAATATTTATCTAAATTATATTGCGTTACCTACATTGCCCTTTCTTTTAGACTTAAATAATAAACATCTATAACTAATCACGAAGGTGCCTTGTCACAATGATCCTATAGCTAAAATTTTAAATGAAAAGTGATAATTCTGCATGATAAATCCATTTCTCAAAATTAACGTTGAGGGATTAGCCTCCCATTCGCCCCCTTTATTTTTATCCAATGAATTCCCAAAATTAATCAGAAAAGTACCTTATCAGAATGAACCTACATCCAAAATTGAAGCAATTCGGATAACTCATATCAAGAATTATCACGTTACGTACGTAAGTACGTTCATACGTACATACGTACGCACATACGTACATACATGCGTACATACATGCTTACATACATACATACAGAACCTGTGAGCCCTTTATTTCTCTGGCTTTGATGCCCGTGAGCTAAAAACACGTAAAACTGCATTGGCCTAGGTTAAACTAGATCAGCCTAGGACAAACAAGAATGTTGGCGTTGAGGCGGTCATTGAATTTAATAAAATCATGCAAAATTGAATTGTCCTAGGATAAACTATTTCAGACCAATAAACAGCAGGCTAAACTAGTTTATTTTATAAGAGTTAGGCCAAACTAGTATGGCCTAGGAAAAACTAGTTTGTCCTATGGGCCTTAGGATAGACTAGTTTGGCCTAGGAAAAACAGATTTGGCCTAAAATCGGGTTTGGCCTGTAACATATATATATATATATACATATTTACATACAATAGATGAAGATGATCTACTGGGCTACTTTTCATTTTCCTATTTTAGTTATAGATTTTTTATATATATTTGGGTAGTTTCAATTTCCAAACCAGTTCTGTAAGTGAAAGAAAACTAAAAAAAAAAAAGTCTAAATTAAAAATCTAAAAATTAAAAAATTACCGCAGGTACATCGCCCTCAGTTATCCTACACAGAAATTACTAAACAATATTTATATCCATGTTAAATAATATAAAATAACGCTCCCATAGAATTTACATTAGTGTGTTCGTTTCTTCCCATGAATAATGCGGTACTTCCCATGACTCTTAAGAACCTACACCAGTCCCGTGGCTAAATGCCAATATTTAATGTTCGCGGGAAAATTTCTTAGAAATTTCTAACTTGTATTTTAGTATTTTTATTTTTACTTTTTTTTGGATGTGAAATTTTAAATTGATATCGTTGTGTGTTTGTACTTTTTCAACTTTTGTAACCATTTCTTAAGGCGAAAATAGTTTTATTTTCAGAACTGCTTTCAAAGTAGAAGCATCTGCACATAAAAAAAGGCCTTCCGGTAGTGCCGGGAGGAAAAGGTAGCTTTCATATACCTTATTTATTTATTTATTTATTTTAAATTAAGTTATGTTATTCAAACATACGAAGCTCAAATTAGTGGAGTCCGATTATATAAGATTGAATACTCGTTTTTGTCAATACTGTATATTAATGGGAATTTTTATAAATTAGTCATCTTTTATTGAAGCTGGTTTTATTTTAAGCGATTTATAGGGTCTCCAAATTCCACGATATCATGAAGTATATGCCATTTTAAAACAACATAATGGATAAAACAATCCAATGAGCTTGGTCGAAATCTTAATTCATGTACAAGCGCACACTCACATCGAAATCGATTAATATATACCAGGGCTGTCGCAGGCAAATTGATTTAAAAAAATGTCATTCACATTAAAAATCCAAACTGCTATATCTCAGGCGCTTTTTAAGGTAAAGACAAAGCAAAAAATATTCCGTAATTCATTATCAATATCAAACACTTTAGAAAGAATCTTTCCTCAATTTCTAAATTTTTCTTTGTACATCATTATACATTTAAAAGATTTTTGATAAACTTAAATGGACACCATTTTGAAACAAGATGGCATCTGATGCTGCCCAACGAATTCGGTCGAGCCATTTCTATGTACTATGTACATACCAAGTTTCATTCAAATCGGCTCATAAATACGATAGTTACAGCGTGACAAAAATCACATATATATATATATATATATATATGTCAAAATTTGAACGGAGGGTGGTTTTGGGGTCTGAGGGTCATGATCGATGAAAATATACCAACATTTTCCGGGAGTGCTTTTCTCCGGACAGCTGCAATAGATAGATTTCTACTTTTTCTAATGACAGCTACCTAAAACTGTAACAAACAATTGAAAAAGTAGAAATGCACAATAAAATTTATGTACTGCACCCTGTGTGAAAAAAAATCATTTAAAAATATTAAAAGAGGGGAGGGCAGTGGTCTGTAAATAACAATACCATAGAATTAATATTTAGCTTGAAAATTTCTTACCGAGCCTAGTGTAGGCTATGTGTTTAAACAAAAATGGAATTGTCGGAAATGAAATCCTTAATTTAATACATTTTCTCAGCAATGCACACATTATCAAGTAATTGTTATTTATTCAGTTAAAATTTTGAAAATTTTTTGATGGTTTACCATATTACTTTGAAACAAAAGCACGTGACATAATTTCTCATAATGTTTTTTTTTTAATTTTTAAATTTAGTAGTTATTAAAAAGTGGGGTAATTTAAAATCGTTATAATTCGAAATGTTATTTGTAGAATTTTTTTCATTTATATAAACAGAAATGTATAATAAGCTTTAATTCTGATTTAGGAATTTTAAAAGCATTAATTTGAATAAAATTAAAAAATATTTAAAGAAAAAGTTTAAAAAAAAAAAAATGTAATTTTATACAATCATATTTTCAAAATTAAATATATATATTTTTTTTAATTTGCTGAAGCAAAATTAATATAAAACATTTGAAAAAGACTTGTTCCAAATTTAAACAAGGTTTTTATTAACCGTTATTGGGTTAAAGTAATTTAAATACAAGAAATGGTGAAAAAACTCATGAAGAAAAAAAACATTTTCACAGAAAGTCATTTCTATGAGAACGATTGCTTTGAAAACTAGATTTTAAAAAGAAACCAAAAAGAAAAAAAAATAATATTTCTTGTTACAATTAAAATAGAAACAAGGTTTTAAACGTAATTTTAAGCAGAATTTTTAATGTAATAAAACTGTTTAATAAAATTTGAATAGTTTTGTTTCCCGCACCGAAAGTTACAGGTCGCAGCATAAAATTAGCTGCGTGTGGCATCTCGCGACAGTGAATCTGTAATTATAATGAAGGGCAGGTTATGAAAAAGAAGTCAATTAAAAAACTCAGTTTATTTGGAGAAGAAAGGAGGAATTAAAATGGAGGAATGTATGGAATTAAAATCTAACTAGAAATAAGTAAAAAGTATGCGTTTAACAATGATAATACTGAGACGCTATTTTAGCTAGATTATGTGTGAGTTAAATGTACCTACAAATAAAATTATGCTTTTAGTAATAACTAAAAGTCATTATATTATTGTTACCATTATGGGTTTGAAATATTACAAGAAATGTATCAAGCCTTTGATTTAAAAAAAATCAAATATCGACTTTGTGTTTGATTTTATTTGTTTTTCAAAAATTAAAATAAGAAACTATGATCAAGATTGTGCAATAAAAAAATGCTGATACTCAGTCATATCCACTATTTTTTGCGATCACTATTCATATTGCAAGCCTTATAGCAGAAAGTTAAAGAATGGAGACTGGTGCTAAAAATTTTCTTTTCTTCTTTGCGGATTATTTTTTCATCAAACATTTCTTTTAAGTTATATTTAACACTTTATAGCCCAGTCATTTTAGCAAAAATAGGGGAAAAAATTAGAACAAAGCTGGATTTTTGCATAGGTGCTAGTTAGGTTATGTAGTTGAACATACTAAAAGTCTCCATCGATCCGATGTGAGCTTTCGCCACCAGGGGGCGCTAAAGAGCTTGATAATCAGTTTTTTGTGAATATCTCACTAACAATGGCATTTAGAGAAAAAAGGTGAATTACAAAGTTGTAGATAGTTTAATTTTCTATAAAAAGTGTCATTAACATTTGTTTGTCACATTAACTCTTCCCTGTCAAAAATGTAAAAACGTGGCCATATTTGAAAGTAAAATTATAAAAATTCAAAAAATCTGTTGCTACTTTAAAAAAAAAATTGTAAACAGATCTATAATTCTCACCTTTGAATGGGGAAAGTGAAAATATAATATACATTTATGCTTATTTCCACACCACCCTTGAGGTAAAACACTTAATGCTTTTTTTTTTGTGTGTGTGTGTGTGATTTCTCTCGTAGGCATATTCCACTTATAGTTACTGGCTTAATCCAATTTAAGTTGTATAACTGCTTTAGTAGTTCTTTGCACAGCTTCAATTTCTACACTCGATTCAGATTCGTAATTATCTGTATTTATTTCTTTCGTTGCTGTACTGCTTTCAGTATTTTTTGTTTGCCTTTCGATATCATCACTGAATACAGAAGTAGCGCTTCCCCCCTCTCTTGCAGTGGGCAGGATACTCTCAATATTTTCCTCGTCTTCAAATTCAATTTTACTTGCATTATGAAATGAAACTCCGCAGCAATTTATGAAATATCAGAACATTTCAATCCAATTTTTCGGCATCCACATGCTTTTCCACATTCTTTGGACCAAGTATAAAAAATAGATTCAATAATATCTTTTGGTGCGGGCGGTAAAGATAGCAAGAATTGGAAACAAATTAGGAGCATTTTGCCAGCCCCAGTTCTCAGGAAGTAGTTTGTTGCTCAATCAGTATTGTACTTGATGATAAATACGTAAACTGTACAATCTAGCTGCATCTTCGGCAGGCGGCAATGATAAAAGGCTTTTTTTACTAACAGCAACTCTTTTCTTGAAACATACATAATGGTACTTTTGCAGAAAATTTTCCGCTTCACTACCGTTTAAAGCAAGAAAAATAGTTTTTCCAGCCTCGGAAACTTCAAATTAAGATACTTGATCACTTTTAAAAAGTCTGGCAGCTTGTATGTTATGATCTTCTACCTTCTTCAAAAATTTCGCTAACTACATTTTACCTTTTCCAAACATTGCTGATGTCGAGTCACAACCTGAAAAAGCGTGAAGGAACAATATATGATCTTTCAGAACAGCATCATTGTTAAAACTGTGCGATGAACACAGGGTGGTAACGATTCGTCCTCTTCCAGACTTAATAAAAAATAACTATCTCTGGAGGTGCTAAAACTGTCAACAATACGAGCAAGTCAACATCATCGCCAACAACAGCAGTAAGCGCACCAGACTTTGCTACTTCAATAACTGTGTTAACAATTAGTATGTCTGCACCATCTTCTGCTTGTTTCGCTTCGAAACCATTTTCCATAAATTTCTCCATAAGCATAGATATGAGACGTGTCTTATTTTAATGATTAGATTTAAAAAAATTCTTTTTTGCGATACTTTAGAGCTTTCTTTTTTTCCTTCTGTAAAAAATCTTCGTCTAACGTATCAGAAATAACAAACATTTTCCCTTAAATTCAAACAACGGACTGTCATTTCTCAATTTTTCCTTCAATGGATGATTAACTTGTGCGGATGTTGATCGTTTTTCGGCAATAGATTTATTGTATGATTTAATAGAATTCTTTCGTGAATAATTTTTCTTACTCTTTGAATGAACTGTAAATTCATTATTGTTTTTAGCCATTTCTTCAAATATTTTCCCCTTATGGTCATCTCTTTCCGAACTTGCTGTCACAAGCGACTTCAGACCCTTTTTTTCTGTTTTTACAAAATCTTTCGAAACCCAGTCCTCATCTCATGCAAGATAAACTATTTTGTCAATCTCCATTTTTTGCTCAGAATCAGCAATTAAGAAAAAGTCATTTTAAACTGTCATAAATAATTTAAAACTTTCTACAACATGCGTTGAAAATAAAATTATTCCCTTCCTAAAATCTTAAAAAGAAAAAATACTTCGTTCAATAAATTAGGGTCATTTCATGCTAGCGAAGTGAGCACCAAATAAAAATAAAATATTGGAAAGTGTTTGCACGTGGTACATTTCGACAAATGCAACGAGAAATAGGGTATTGGGCAATGACTATTCGTCACCTGAGAATAATAAAGTTCTATCTGTGTTTTTGAAAATATTGACTTATCTATATAGAAAGACTATTTGTATCTATGAAGGCATTTTTGCATCAAAATGATGTTATATATAATTTACATATGACCTTACAATCATAATATGACATTATTTTAATCCACAAATGCCTTCATAGATACAAATAGAACATTTCTATATCGATAAGTCGATTTTTTCAAAAACACACATAGAACCTTATTCTCAGGTGATGTATTGCACAAGCCCGCGAAAACGCCATACAAACAATGGGGGAGAGATGAGGCGGGCGAATCAAAAGTTGTTTAGTATTTGTTCTGCCTCTTCGCCGCGTTATGATTGTGCTTGCACATTCTTTTTCAATAATATTTATTTTATCTTAATTTTTGGCAGGGAAGGGTTGGTGTGACAAAAAAATGTTAAGGACACTTTTTGCAGGAAATTAACAGTCTACATCTTTGTAATTGAACTTTTTTGTCTAGATGCCATTGTTTGGGAGATATTTACAGAAAACCGATTTTCAAGCTCTTTAGCGCCCCCTGGAGGCGAAAGCTCACATCGGATCGATGGGGACTTTTAGTATGTTAAACTACATACTCTAACTAGCACCTATGCAAAAATCCAGCTTTGTTCTAATTTTTTCCGCTATTTGCAAAAAAAGGTGCTAAAATGACTGGACTATTATTACTGAATGCAAAAACGCGAGTTAGTTATTAACAGAACTGAATAAAACGCTTAAAATCGTTAAAAGTAAATGTTTAATTAACGCTGCAATTTCAAAACATTTTACCTATGGATTATTTTCTGCCTCTGTAGTATCTGCCGCAGACAATCGAGAATTTTTTTTTCCTACTGGGTATCAGATAGTTCCAAGTCTACTCCTCCACCATACTTCAAAAATGAAATTGGGTAGCCATATTCCTTCTCCATTCCAAATTTTCTGTTATTGAAAATAAACATATATTATTTCTTAACGATTTAAATATACCAAATGAAAAAAAAGTCTTTATATCAGCCATTTTACTAATATACAGGGTGTCGCTAAACAAATGGTATATACGCTAGGGGGTGTTAGAACACATCAAGACGAGTAATAGTAAATTGGAAACCAAGGGTCCCAAACGTTTTCCAAAGGAGATAACCGCTTTTAAAGTTTGAGGTCCAAAATTTCAAATACACATAAAAAACGGAAAAATTGGTCGATTGATTTGCGGTTTTCACTTAAACTATTCTTTATGTTGGTATTTTCTTGAAAATAAATTATAAAGATAAATTTCGAAAAATGCCGATAGAGAGCGCTTTAGTCTTTGAAGTAATGAAAAACTATTTTTTGCCATGATTTTTTGCATCTCATTAAATGGTTTCGTAAGCTTAGACTTAAACTTAAATTTTGAGCTCAAATCTGAATAGTTGGAAGGGGTTAAGTAGCACAAACTTAACTGTGTTCAGAGAGTTTAAATTTCAAATGATTTTAAAAAACGGAAAAATTGGTCGATTCGTTTGCGGTTTAAAATAAAACTATTCTTTAAGTCAGTATCTTCTTGAAAATAAATTTTAAAGATAAATTTCAAAAAATTCCGTTAGAGGGCGCCTTAAACTACAGAGTAACCAAGAACTAATTTTAACCTTTTTTTTGTATCTAATTAAATGCTTTCCAAAACTTATTAAATGTTTTCGAAATCTTAGGTTTAAACTTAAATTTTGAACTCAAATTCTGAATCGTTGGGAAGGGTTAAGAAGCGCAAACTGAAATGTGTTCAGGATTGAAATTTAACCCCCCCCCCCCCCTCATTGAACACAGTTCACTTTTGCGCTACTTAAACACTCGCAACGATTCAGAATTTGATCTCAAAATTTAAATCTAAGCATTTTAAAGCATTTAATGAGATTTAAAAAAATAACGGTTAAAAATAGTTGTACGCTACTCCAATGTCTAAGGCGCCCTCTATCGACATTTGTGAAATTTATCTTTAAAATTTATTTTCAAGAAAACACTGATTTAAAGAGTAGTTTTAGCAAAAACCGCAAACGAATCGACTAATTTTTCCGTTTTTTATAATCGTTTGAAATTTAAACTCTCTGAACACAGTTCAGTTTGTGCTACTTAACCACTCCCAACTATTCAGATTTTGAGCTCAAAATTTAAGTTTAAGTCTAAGTTTACGAAAACATTTAATCAGATGCAAAAAATCACGGCAAACAATTAGTTTTTCATTATGTCAAAGTCTAAAGCGCCCTCTATCGGCATTTTTCGAAATTTATCTTTATAATTTATTTTTAAGAAAATACCAGCATAAAGAATAGTTTTAGTGAAAACCGCAAATCAATCCATCAATTTTGATGTTTTTTATGAGTATTTGAAATTTTGGACCCCAAACTTTAATGGCGGCTATCTCCTTTGGAAAACGTTTGAGACCCTTGGTTTCCTATTTACTATTACTCGTATTGATGTGTTCTATCACCCCCTAGCGTATATACTACTTGTTTAGGGACACCCTGTATATCAATATTTTTTCTGGATTGTTTGTCAAAAACTGTGAAAACATGTTTTAATTCCAAAAATTTTTGAAGAGTTTGGACGATAATGACTATGAAAATAAATAAATAAATAAAATACCAGAGGAAGACCGCTAGCTTTTCCGTCATATGAAAATTACTCATTATCAAAAAGTAAATGTGTTTAAAAAAACCCGAAAATATAATAACTATATTCTTATAATTCTCTAAATAATCAATTTGAAAAACAAAGAAATCACACAAGGTTTTGACGTGTAAGAAACTAAATAGTTATACTGTAAATCAATGATTTTTACTGTTATTAATATTTTATCACAAAAATTACGCAGGCTGATTTAGAAGATCTCAAATAGATGATAATTATAATTTACACTTCCCGTAAAACTTCTAATATTGAGAACATGTGATAAAATATGGATTGGCAGGTACACCTCTTTGTTTTAAGACAGGGGTGCAAAAGTCTTTGCTCCAGTTGCTCCAATTAGTCTACTAATTTTTTTCGTCTTGTATCATCTAATAATTTGTATAAATTTCTTGCTAAAATGCTATTAAATTTTACCCCGTGGTGAGTGATTGCCCCCCGCTGGTGCCTAGATTTTTACACCAATGGTCTAAAATCTAAATATGTAAAACAATTTTGAATGTAAACTTACGTAATCAGGCACAATCAAAGCGAAATTAAGTTTACCAGAAAGTAAACTTTAAACACAAAGACTTAAATCCGATTCAATAAACTCTCTCTGTGTGCAAAAAAGACAAATTAAAAAAAGTATCACTCCAGAAATTTGACTTTACTTGGGTGCTTTTTTTTTCTAGAGAGGAGGGGGGATCAAGAAACGCCGTAATTCGCATTTATTCAGCGAAGTATTTGAATTATAGGCTACACATTTTTAAGTATTTTTTAATTAGTTTAATGACACTTATAATCGTATAATATGCGGAATCACAAAATACCGAATCGACTAATTAATCAAACACTAGTTTTAATGACATTTAATTGACTTAAAATTTAATAAATAACCCAGTTTCTCACTAGTGAAAACATAAATACTGTAATAACACATAGATATGAGCTGCCAGTGAATTTTTTTAATCAGATTTGCAAATATGCCAGCTGAATTTTATAAGGGCCATATCAACTGGTTTATTCTGATTTACTTTGACTTAATTTTCTCCCCCCCCCCCTCTTTTTACTGCGTTCTATAAAATTAAACAGGACGATGACTCTAATTTTAACCCGGGAGGACGCGCGCAGGACCCAAAAAACCCTGAGTGCGTATGGTTTTTACAATTATAACCACTAATTTTTTAAAAGTAATCTTCAACTTATTTTATCACAAAATTTGTATGAATTGTTTCCATCTAAATTAAGTAGATGTTATAATTTGATTTTATTGGTGACAAAGTTAAAACCATTCATACACTGGGTAAGGGCATGTTCTCCCGGGTTAAGAGCAATCAATGCACAAGTCTTTTTTTTTTTTTTTTTATAAACATTTAAAACAAAAAAGTCTTAATATAAACACCATTTCTCACTATTTTCAAAATTAGTATTATGAATGGAATATGCATGGTTTTAATAGCAAAACAATCATAGTTTAAAAAATATATATGTATATCTTTGTTTAAATCAGATTCTTTTTATTTAAATCAGATTTTTATGATTTTTTTCGTGTGTTAATATACTATGTTTTCAAACTTTAATTAATTAATGTTATTCAAGTACGGGATATATTAGTTAGTACTAGTTCTAATATTAGTAATAAATAGTACTAATATTTATTACAATATTAGTTAGTAATGGAGAATGGGATAGAATTGGACAGAAATTTTTCCTCATTACGTATTATTCTAAACATCAATCACAATACTAGATGGAGGCAGTGGCGTAGTTAGTGGGGGCAGGGGGGTGCTCCAACCCGGGTGTCACCCAATATTTATTTGAAAATAAATATGTATAATCTTACACCATTTGGAAAAAGAATTCTGAAATAAAATTAAATTTTAGCGTACGACGAAATAGAAGTAATTTTCTTTTCTAAAAGAAGTTGAAATTTTATGCAGACTGGTGTGTTTAAAAAAGATATTTGCACCAGGGAACAAAAATCTAATCTATCCAACGAGTGGGTAACAAAAGCAAACTTTAAAAGAAAGAATTTTCTTCGACATACAGACACCACATTGATTTAAGCGGATTATGGGTTAAGTAAAAATTCTCCCATCTGTTTTTTTTTTTTTTTTTTCTCAATGCAGGTCAAAAGGTAAATGAGAAATGATATGGTCATTTGTTATAATAGCGTACAATTGTGAATGAAAAAGTATAACGGATCGTTGGGGGGGGGGGGGGTGACACCATGATAGCTGGCGGTAACACAATTTACATCCGCTCTGGGTGTCACCTATCCTAGCTACGCCACTGAGATGGAGCAATGACAACCAAATCTTCAGTTGAAAAAAGTTGCTTTTCAGCATAAACTTAGATTTGTATAAAAAAATTGTTTATTAAAAAAATAAATTTGCTTACTATAATTTTAATATTTGCTGTAAAGTAATGACTTGTTTACCTGCAGCTGTAATAGTTCCCCTCTTTAGAAAACCTAATATTATACATTATCCATAATTTTAACTAAACTTAAAAGCAGCACTGTTGTTTATATAAGCAGTTTAATATAACAGAACATAATGGTTAGGAATGGGACAAGCTAGCAAAAGGAGGAATGAAATAAGTCGAATTCCTTCTTTTGAATAAGATAAATGTAAATTACTAATATTACGAAAATATTCTAGTAAAAATGATTAAATTTAAAAGGAAATAGTTGAAATATTGAACAGAAAATATTCAAAATTTTATAGATGTCAGTTTGCTATTTTTAACACAACTTAATCCAACACGCACTTTTCGTAAACAAAGTAATTTTATTTTCCAATTTTTATATAACTTAGCCAAAGAAATGAATAACATACTTTTAAGAAAAAACAATTTAAAACATGTATAGTTCAAATTAGTTATCTAATTATGTAAGTTAAAGGAAAACAAGAAATACAGATGATTAACTTACTTAAATGAATAACTCGGATCTCAAGTTTCCCATTGCCCGAAATCAACAAACTGACGCCATTAGATTTGTTGGTTGGTTGGTAAAAACTGAAACTCATGCTGCTACCCGTAAAGAAGGCTTTTGCCTCGAAAATCTGACACCATTACTTCGGCCGGAAGCAAACTTCACGCTCTGCATTATCTTACCTATAATAAGACATTTTCAAAGAAAATGTTTTGCTCAGTCAATATTTACGATGGTTTTACTAGAAACAAGAATGATATATTAAATTTTTTTATTAGGTGCTGTGCATATTAGGGGGGAGGGAGGGTCTGACACATGATATCGTAAGATATCTCTAGGGGAAGGGGGGGGTATTTGCCTTTTGATATCGATATCATTTTTGACCCAATTAGAATTATCTCTTTTTCTCTGTAACGTGGTATTTTGTTCAAAATAGTACATTATATATATTTTTTTTTGTTAACTATTTTTATTTGAATAAAGCGATATTTTATTAAATTATCTTCAAATGAATCAATAAATTTTGCGAAAAATAAATTTAACCCGTTTTGTATGTTACTCAAAACAAAAAAACTGAATTCTAATATTTTTTTTTATTTATTTATTTATTTATTTATTTTTACACTTTGATAACGATATCATTACCGAGGCAGGGAGTTTGATGGAAGTAACGTATGATATCCAAAGGGAGGGAAAGGATCCAAAATTAATAAAAAGTAAATAACGTTACATTTGCAATTAGCCCCTTACTGGTCGAATGGAATTTTTGTAAATAACCGCGTTTCTATAATTTACTTGAAATATGGTAAAGTGAGTGCAAAATCAGGGAATAGGGAATCATTATTTTATAGACATCTTTAACAGAGCAAGGTCGATCCATCCGATGGATCATATTGAGTTGGGTAGGAGGCATCGAATATTTCTTTTAAAAACGTCAGTAGTAGTGTTTGCATCAAAATTCCCCTGATGACCACTGAAGTAATCTCAAAATATCATTCAACATCTAGTCTGAATAATTTATCCAAGCCGGACTGAAGAGAGATCGGGGGAGGGGGGATTTTCCAAGGTTTGAAGACATATGGATGAGACTGTGAATTAATTTTAACTGTCTAAATGGTTTTTAGTGTTTAATTTTCCAGAATTTGGAGGGGAGAGATTGAGTTACTGAATGAGAGACCTTTCTTTTAACAAAAATAACAGTCTTGCCATATCAGTGTTGAAATAATAGGTTTCCCCAGAGGGAACCCCCCCCCAGTGCAATGAAATGCCCCCCCCCCCGGAAAAATAGAGTTCTTGTGTTTTCACTGGGGAAAAAGGTTTCATTCCCTCACCCCCCGGAGCCACAGAAGTCCCTCCCGGAGAAAAGTGTCTGAATTCAACACTGAGCCGTATGGCGAAAGAGCATCGAGTGAGATAGGTTCTAAGATTTTGATTTGCGATTTTTAGAGTTTTTGAACTTCACCACCTTTTTAAGGATTAGATCAACAGAATTGTTGATTACGAAATTCCAGAGCTCATCGAGATTAGGGTCTGAGTTCGATAAAATTCTAACAACGTAAGAGAAAAAGATTTTTGAATTTTAGTAATTTATGAGGTTGGTAGAGGAAAGGGGACCGGTGTTTGCAGTTTTACCGGTGGTTTAAGCGTAAATCTAAGCCAATTGACTGTTTGGTATTTTATTATTTTTTTCTGATAATGATGTATTTTTTTCTAGTTTTATGATAATTTTGTCTAAATTTTGACCGTGGGGATTCACGGGAAATGGGTCTTTATAGGCCCCAAATTGTCACCATCTGAGCACACACGATACGTTATACCATTTCTTTTTTTTTTTTTTTTTTTACAGACAACTTACTAGCCGCCAATCTTCATTATTTGAGAGAGGCGACGTTCAATACATTAGAATTGTAGAGAACGTGAACATGCGTGTTACTAGTGTGTCGCTGAATAAGGAAAAAGAAAAAGGTAAAACGCATCGTGTTGCCCAGCTTGAAGTTTTCAAAAAATAAGCAGTACCATATTTCGGTGCTTCTCTTTATTTTACTTCATGAATAGACTCCACTTTGAAATTCCACCACGGAAATTTTTAACATTGTATTATTAGATTTTTTTTAAAGAAATTAATAAGAATTTTTAATTTCAAATAATTTTTAGCTGAAAAATTTCTTATTTGTCATACCTAAAAAAAATATTAGTTATTAATGTCATAATTTTTAAACCCAAAATAAATTAATAAGACAAATATATAACAGTAAAAGAGAAGTTTGTTAAGAACTAATGCAAGTTAAAAATGTAATAAAAATACATGCATAATAGTTACTTTTACTTAAAAATAGTTAAAATGTTACATACTTCTTTGTCCTGCACGTCCGGTATGAGGATCCAACTGAATGAAACACAAAGAGCATACATAAAGGTGAACAAACCCTTTTAACATATAAGAATATCACTGGTATATATATTCAATGGTACATAATATTACAATTCGAATTGCATGACTATGAATAAGTGATTAATTAAACTAGTTTAAAATCTTAGAATTTCACTTCTATGAATTGTATAATTCTCCAATAAAAATTAAGGATGGATTTGACATCATTCAGTATGATAGATTAAAAGTTCCCACTAGAAAGACGACAACTATTCAGGCCGTCAAGAACAATGACGGGCCCAGAATCAGTCACCTCCCCCCTCCCCCCTTACACAGACACGCAAGACACATAAAATGCATGTGAATCTTAAATAAAGCCTCGTCTATTTTGTAGACTACTTAAGTCACCTTTCATAAATTACATTATTTATTTTCTTGTAGTTAAAGATAATAATGATATATTCTAATAATTATCTATTCTTCTTTAATACTATTTAACAAAAGTAAATACAGTCCTTTCTTTTTTTTATTGTTACATTATGGTATCCATAAAAATTATAATAAACAGTGTGTATTGCAAGAGTTGTGACCCTTTGAGATTTTTGGACTCCAAAACAAGTTAACGGCTGCTCTCCCCCCAATCTCCTCAGATCTGCGCGCATTTACATAGCAACAACAAGAACATCGCTTGAGAGAATGCTATGCACTGAGGCGAGGATACCATATTTTCCCTTACTGAAATATAATTATTTTCAGTATAAATATCGCCTTTTTACTGAAAAACAATCATTTTATGGTATAAATACCGTTTATAATTGAAATAGCACAGAAATTGGTCATTTTATGGTATAAATACTGTTTATAATCGAAATAGCACAGAAACTGGTTTTTTTAATGCATAACATATCTTAGAAATACGGTACTCATACAGTAAAGAATGATAACAGTAGACGTACCGTAAAATTTAGGTACATCTATTGAAATGCTACGAAAATTTTTACAATGTCGTTTTCCTTATTGAAAAATAATTATTTTACGGTATAAATACCGAGTTTTTACGGAAAAATAATAATTTTACTGTGTAAATACCGTTTTTAATCGAAATAGTACAAAAAACTGTTTTTTACACTTAATATACCTTAGAAATACGGTATTCATACCGTAAAGAGTGAAAATGGTAGAAGTACCGTGAAATTTACGGTACATCTACTGGAATTTTACAAAAATTTTTTACAGTGTAACACCTGCCAATTTCATGTATTTCTAAATAAAAAAATTTTGTAAATGTGTTAGAAAGTAGTCCCTTTAAATTTGGGAACCTCTTTGCATTCAGTTGTTAAGTCGGATTCGACAATGCTCGTCTATTACATCAGAATAAAACTTGTCCACCACTATTTTATTTTATTTTATTTTTTTTTTTGAAAAAGGAAAAAGAAGTTTTATAATACATTTATGCAAAATTCGCAATAGGAAAATACTACGAAGATTTTAGTATAAAAATAGTGATAACTAATAAACAATCGGTGTTTCAAAACAATAATTTTCAGTGAAAAGTATTAACCCTTTCTCGGGCAAATTATTTCAATTGCTAAAATTTTGAAATGATTGAATGGCACCCAGTTTTACGATCAAATTGGTTCCAAAATCGCGTACATTACAAATGTAAAATTTTCTTTGAAATGTCTGCTGCCATTGTGGCATTTGCTAATTAAAATTAAGTGGCATGTACACTTTCTACCGTCTTATAAAAGAATTACAACAACACGTAAATTAATTGAAAATAAATTATTGTAAAAAAACTCAATTTTAAGTGCATCTAAAGATGAAAGCAACTGACAATATTTTGCATGCTATATTTAAAAAATACATGTATTTCTTAATCTAATTTTATTTTTCAGTTTTATATACACTTAAATTTGGATAATATTAGGTTTTCTTTTTCATGTTGCTTTTCGTACCCGAACTTAAATTAAAAACATATTTTCCATTGGCTATAATACTTTCGCGAAAGCTTTAGTTTAAGGTACCCGCTTCCCAATCACTAATATAATAAAATTAACAACTTTCGTTTCTAAATAACTTTTGTTTCTGAATTTTTCTTACCAGATAAACTTATGCTTGCATATTTATGTGTATTTTTAATGTTTTTCACTTATTTACGTTTAAAAATATAATTTCATATTTTCAACCTGTCTATAATGATACTTTATCTCTATATACACTATCGTTATATGCAAGTTTCACTGTATATATGATATTTATAATACAATATTTAAAAGAAAAATATTTTTACTTTTTTTTAATTTCTAATATACAATTTTTGTACATGTATATTAGTAAAATAAAAATGTCATTCCGTACATAATATTAATTCATTGTAATTTTAAAGTGCCGTGGAAGTTAAATCGTGGATTTAGTGAGCCCTGAGATGTTAGAAAACATTGTTAAAGTGCGCGAAAAAATAATAGTAATAATAATAAAACTGTTTATTTATAGTTGTCCCAGATAGACATAGTTAGTATGTAGTTAGGATTAATCTTACACAACTTTCTTTCTAAAAGTAAAGGAACAAAAAGTTCTTGTTAAGAACAACAAGACGGGAAAAAAAAAGTGTTCTTTACCGGTTTTGTTCGCGGTAACGAAGAAAGTCTTATTAAGGATTATTTTGATGTACTGCAGTTAGTTACGACGGATTGTGGGAAAAAGTGGGAAAGCAACAAGAAATGTGTGCACTAATCATGTAATAATCACCTATTTCGGCAGGCATTATTAAATGTTATTTTTATGAGCATGTCACTTAGAATAATAAAAAATAGCTCCGATAAAGACACATTAATCTTCTCAAATAAATAAATATATGTAATTAGACACATTGCAACGACTATTTCGAGAAGGATTCCTTTTAACTAATCATAGGATTAACAATGAGCTTAAACTTTTATCCACGAAAAGAATATAAATTTCTAAGTAATATATATATATATATATATATACATATGTATCGTAAAAAATTACTTCTATTTTTAAAGACTATTTTCTGGCCAATCAGAACGCTCCATGAGCATCTATGTGACGATCTCTTTTGAAAGAAAATTGATAGTCTTTAAAACAAGAACTGATTTTTGAAGATATTTTGAACCCCTTGGGGACGAACGACGCGCATAGGTGCCTCAAAAAGGCTTAAGAATCCTTATTTATCTCCACCAATAACATTTTACAGCACAGTTTGCCTCATTTTATCGGATCATTATGTCGATTTAATGAAGCACAAATTTCTGTTTTAAAAACAGTTGACAAAACATTAAAAGTTTCGTAAAAAGCTCTCGTCGCGAAAGATCTAACAATGCATTAATTCTCATATATAAACAAAAGGAAACCAATTTTAATAATAATAATAAAACTTTTTATTTATAGTTGTCCCAGATAGACGAGTTAGTAAGTTAGGATTAATCTTACACAACTTTCTTTCTAAAAGTAAAGGAACAAAAAGTTCTTGTTAAGAACAGCAAGACGAAAAAAAAGTGTTCTTTACCAGTTTTGTTCGCGGTAACCAAGAAAGTCTTATTAAGGATTATTTTGATGTATTGCAGTTAGTTACGACGGATTGTGGAAAAAAGTGGGAAAGAAACAAGAAATGGCTGGACTAATCATGTAATAATCACCTACTTCGACAGGCATTATTAAATATTATTTTTGTGAACATGATGTTTGTGCATGTCACTTAGAATAATAAAAGTTAGCTCTGATAAAGACATATTCATCTAAGACGATTCTCAAAAATAAATAAATAAATAAACAAATAAATAAATAAAATAAATAAATAAATATAAAATAAATAAATGTAATTAAATGAATTTCAATAACCATTTAGAGAATGATTCTTTTTAACTAATCATATGATTAGCAAATAGCTTAAACTTTTCTCCACTAAAAGAATTTAAATTGCTGAGAAATATATATATATATATATATATATATATATATATATATATAACCATTATATAATACTACAATTCAACATCTACAATGAATATAAAATAAGCCAATATAATCAGCTTAAACATGACAAGACAATCAAATGGAATTAATAATATTGGAACAATTACAAATAAAATTGGAGATTGTGATACGCGGCTCGTTATCAAGAGCAATGCCCCGCAGGCACAACAATTACAACTAATTTCTCAGTAGAAATCAGGAAAAAGTCCTAATGCATTATATAACTCAGAAATTAATCGTAATTGTTGCATGGCAATGTCCTTGATAACGAGCCGCGTACCACAATCTCCAATTTTATTTCTAATTGTTCCAATAATGATAATTCCATTTGATTGTCTTGTCATGTTTAAGTGTTTACATTGGATTATTCTATATTCATTGTAGATGTTGAATTTTAGTTTTATACACTGGTTATATATATATATATATATATATATATATATATATATATATATATATATATATATATATAAAATATATATATATATGTACACACACATGTATATATGTGTGTGTGTCGTGAAAAATTACTTATTTTTTTAAAGACTATTTTCTGGCCAATCATAATGCTCCGAGAGCATTTATGTGATGCCCTCATTATCAGAAAATTGATAGTCTTTAAAATCTGAGCTAATTTTTCACGATATTTTTAAGAGTATGCTAATTTTTATATACAAAAGAAAACTAATTTTTAATCACATATAACTCGTCTCTATATAAATTAAATTAGTTAAATCATTTGGTCACATTCAGTCTAGAAAAAATATCTATAAAAGATAAAACAAAATAAAATAAAATGCGGACATCCATCGCCTAAAACAAAATGTTTAAATGTTTCCCATTGAGTTAATAAAAATCTATAAAACCGTCATTTTTATGATGATCAAAACATGGCTTATGTAATAACAGAGTCATTTATTAAGTACACCATGGATTAAACATTAATACTCTTAAACCAATAAGAAAAAGAATAAAATGCAGACATCACAAGGATTCAGATATGCCTGAGATTCTCCACCGAAAGCAACAACATTTTCCAAATAGTTAGAAAAAAAAATCTATCTTTCAGCAACGTAAAACATTTTCTGACACCTTTTTAAATGTGAAAGTACAAAAATTAGCATGTTTGGTTTAAATATTGATATAATTTGAAATCGAAATAAGTGTTTCATTTTCTGATAAATAGATTGCCTAACGAGTTACAAGTGATTTTGATCACAAGATGTCGTGTTTTCTACTTCCGCCTAGAAATTCGATTCAAAATTTAACTTTGGCAGTATTTTGAGAAAGATGTTTTGCGTTCACCAAAATAATGGAAAACATCTTTTAAATTCCATAGTTTCTGGATAGCAAAGCCTCCCAATTTCACATGTTTCCGAACAAAACTGAATTTAAAAATGCGTCAGAAAATAGCCCCTTTGAATTTGGGAACAGCCTTAAGAATCTTAAAAGAATCCTTAAGAATTCAAAACTTTTCATTAAATAAAAAAAAGAGAAAAAAATCACGAGTAAAACATACATTATAAAACGTTTCCAATACATTCAGAATTATATAATAAAATCGCGCTGTTTAAGGTTGTTCTCAATTGCTCTCCTCAACAAGCACAAAATATTTTGACACATTTACAAATTCATTTTTTAATAGAACGATATAAAAATGGAAGGCCAAACTATGGAAGCGATTTGGAATCGAAATATGTTTTCCATTTTGGATAAATAAATTACCTGTCGAGTTATAAGTAATTTTGATCACAAGATCACATGGTTTTCTGCCTTCGTTGGCAGGTTTCTCAGCTTTCGCCAGGAAATGCTGTTCAAAACGTCACCTTTGACGGCTTGTTCTAAAAAATCTATTGCGTTTGAAAAAAAAAAAAAAAAAAAAAAGGAGGGCGATTAGATGGTTTTTGAACATCTGAACAACAACATCTGCTAGTTTCAAGCATTTTTGAACAAAAATAAATTAAAGCTTTAGTCACAAAGTTGCCCTTTTTTAAATTTAAGAACCCTTAAGGGGGCTCACGGGTTGAAAACTTTTCGAAAAATCGATTTTTTTTAATGATCTAGTTTTATTATTCAATTAACTCTGAACTCAATGCAAAAAACCGCATAAAAATATTTGCATTTTTAACGGAGTTATAAGCATTTATGTATCAACACTTTCAAAGCCTCACCCATATAATTTCAACTTTAAGTCGCGTTTTCTCAAAACTTGATTTTTGACGACTGACACCAAGATTAAAAAAAAAACTATCTGATGGAATGGCTTAAATTTTTTTTTGCATGTATATAACATCATTATTTATAGAATGAATTAATATAATTTAGATAGTTTAATATTTTGAGTATTTTTAATGAAAAAAAAGTTGTATTTTTTAGGAGTTTTTTAAATTTTCAAATTTGAGAGTTTTTTTAATAATGTTGTTTTTGAATGACAGTTACATCCTTAATTCATTCTATAGAGTAAAGTTTCCGGATCATTTTAACCCCTTGAGGGGCGGCGGTATATGTTATATACCACCTACGATTGATGAAGATTTACACCAGAAAAATGTCATTAAATTTCACTTTTCTAACTTTGGTGGAAAACAGCCGTGAAATTGCTTTTCCTCTTTTTGATATAACTTTTTTACAAATTTCCGGTGGGAGTTCAGAATTACACGAACGCAATCGCTTTCCCCTCAAAGGGTTAAAGCAAAAGTTAGGTTCTGATGTCAATTCAACGTTAAAATATCTTGGTGTTGATGATATAACACAGAATTTTTTTTTTCGAAAATTGTGTTACATAAATTTTGTCATATTTCTTATTATATTACATTGAAGTACTTCATTTTATAATTTTATAAGACTATAAACATACCTTTAAAATATCAAAAAGTTTAAATTAATTACATTGATTACTTCTGTTTTTATATGGACTCGAAGCGAGAGCTCTGTTTGCATGTTTTTACGTATCGATCAACCCCTGAACCCCCTTAATGAGTTGAAAAATCATGTCTAATTCAATCATATTGGACAGGCTAACATATCTGAAAATAAAATTTCTGCAATTCCCATCCGCAGTCAAAAAATTATTTGCGGTCAAACCGGTTAAATATATATATATATATATATATTCGTAATCAAAATTGAAAAAGTGGAAAAGGAGTCATGTAAACACATCAGCTAATCAACGCAAGAAAAAATAATAATAAATAAAACATGTCGAAATGTAAATCAGATATTACAAAATAACTTCCCTATAGGAACAGCATTAGCTTGCAAGAGCTTCGCCTGACGGGAACAGGAGCTAAAAAAGCGTCCTTTTCTCACGGGCAACGCGCGTTTTTTTTTAATAAACCTATGAAAAACTCTGATCTCTTATGCTAAAAAAAATGTCCTCCAGTATGTTCCATATTAGAAAGTATTTTAAAATTAAAATTGTTCCAGGAAAATCATACGATTAAAATTTATGCAGGAAAATTTTAAATGATGTCTTTAAATATCGATTTTAATTATATTAATTTAGATATCGATAAAGCGATTTTGTACGAATGATTTGCCAAAATATTTACTATCTTGAATCATTTTTCTTCATATAATTTCAAAAAAAATTCTAATTCTTTGGATCATCGATCAAATTGACATCCACAATTATCTACATGTGATATTGAAAGAAATTAGAATTGGAGTTATTTTAAAAGCCTTATAGCCACATCTCGTTTAGTAGATGTTAGTTAGATCGGCGAAAATTATTCATCAAAATCCAACTTTCAACACAAAAGAAATCCAGACTGACTTCAAATTAGATGAAAATTTACTATCATCGTTTCATTTCACTAAGCGATATTCAGGCATTGCTTGTATATAAGATTAATATCACATTCATTAGTTTTAAGAGGGTCTCTGTCACAAACTAAAAGTTATCGATTCTTGTTATATAGTATTTTATGATATTCATAAGAAAAATTTTTTAATGCAAAATATTTTATGAGATGCTTTGCAGGATGTACCGGGTGTCCCAAAAATGACTGATGGATTTTAAAATTCAATAACTTGCAAAAGGTGACAGCTATTTAAAAAAATTTTGCAGGAGGGTTATGTATAATGTCGGGAGTTTTTTTACCATAATTTTTTATTTTAGTTCGAATTTCGAATAATAGATGGCGCTGACGGCGATTGAAGGCCAGGTGGACGCTTCACTCAGCACTGATCATCTGGCCTTCAATTGTCGTCAGCGTCACCTATTGTTTAAAATTCGAACTAAAATAAAAAATTACGGAAAAAAACTCCTGACATTATATATAACCCTCCTGCAAAAATTTTTTAAATAGCTGTCACCATTTGCAAGTTATTGAATTTTAAAATCCATCAGTCATTTTTGGGACACCCGGTATAAGACAACGATATGATTTATGTTAAAATATTAAATTATGTTTTTAATAAAAAGTGATTTCAGATTTCTGACATTAATGAGGCATATGTTTAATGTAAATTTAGGTTTAACTAATTTAATTTTTTATGCATTGCATTTATCTGCACATCATTACCTACGAACTTGAGTTATGATGGATATATATTTTTTTAATCTATGAGATTAAAATAAATGAAACGTATAAAATGAAATTCCAAAAGTTTGGTTATCATTATCTAGTGGAATGTGGATAATACAATGGTCAGGCATGTAGCTATGAAAAGGAGGGGTAATGAACAAACGATAAATTAGAATGAAATGAACAAAAGATTGTATGTAATTTAAGGGTGGCCCAACAGTCCAGAACAACACATGGAATCGTCATAAAGATAGAAGGGAAAGTAAGGCAAGGAGAGATTAAGGCAGGTCGCACACTCAGGCGAAACATCCAACATCACATTTCGGGGAAAGAACTGATTTAAAACAGATTTGAAATGGCTTTCTCCCTTGTTTCGACTACTGTTTTTTCTCCCATGTCGCACTTAATTTTCCTCCAGTCGTCTCAGTGTGTGACCTGCCTAACAATGCGAATTAGACAATTTTAAGGCAAGATATTGAGTGCATGATTTCTTATACTTAGAAGTGTATGTGTATGCAGAGAGTTCAGACAGACCTGTGTGCTCGCAGAGTTAGGTAAACCATGGTCAATATTCTCTTCTTGAAGAATGTATCTTTCTTTTTTTAGTTGACACACATCATTCTATTCGAAACATTGTAACTGCTATGAGTTTTTAATTGATCAAAATAAATGTCTTAAAATAATTAAATGGAATTATGTAATGTATTGCTTGTTTTACATAATAAGAAGTTATCATATGTACTAAACAAGAGCGGCTTTATTGCAAAATATCAAAATTATAATAATAAAAATAAATTTCAGGATTATTTTTCCTTTGTCTGTTTTGAAGAAAAAATTTTAAGTTTGTCCCCGACTGCTCTACTCAACAAGCGCAAAAGGTTTTGACACATTTACAAATTGATTTTTTAACAGAAAGATATAAAATTGGAAGGCCTCACTATGGAAACGATTTGGAATCGAACTTTGTTTTCCATTTTATAATAATTAGATTATCGATTGGGTTATAAGCGATTTTGATCACATGATTACACGTTTTTATCCCTTTGTAAGATTTTTTTTTCTTCTTTCGTCGAGAAATGCGGTGCCGTCAAAACACCAAATTTGACGGCTTGTTCTGAAAAATATATTGCGTTTGCAAATAAATAAATAAATAAAAATTGAATACGTTAGATAGTTTCTGAACAACAACACCTGCTAGTTTCATGCATTTCTGAACAACAACAACAAAAAAATAATAAGAAGAATGCCTTTACAGAAAAAACTTCTTTTCTGTAAAAAATATGGATTTTGAATTTTTTTATAGAAAAAAATCTACAATTTTTTACAGGAAAAACAGTTTTTCGAAAACAACTACAGATATTTTCTGTAAGTGAAATGGTTTTCCACTAGTGCGAAAATTGATAGTTTTTCCGTCAGTTTGAGAGATTTTTTTTTACAGATATCAATCAGATAGACAATCCTTATTATCAAATATAGCATGGTAGCATGTGTTCATCTGAATAACATGCGCAACCATATGTATGAATCAAAACTGAATCTATTAATAGACAAATGTTTAAATTAGTTTTACTAAAACAGTAGAATTTATAACAAAATAAAAAGCTTATCAATTTTAACATAACTTTATAGTATTTTTAATTTTTTCTATAATGTTTGATATTTTGAAAATACTCTTTACAGAAATCATTCAAAGACAGACAGCTAAAATGGACGTTTCCTTGAGTAAATATATATATATATATATCAGGGATGAGATTTCCGCTTTTTTGGACACCAGTAAAATTTTAGAGAAAAGGTTGTAATTGTAAATCACAAAAATGTTCCAATTTAATAATATAGCATTTTCTCTAAGATTTTACTGGTGTGGAAAAAAGCGGAAATCTCATCCCTGATATATATATATGTGTGTGTGTGTGTGTGTGTGTATTCACCTAACACATTTTTAGACAATAATCTCTGTATGATTTCAATATATACCTTTATTAGTTAATAAACTATCTTAACTTATTAGTTGTAGTTTTGTATTTCTTTTAATAGCATTAGCAGAAAATATATACTAATTCTTTCCTCTTTTTTTCTCAATCAGGATATACGAAGAAAAAAAATCTTTCATGGCCGTACTAGTTTTTTCATCAACCTCATGGCAAAAGACTTCTTACAGCTTGTTATCGTCCTGGACTTTAATTAAAGCATCTATCCGGGCAAAGCCTCAATCCCAGAATCTTTCATCGCACCTCGAACCGGATTAAGAAAGTTGCCTAAAAGAAGTTCCTCGAAGGAAAGTAAAAATAAAGATGAAGACCGCAAAGGATAATCTTCATTTGATGATCTTGGTTAATCTGGAGATCCAGTGTGTCAAACGTGGTGGACCCCTAGTTAGCTGTTATAGCTTCGATTCTTTTGTGGAAATCGAAGTTTGTCTTTTGTGCTTGTTCCCATGTTTGGAAGTTTTGGTGACTTTTTTTTCTTCTTCGACATTATTATCACGATTGATTGTTGAACAAAAAAAAATGGAATTAAATCATCATCATCGAAGTTAATAGGTAAGTAAATAGTTTTATTAAGAATAATAACATTTTTGTTTTCTGTAATTAATTCTTGGTTTTACAAAATTCATGGATGCATCTATAACAAGTCTTTCTTAATTTGATATTTAACAAAAAAAATTCTTGGTCGATATATAAATTACCTGTGTTAGCTTTATAAATTTAAAAAACTTGCTATTCAATATAAAATCTTCTGTAAATAATAAACGTTAATAAACTTTGCACATTTTTTACGCTTCTCTGCATCAATAAAACGCTTGATATTTATTTAGAAAACATTGTGTAGACAACAAATGTTACAAAATTTTGCACATTTCTATACTTCTCGATATGAATTAGACATTTCTATAATTCTCGACATTTGCTATTGAAAGCTTGCTATTCAATAGCAAATTTTATGTAAATAATAAACTTCAGTAAATACGTTGTACATTTGTATACTTCTTTTCATGAATAAACAGCTTGCTATTTAATTAGAAAACATTGCGTAAACAATAAACGTTAGAAAATTTTGCGCTTTTCTATGCTTCTCTATATTAATATAAAACTTGGTATTCATGTAGCAAATATTGCGTAAATAATAAACGTTAGTAAATATTACGCTTTTTTATGCTTCTCTGCATAAATAAAAAGTAAGCTATTTATACAGAAAATGTTTGTGTAAGCAATATTGCGTTAGTAAATGTTGTACCTCATGAATAAAAAGCTTGCTATTTATTTATAAAACCTTATGTAAATAATAAACGTTGGAAAATTTTGCACATTCCGATGCTGCTCGACGTGAATAAAGAGCTTGCTATTCAATAACAAATCTTGTGTAAATAATAAACGTTAGTAAATTTTGAACAATTTTATGCTTCTTTCCATGAATAAAAAGCTTGCTATTTATGTAAAAAATGCTGCGTAAATAATAAACATTGTTAAATGTTGCTCATTCCTATTTAGAGCGGGCTATTTAGACACAAATGATTTCGTCATCGACTTACGGGATGAAATCATATTGTAGGACAAGATTACTAGGTGTAGATTAATCCTTTTCGGCACGGGCAAAATATCTTAGTAAAATAAGAAATTTTCGACTGACACCGGAATTCACAAACGAATTTATTAGATGTTTTGAAACCCCTAATTTAAACTTTTATTGTAAAAGCAAAATTTTACTAAAATATTACTGATGCCGTTTGCAAGTTTAGAATTAAAATTAGGTATCTCAGACCGGCCACAGTGTGCCGGAGAAGGTTAAGGAATGACTGGTCTGCCTATGTATTTCGTGCACGATATGAGCTACAGCGGACGCCAACTCGTCTTTTTGGCGTCACTATTACGTCATCTGGTTACAAGATGAAATTGGTGCCAAATTAAAGGTAAAATAAAATATTTTTAAAATATTTTGGTCTGCCTGCGCATATTCTGGTAGAAACCTTCGGCAGACTAAAATTTATAACAAAAAAGATGCCATAAAGTACAATTCAAATCGCATATACAAAATATTTTACATTACGTTGCAATATATATTGCTTCGCCATGTACTTTCAAGATGAATTAATGGTTTTGGAAAAGCTTATTAATAGTAAGCGAGAAAAGGACTGATTCTGCATAACTTGGTACCAAACAAAATGAAAAGGGTGCCAAACGTTAATTTTGAAAGTAATATCACGTTATCGAGTTACAGTTCGAAATTTTGGCACTTTAGAAATACCGACTAGTACAATACGAATATTTCTGTCTGCCTCGTCATATCTTGGTACGAAACGAGTTAAGGGTGTATTCGAAAAAACGGTTTTCCATCTTCAACAGCTCGAAATTTTCCGATACAATTTCAGACACATTTTTAAATGTAGAAACATGAAACTTGCTGAGGGGATTTTCGAAGAGACGTACAAGGTGCCGTGAGATGTCTTTTTACGCCAATTTCATTAGAATTTGAGTTATAAACAATTACCCTCTCAGTATGACCATTTTTTTCGTTCCCAGATCTCCTGCTTGGGAAAAAACGGTTCGAAATGCCGTTTTTGATTGCTTTTTTTGCGATATTTTCTGTATTTATCAAAGAATTGCAATTACGGCACCTTATGTACTTTCCAAATAAGAGATTTTGAAAGTTTGGTGTATTTGAGAGCAAAAATGAATTCAAAAATAAATCTAAAAAGAAGCAGTTCGAATCGAAATACACCCTTAAGCTACACTGTAAAAAAAATCTGTAACCTTAGTAATCTAAATTAACCGAAATCTCTTACGCTTACTAAAATTTTATGTGTACACTGTACAAGAAAATGATGTCAATCTACAAAACTTGTAAGCAAAACTAAAACCATCTGTAACTTTACAAAAGAATTTACTAAAATTTTGGTAACTTTACCAAAATTTTATCTATAATGCTCGTTATCGTCACTTAAAAAGTTCTTGGAATACGATTTCCCAAAAAAATTCTTAGTAACCTTAAAATTTGTTTGATTCAAAGTGCAAATCTGTTACATGAATTTTTATTGTTGCCGTTACATAAAAAGTTCTTGGAATACAATTCTACTAGAAAAATTTTTGTAATTATCCAAATTTTTTTTTACAGTGTAGGCCAATTGTACCAATTTTGACGGTATCATCACATCATCAAGTTAGTGGATCATCAAGTGGATCATCAGTTACATCATCAAGGCTGATCTAGGACAAGATTATTAGGTGTAGATTAAGGAATGACTGGTCTGCCTCGACATTTTTTGGCATGATATGAGCAACAGCAGGCGCAAACTCGTCATTTTGACGTCACTATCACATCTTCAAGTTACGAGATGAAATTTGTGACAAATTAAAGGTAAAATAAAGTATTTTAAGAGTATTTTGGTCTGCCTGCGCATATCCTGGTAGAAACCGTCGGCAGACTTAAATTTATAACCAAAAAAAAAAAAAAAGTCATAATATGCAATTCAAACTTACCAAACATAATATTATGCATTACAATCTTCGCCATTAACTTTCAACACTAATTAATGGTTTAGAAAAACTTATTAACAGTAAGCGAGAAAATGAGGGATTCTGCAGGTACAAAGCGAGACGAAAGGGGTGCCAGAAAATATCAAATCGAATTCGTTTTCTCGTTTTTCTCCAAATGCAATACATTTTTTAGAAAATAGTGTCAAACTGCACGTTTTGAACCGACTTTCTGCGTGAGAGAAGAAAAAACAGTGAAAGAAGGAAGAAAAACACATTGTCACGTGATCAAAAAGCTTATACCTCAATAGCTTATTTATTGATTTAAAAAAATGGAAATTTCAGTTCAATTCTAAATCGCCTTTATGATCATGCTTTGCAATTTTATATCTTTCCGTTAAAAAATGAATTTGTAAATGTGTCAAGACAAAATGCGTGTTGCTTTTGTTGAGCAGAGCAGTTGAGAACAGCCTTAAGGCGGTTCTTAAATACTTTGCTCAACAACGCGAAATTTTCTAAGTTATTTTGTGAACAAAACTAGCAGACTTGTCTGGATCTTTCGATCCCAAAGTTTCTGAATAATAACACCTGCAAATTCCTTCCGTTTCCGGCCAAAAATTGAATAAAAAATGTGTCAGAAAGTAGCTGATTTGGATTGGCAAGGTAAAGAAAAGCACCCGTATCTAACATTTGTAAAAAAGGTAGACTTTGTGCCTTAAGGGTGTATTTCGATTCAAACTGCTTATTTTCCGATTTATTTTTTAATTCATTTTTGCTCTCAAATGCACCAAACTTACAAAATCTCTTATTTGGAAAGTACACAAGGTGCCGTGATTGTCGATTCTTTGATAAATGCAGAAAATATTGTAAAAAAAAGCAATCAAAAACGGCATTTCGAACCGATTTTTCCGAAGGCGGAAATCTGGGAACGAAAAAAAGGGTCCTACTGATAAGGTAATTGTTTATAAATCAAATTCTAATGAATTGAGCGTAAAATGACATCACACGGTACTTTATACGTCCCTTCAAGAATCCCCTCAGCAAGTTTTATGTTTCTACTTTTAAAATTGTGTCTGAAATTGTATCAGAAAATTTCGAGCTGTTGAAGGTAGAAAAGCATTTTTTCGAATACACCTTTAAGGCCCCTGTCCTCGCTCGAAGAAACGCTCGCGAGCTAATGCTATTCCTATGGGGAAGTATTTTTCTAATAACTCTTTCGCATTTTGACATTTTTGAATTTTTTTTTTTTTTTTTTTTTTTTTTTTTTTTTTTTTTGCATTGGATAACTGAAATGCATGCCGACAGCTCTTTCAGTTTCGAAACCGGTTTTGAAAGCGAAACTAATATTGTAAAAATATCTGCAACCAAAATCGAAAAGTAAAAAAGGTGCGCTGTCGGCATGCACCCCAAGCTATCCAATGCAAAAAAAAAAAAAAAAAAAAATATTTAAAAATGTGAAAATGCGAAAGAGTTATTAGAAAAATGCTTCCCCATAGGAATAGCATTAGCTCGCGAGCGTTTCCTCGACCGAGGACAGGGGCCTTAAGGGTGTTCTCAACTGCTCTACTCAACAAGCACAAAACGTTTTGACACATTTACAAATTCATTTCTTAACAGAAAGATATAATATTGGAAGGCCTGATAATGGAAGCGGTTGCGAATCGAACTTAGCTTTCTATTTTATGATCATTAAATTACCTACCGAATTATAAGCTATTTTGATCACGTGATATTGCGATTTTCTACCTTTCGTCGCGACTGGTCTTTCTGCTTTCGTCGGAAAATGGAGCACAAAACGTCAACTTT
Source organism: Maratus speculifer (assembly GCA_964019185.1). Taxonomy (NCBI): domain Eukaryota; kingdom Metazoa; phylum Arthropoda; class Arachnida; order Araneae; family Salticidae; genus Maratus; species Maratus speculifer. The sequence continues at coordinate 315,993,228 of OZ025295.1, forward strand.
GAGGGCTTACTCTAAAATATTTATTGCATATTTTAAAAAACAAAAAATTGAGTGCGATTAGACAGTTTCTGACTAACAACATATGCTAGTTTTATGCATTTCCGAACAAAAAATAAACTAAAACTTGCGTCACAAACAGTGTTCTCGCTGTCGCTCGCCATTGCGCCAAATTGCTACTAAATTCTTCATTTGGCGAGTAACCGAGCGATTAGATTCGCCAAATTGCTCGTGTTCAATCTTTGCCTTTTCTTTTTCGTTTTTCATACATAATCATACATACATATTTCTAATATATTTGTAGGCGTTAGTTGAAATTAGATTAATAACAATCGTTGTCGCGGTTATAAACAGTTAGATTATTTTAGAACATATTGAAAAAAAGATGGTATATTAAAGGATTAAATATATTTTTTTCTGTGTAGTGCACGTCGAATCTATTTTGCTAATACTTTTTCCATTTGGCGAATGTTTTTTATTTTTAATTAGCCAAATTACTAACGTTGGTCAAATGTCAGCGAGAACACTGGTCACAAAGTTCCCTTTTTGATTTAAGCTGTTCTCAAATGTTCTGGCCAACAAGCGCAATTCGTTTTGACACTATGTAAGCAATTTGAAGTCGAACTTTGTTTTCTATTTTACTAGCTGCACCCGTCGAAATTCGACGGAAAAGAATATAAGATAAGTGTGTTACATTTAAAGCTTATGTATAATAGAAATGAATGAAATAAAAGAAAAGTGTACTTAGAATAAAATATGAATTTTATTTATTATTATTATTTTGAAAGCTGGTGTCTCAATTTATTTTTGAGATATTAATTATTTTATAGTTTTTAGTACCAATTTTGTAATTGTGGCAACAAAATTACTCTATTTTTTCTTAAAATTGAAAAAAAAAAATAGAAATTAAAATCTGCAACACTTTCCTGTGCAATTTCAATTTTGCAATTTTCGGTACTGCAAATTTTACTCTTCTAAACATCGTACATTTTAAAATTTTATACCATTGTATAGATTAAAAAAAAAAAATGTATTTTTAAATGCAATTTGTTTCAAAGTTGTATATCAATTTATTTTTGAGGTATAATTTTTTTATATAATTTTTAGTACCAATTTTGTAATTGTGAAAACATAATCACTCAATTTTCTCTTTAAAAAAAAATAGAAATTAAAATGTGTATATTATTTTTAAAATATCGTCTGTTATAAAATCCAGTGAATTTCAATTTTATGTTGTTTAATAATTTGGATGATTAAATTTCATTTATTTTGTTAATTTTAGCTTAAAATAATATTTTTTGAGAGTTAGACTGACCAAGATAAGATGTATTTTTGCTGTAACTAATTTTGTAGATTTATTATAAATCAATGAAAGTAGTAATAAATGGCGGGTTTTGGCCCACCAAGGATCCTCAAGGATCCTCAAGGATCCAGGAGGATACCCCATGTTAACTCTATGCAGCTCACCGCGGACGTGCACGGATTATTTCCGCCTAGCTCAGCGTAGAGTACGGAGATGATTTTGTAGTTTTTTTTTTTTTTTTTTTTTTTTTTTTTTCGGAAGATTAAAATTTTTTGCGAACTATAGCATGGGGGGTCATTTTTTTTTTTTTTTTTTTTTTTTTTTTTTACTCATTAAGAAACTGAACATCCTAAGTAGAGCATATATGTGAGGTTTTGAAATTAGTGACGTGGAAGTGAGATAGATGTTTTGATTCTGTTTTAGTGTGAGAGGGGGGAGGGCTTAAGTTTAGGGGGCTTAAATTTTTAGGACGGGCTTAAATATTTTTTTAATGATTGGAATCAACTTAGAATAGGAAGAAAATTTGAACATGTCGAAAAATGTGTGTGATCTGATTCTGTTATAGTATAAGGGGAGGGCTTAATTTTTAGGAATTAAATTTTCAGGAGGGGCTTAACTATTTTTTAATGATTGGAATCAACTTAGAGTATGAAGAAAATTTGAACATGTCGAAAAATGTGTGGTGATCTGATTTTGTTATAGTATAAGGGGAGGACTTAATTTTTAGAGGGGCTTAAATTTTTAGGAGGGGCTTAAATATTTTTTTTAATGATTGGAATCAACTTAAAGTAGGAAGAAAATTTGAACATGTTGGAAAATGTGTGGTGATTTAATTTTGTTATAGTATTAGGGAGAGGGCTTAATTTTTAGGGGGGGCTTAATTTTTTTAGGAGGGGCTTGTGTGTGTGTTTCTTTTTTATGATTGGAATCAACTTAAAGTAAGAAGGAAATTTGAAAATGCTGAAAAATGTGAGATGGATGTTTTCACTATGTTACAGCGTGAAGGCATTTTAGGAAGGGGGAGGGCTTAATTTTTAGGAAACTTATGTTTTATATTTATTTATTTATTTATTTTGGGTTTGAAGCTTATAATATCATACTATAGTAAAGGAGTAACCTCCCTATTTTCCGAACTTCACCCCCCCCCCCCCCGAAGATGATTTTGTGCTCTCTCTGGTGCGTGTTGTTCGAAATTTTGTTGAGATTTAATATTTTTAAAAAATTGAGTTTTCCAAAGGGTTTTACTGAGGTTCGAACCCGTAAAAAAACTTCATGTCTTGATAATTTCTTGTGGATTAACTAATCAAGCCAAGAAGTTCTGGTTTTAAGGCGAAAAATTGTTTAACGGTCGGAGAAGCCATAAAATTTCACACCCCCCTTTCTTCTTTTATACTTAGATTTAATATCCATTGCTCTTGCAGTTGTTGAACTGGATTGAATAAGTTTTTATTAGAGTAGAAATTCGTGTATTAAAACCGAACGGTTACATTAGTTACTTATACTATCTTATCAACATGTATTCATTGCGATGCACAAACATTCGATAACAAACCAATTGTAACAGAAACTCACTGATATGAGAATGACAACCACGGAAATTGGATTAGATTTCATTCATTTACAAAAGTCAAGAAAGAGAATCTTGTTTGATAGCACAACTAACTAAAGTGATTATTTTTAAAACGACAATTAATTTCCATTAAACCATTTCATATGTTGTTTTTTAAAGGTCCTTTTAGAGGTTTGCAAAAGCTTATTTTACTCAATTTCCATTAACGTTAGAGAAACAATGGAAATGTTTTCTTAATTTACTATTTTTTAATTAATATTATAAATTGATTTTTTTATAAAGGGGCACATTTTTTTTTTACTTTAGTTTACCCAAATATCGACCACTCAAACACCAACATTTTTCACCATTCAAAATATATAAACTATTTTATTAAAAATTATTTTTCAATGTATAGTTCTAATAAATCGATTTTATGTTAAGTGACATGCATCAATTTTAGTAAGTTTGTTTTATTCACATAACAATGTGTTTTACCAAGTTATCATCTATTAGATGGCAATGACAAATTTAAGCAATATATTACTTTAGTATAATATTGTTTTATCACTGTGTCGAAAATAAGTGATTCTTTTCCCATTAATTTACACATGAATTTTATAATCAATTAGTAACATATTATAAAAGCATGATAAACATCAGATAACAACGAGTCATCTACCAAATACCATCTCATTATCAGATCACTTTGTAAACCAATCTTATTATTATCTTATAATCTTATTAAAACAATCTTATATTAAAAAACAGGAGCGCCTCCTAGAATTTAACAGAATTAAGTGAATCAGCATAAATTTATCACACTGTTTATTGTTTTTGTCATATAAAGACATTAACTGCTGTTCTTGGGTTAAATTTAAGTGAGTACTGTACAAGAAATTTCTTTGTTATAAGAGGAATTAAATCATCCTTACTTAAAGAATATGGAATCAGATTTACCCAGCCAAGAGTTACAAGTTTCGAATAGTGAAAGATTACCATCTTCATCAAGTCAACCATCCTTTTCCTGTAATAAATGTCAAAAATGCTTCTCTAAAAAGATTGCATTAATCAGACATCAAAGATCTCACTTGGTTAAAAAGCCCTTTAAATGTGAAATTTGTGATAAAACTTTTATTCAAAACACTGATTTAAAACGACATAGTGTAACTCATTCCAAGACACCCACTTCATATAAATGCGATGGATGTGGAATAGAATATTACAGAAAGTATTCGTTAAGAATCCACAAGAGATTTCATAAGACATATAAATGCGATGAATGTCCAATAGAATTTTCTAAAAAATATTTGTTAAAAATTCACAAGAGATCTCATAAGAAGTTTCATGTTTGTGAAAAATGTTCTAACTCGTTTCTGTCAAAGTCTGCTTTAACTAAACATAAAAAAATTCATTCTCAAAAGGAATATAAATGTAAATATTGTGGTGTTATATTTTACAATGATCTTGATTTTTTATCTCATAAAAAAGTTCATTACAGGGAAATTGAATGCAAACACTGTAACAAAACATTTGATGTCGACACCAAGTTTATTCAACATTTGATTAAAATGCATAAGTGAAAAAATGCAAACTTTATCAAATCATGTAAAATATTTGATTTTCTGTACAGTACATAATATTTTTGTATTTTTATATCTATTGAGAATGATGAATAAATAATGTATAAGTGAAAAAAGCTTTGGTCTTTTATTTTTGTTTTAACAATTTACGATTTTTAATAATTATTTCACGATATTGAAAAATTTTACTTAAATTTTAACATTTTTTTAAATTTCTTATCAAATGAAATTAGAGTTCGCATTATTTTATTATTTTTTTATTTTAAAATACTAAATTTATATTTATACTGAGTTAATTTTAAATACCTTTAATATATTAGAATTATTTATCAAGTTTAATTTATCACTCATCATTTATATAAACAATTGTTATTTACATATTCATGATGAATATTATCTTGTGTTTCCAAACAACCTTTCAAAAAGTGAGAAACTGTTAACATTTTATATCATTCATTACTTAGATTAAAACTTTTACCTAATGCTGCCACAAAAATTCTCAAAAATAATGAAACTGTGAACTTTATATATCATTTACTTACTTAGATTAAATCCATTAACTTGTGTTGCCACAAAATTCTTCAAAAGGAATAAAACAGTTAACATATTGTATCATTAATCACATAGATTAAAACTATTACCTTGTGTTGCCACTCATTATTTTGCATGTACCACCTACGTAAAAAGGCTAAAACTTTCAACATATTGTGTCATTAACCACTTAGATTAAATATATTATCTTGTGTTGCCGAAAAGTTCGTCAAAAATAGTAACAACCATTGACATAATATATTAACTACCACTTATGTACAAAGACTGTTTTTTAGTTTATTAAAAAATAGTTGACTAAAACTAATGACATTACTATTTTTTTAATGTTTAACTGCAACCGATGCTGATTTTTAACATATATTAGGAGACGTGTTGTTTTTAAGCATTCAGTTTGCAATTGATTTTCGTTTTAACTTCATATACTGCTACTCTTATTTTTTGAAAATGGATTCTGTAGTAAATTCGTTAAAAAGACCTCTCGACAGAGTAATTTCTTCTTCAAAGTATCAACGTTTAAAAGAACGTAATGAACCCACTTTTGCAAATGAATTAAACTTGCCAAGATTAGAAGTATCCAATACATTGAACACTATCAATGGAACAATATCATGTGATTTATCCACTACTGATTATCCGCCGAATGTGAAATCTGAGATTAATACCAATTTTTGTATGCCTTCACTTGGTGATGATACAACATCTTTTGAGAATTTAAGTCAAGAATCAATTTCTGCCAAGGAGTATTTGAATATCTTTTTCAAAGACCTAAATTTTGAATCAGCTTCGACCTCAGTTAATAACTTAATTTACCAAGACGAATATTTTCAAGAACCCACTACTAGGTGTGAGGAGACCGAGTTACAAGCAAACAACCTTTGTCAAGCAAGTGATGAAAGACAATGCACCGCTTCATGCAAGAATGACACTTCACGAACTAAAAGTGGCAAATCCTGTAATCGTGTTATATTTCGAGAAGAACTCAGCGATTGTATCTTCTTAATTTTAAAACTGCATAACAGACAATTTTATATATATATATTCGAGAGTTTAAACGTAGTGGGCTTACTAATGAAGAAATTGCAACGAAAAATGCAATTTTTATGGATGTTAACAGTTGGTATGAATTTTGCAATAAATTTTTTTCATTTAATTTGAAGTATAAGAGTTCCTCGTTTGTTGCTAATAACATGGTATTAGTGTTAAATTTTAATAATTCTATCATGCGAATTAAACATTTAAAGAATTATTCTCACATTGACTTGGACGAGTATCAATTAGAAAAGTTAAAAGTAAAAGCCTTCGATCTGAATAAAGAACTTCTTCAGCATATATATGTAAAGCATTTACCAAAATTAATAAGACAGAAATGCATCATTAGTGACACACCTTCAGAAAATGAACTCATCTACCATCATAAACTTATAACATGTATTGAAAATAATATGTCGACTATATTAAAACGTATTTTTGAATGCAATGGATGTGTTTTTAACTATGATTCTGTAACCTTTCATCCCTGTTTGATATTAAATAACCGACAAAAATTTGAACAAATAGGAGAAATGTTATTAACTCTTATAGATTTCGACTTTGTTATTTCCTCGTTTTTAAAAGGGGTATATTATATTAGTGAAAACTTCTTATCTAACATTAATGTAGAAACCATTCAAAACGAATTGTTTAAAATAATGAAATAAAATGTTTTGCTATTCTCTTTAATGCGTGTGTTTAATTATTTTCAAAATGTATGGTTATTTTATTTTGCTTTTTCAAACTATTAATAAATTGTTTTAATCTGTATGTGTATAACAAAAAGAAACATTCCTTTATTAATGAAAAATATCTAAAAATCAAACAAATAATCTTAATGCTTTAATTCATTCTATTCAAAAATTAGTTTAAAAATTAATAAAAATTATTTAGTTAAAAAAAACTTTATACAAAAAACTAATATCAATAAAAAAAGTTTAAAATTTTTTTCAAATCTTTAAAATATATATTTTTTTTCAAAATTTAAAATGTATTACAACTTATCAAAAATGAGTTTACTGATTTATGTGTGTATGTGTATTATTTTCACTATATTATCTTACGATATTACAATATACGATATTAAATACTTTCATAGTTAAACACATATAAACGTTAGCAAATGTATAAAAGCAATAGATTAATATATTCTCTTGTTTTATTAAAAGATAAAATAACTTTATAAAAATGTTTCCAAAATTAAAAAATAAAAAAAAAGTTTCAAAAATATTTCATAAGATTAAAAAAAAGTATTTCATAAATTAAAAAAAGTATTACATAAGCTTACAATAAAAAAAAGAAAAAAAAAAGAAATAAATATTTAATGAATAGTTTTTCACAGTTATTGATACTTCTAATTTTTATCCATTTAAAATTGATTTAAAGTATTCTTTATCCATAATTAATATTCTCTTTAAAATGTTAAAATAATACATATCTCTGAAATTAATATCTTAACTTTTCTTTATACTTGGAAGGATATCGCTAATGAATACTGACACATTTACAGATACATGTATTAAAAATTACTTTGAATAACACATGTGATTAAATAATTTAATTAAATTTTGTATTAATAAATATATAATTTAAAACCTCGGTAGTAAACATTTTTAATAAGCAATTCAAAAAATTTAGAAAAATATTTATCATTTAAACAATGTATAAAATTAATAATAATAGCTGTAAAAATATTCTAATTTTAATAGAAAAGTGTTCAAAATCGAGAATGTACATGATGTATTTTAATTAATCATGTTAGCAAATCCTTCTATTAAGCAAATTTTTAATAAGTAATTCGAAACATCGAGTACAAGAAATTTAGAATATCATGTTCATCTTTTAAACAATGTATGGAATTTAATAATAGTAGTAAAAATATTGTAATTTAAAAGTATTTGAAATCAAGAATTTAAACGTTGTATTTTAATTAAACGCATTAGCAAATACATTTATTCAAGCAAATTTTTAAACAGTAAACTAACGAATTGCATGAAATCATGTGATATATATTTTTTCACCAATGATAAATTCAATAATTATTTCAATGTACCACCGAATTATGAATTAAATAATCTATTATAATTATTCACACGATTTTTAAACAAACAGTTCAAGTAATACTTAATAATATTTTTCGCTTAAAAAAATAAAAACCATAAATATATATAGGACAGTTGCACCATAAAATTTAACTAATAATAACACATTGCTCAGTGGTGCACAAAACAGGAATTTTAATATACTTTAGTACATATTAAAATAAAATAAAACTTTCAACGTTTTGCGCCGTCTTCTGCGGGCGTCTTCAGGAAAATATGAAATGGAAGGACTACGTTTGCATCTTGTTCGAGAGATAATATTTCTACTAAATTAAAAACTAAATGAATTAAAATTTTAAAAAATGTTGCCATTTATACGTGAGTAAAAATTAAAATATTGCAAGGAAATAAAAATTTTAAGGTTTTATGATGTTATGCCATATTTTTGATATATTGTAGGATAAATTATCATTACATGGTTTATTTTCTCGTGCTATGATTTCGATGGATTCTCTTATTTTACCTTGAACTGGGTTATTGCATGGAACTATGATTTTGGCTTCCTCAAAATTAATATGGCAACCCTTGTTCGCCAAGTAAAAGCGAGCAAGGGCAGTATTCTGTTTATATTGTTCTATATCCCTGCGATGCTCTTTAATTCTAATTAATAGTTTCCGCGTTGTCATGCCGATGTAGACTTTTTTAAGATTTTTAGATAAAGTGATGGGGATTTCATAAATACCAGATTTTTGATCTATTGGAATTTTGTCGATTTTATCTGTAACGAGGTCAATGAGATATGGAGGACGAAAGGCGACAAGTTTTATGTTATATTTTTGTGCGATCTTTTTTTGCTTTTTCAAATATGTAAGGGATATAATGAAATTTTCTGTAAACCATAAGTTTATTCTGTCGTTGGCCAGATGTGGGAGGAGTATTGTACTGTTGCACTATTTTATTTATAAATTTTGCTTGAAAACCATGTAAAATAAACCATGTAATGATAATTTATCCTACAATATATCAAAAATATGGCATAACATCATAAAACCTTAAAATTTTTATTTCCTTGCAATATTTTAATTTTTACTCACGTATAAATGGCAACATTTTTAAAAATTTTAATTCATTTAGTTTTTAATTTAGTAGAAATATTATCTCTCGAACAAGATGCAAACGTAGTCCTTCCATTTCATATTTTCCTGAAGACGCCCGCAGAAGACGGCGCGAAACGTTGAAAGTTTTATTTTATTTTAATATGTACTAAAGTATATTAAAATTCCTGTTTTGTGCACCACTGAGCAATGTGTTATTATTAGTTAAATTTTATGGTGCAACTGTCCTATATATATTTATGGTTTTTATTTTTTTAAGCGAAAAATATTATTATGTATTACTTGAACTGTTTGTTTAAAAATCGTGTGAATAATTATAATAGATTATTTAATTCATATCTCGGTGGTACATTGAAATAATTATTGAATTTATCATTGGTGAAAAAATATATATCACATGATTTCATGCAATTCGTTAGTTTACTGTTTAAAAATTTGCTTGAATAAATGTATTTGCTAATGCGTTTAATTAAAATACAACGTTTAAATTCTTGATTTCAAATACTTTTAAATTACAATATTTTTACTACTATTATTAAATTCCATACATTGTTTAAAAGATGAACATGATATTCTAAATTTCTTGTACTCGATGTTTCGAATTACTTATTAAAAATTTGCTTAATAGAAGGATTTGCTAACATGATTAATTAAAATACATCATGTACATTCTCGATTTTGAACACTTTTCTATTAAAATTAGAATATTTTTACAGCTATTATTATTAATTTTATACATTGTTTAAATGATAAATATTTTTCTAAATTTTTTGAATTGCTTATTAAAAATGTTTACTACCGAGGTTTTAAATTATATATTTATTAATACAAAATTTAATTAAATTATTTAATCACATGTGTTATTCAAAGTAATTTTTAATACATGTATCTGTAAATGTGTCAGTATTCATTAGCGATATCCTTCCAAGTATAAAGAAAAGTTAAGATATTAATTTCAGAGATATGTATTATTTTAACATTTTAAAGAGAATATTAATTATGGATAAAGAATACTTTTAATCAATTTTAAATGGATAAAAATTAGAAGTATCAATAACTGTGAAAAACTATTCATTAAATATTTATTTCTTTTTTTTTTTCTTTTTTTTATTGTAAGCTTATGTAATACTTTTTTTAATTTATGAAATACTTTTTTTTAATCTTATGAAATATTTTTGAAACTTTTTTTTTATTTTTTAATTTTGGAAACATTTTTATAAAGTTATTTTATCTTTTAATAAAACAAGAGAATATATTAATCTATTGCTTTTATACATTTGCTAACGTTTATATGTGTTTAACTATGAAAGTATTTAATATCGTATATTGTAATATCGTAAGATAATATAGTGAAAATAATACACATACACACATAAATCAGTAAACTCATTTTTGATAAGTTGTAATACATTTTAAATTTTGAAAAAATATATATATTTTAAAGATTTGAAAAAAATTTTAAACTTTTTTTATTGATATTAGTTTTTTGTATAAAGTTTTTTTTAACTAAATAATTTTTATTAATTTTTAAACTAATTTTTGAATAGAATGAATTAAAGCATTAAGATTATTTGTTTGATTTTTAGATATTTTTCATTAATAAAGGAATGTTTCTTTTTGTTATACACATACAGATTAAAACAATTTATTAATAGTTTGAAAAAGCAAAATAAAATAACCATACATTTTGAAAATAATTAAACACACGCATTAAAGAGAATAGCAAAACATTTTATTTCATTATTTTAAACAATTCGTTTTGAATGGTTTCTACATTAATGTTAGATAAGAAGTTTTCACTAATATAATATACCCCTTTTAAAAACGAGGAAATAACAAAGTCGAAATCTATAAGAGTTAATAACATTTCTCCTATTTGTTCAAATTTTTGTCGGTTATTTAATATCAAACAGGGATGAAAGGTTACAGAATCATAGTTAAAAACACATCCATTGCATTCAAAAATACGTTTTAATATAGTCGACATATTATTTTCAATACATGTTATAAGTTTATGATGGTAGATGAGTTCATTTTCTGAAGGTGTGTCACTAATGATGCATTTCTGTCTTATTAATTTTGGTAAATGCTTTACATATATATGCTGAAGAAGTTCTTTATTCAGATCGAAGGCTTTTACTTTTAACTTTTCTAATTGATACTCGTCCAAGTCAATGTGAGAATAATTCTTTAAATGTTTAATTCGCATGATAGAATTATTAAAATTTAACACTAATACCATGTTATTAGCAACAAACGAGGAACTCTTATACTTCAAATTAAATGAAAAAAATTTATTGCAAAATTCATACCAACTGTTAACATCCATAAAAATTGCATTTTTCGTTGCAATTTCTTCATTAGTAAGCCCACTACGTTTAAACTCTCGAATATATATATATAAAATTGTCTGTTATGCAGTTTTAAAATTAAGAAGATACAATCGCTGAGTTCTTCTCGAAATATAACACGATTACAGGATTTGCCACTTTTAGTTCGTGAAGTGTCATTCTTGCATGAAGCGGTGCATTGTCTTTCATCACTTGCTTGACAAAGGTTGTTTGCTTGTAACTCGGTCTCCTCACACCTAGTAGTGGGTTCTTGAAAATATTCGTCTTGGTAAATTAAGTTATTAACTGAGGTCGAAGCTGATTCAAAATTTAGGTCTTTGAAAAAGATATTCAAATACTCCTTGGCAGAAATTGATTCTTGACTTAAATTCTCAAAAGATGTTGTATCATCACCAAGTGAAGGCATACAAAAATTGGTATTAATCTCAGATTTCACATTCGGCGGATAATCAGTAGTGGATAAATCACATGATATTGTTCCATTGATAGTGTTCAATGTATTGGATACTTCTAATCTTGGCAAGTTTAATTCATTTGCAAAAGTGGGTTCATTACGTTCTTTTAAACTTTGATACTTTGAAGAAGAAATTACTCTGTCGAGAGGTCTTTTTAACGAATTTACTACAGAATCCATTTTCAAAAAATAAGAGTAGCAGTATATGAAGTTAAAACGAAAATCAATTGCAAACTGAATGCTTAAAAACAACACGTCTCCTAATATATGTTAAAAATCAGCATCGGTTGCAGTTAAACATTAAAAAAATAGTAATGTCATTAGTTTTAGTCAACTATTTTTTAATAAACTAAAAAACAGTCTTTGTACATAAGTGGTAGTTAATATATTATGTCAATGGTTGTTACTATTTTTGACGAACTTTTCGGCAACACAAGATAATATATTTAATCTAAGTGGTTAATGACACAATATGTTGAAAGTTTTAGCCTTTTTACGTAGGTGGTACATGCAAAATAATGAGTGGCAACACAAGGTAATAGTTTTAATCTATGTGATTAATGATACAATATGTTAACTGTTTTATTCCTTTTGAAGAATTTTGTGGCAACACAAGTTAATGGATTTAATCTAAGTAAGTAAATGATATATAAAGTTCACAGTTTCATTATTTTTGAGAATTTTTGTGGCAGCATTAGGTAAAAGTTTTAATCTAAGTAATGAATGATATAAAATGTTAACAGTTTCTCACTTTTTGAAAGGTTGTTTGGAAACACAAGATAATATTCATCATGAATATGTAAATAACAATTGTTTATATAAATGATGAGTGATAAATTAAACTTGATAAATAATTCTAATATATTAAAGGTATTTAAAATTAACTCAGTATAAATATAAATTTAGTATTTTAAAATAAAAAAATAATAAAATAATGCGAACTCTAATTTTATTTGATAAGAAATTTAAAAAAATGTTAAAATTTAAGTAAAATTTTTCAATATCGTGAAATAATTATTAAAAATCGTAAATTGTTAAAACAAAAATAAAAGACCAAAGCTTTTTTCACTTATACATTATTTATTCATCATTCTCAATAGATATAAAAATACAAAAATATTATGTACTGTACAGAAAATCAAATATTTTACATGATTTGATAAAGTTTGCATTTTTTCACTTATGCATTTTAATCAAATGTTGAATAAACTTGGTGTCGACATCAAATGTTTTGTTACAGTGTTTGCATTCAATTTCCCTGTAATGAACTTTTTTATGAGATAAAAAATCAAGATCATTGTAAAATATAACACCACAATATTTACATTTATATTCCTTTTGAGAATGAATTTTTTTATGTTTAGTTAAAGCAGACTTTGACAGAAACGAGTTAGAACATTTTTCACAAACATGAAACTTCTTATGAGATCTCTTGTGAATTTTTAACAAATATTTTTTAGAAAATTCTATTGGACATTCATCGCATTTATATGTCTTATGAAATCTCTTGTGGATTCTTAACGAATACTTTCTGTAATATTCTATTCCACATCCATCGCATTTATATGAAGTGGGTGTCTTGGAATGAGTTACACTATGTCGTTTTAAATCAGTGTTTTGAATAAAAGTTTTATCACAAATTTCACATTTAAAGGGCTTTTTAACCAAGTGAGATCTTTGATGTCTGATTAATGCAATCTTTTTAGAGAAGCATTTTTGACATTTATTACAGGAAAAGGACGGTTGACTTGATGAAGATGGTAATCTTTCACTATTCGAAACTTGTAACTCTTGGCTGGGTAAATCTGATTCCATATTCTTTAAGTAAGGATGATTTAATTCCTCTTATAACAAAGAAATTTCTTGTACAGTACTCACTTAAATTTAACCCAAGAACAGCAGTTAATGTCTTTATATGACAAAAACAATAAACAGTGTGATAAATTTATGCTGATTCACTTAATTCTGTTAAATTCTAGGAGGCGCTCCTGTTTTTTAATATAAGATTGTTTTAATAAGATTATAAGATAATAATAAGATTGGTTTACAAAGTGATCTGATAATGAGATGGTATTTGGTAGATAAGACTCGTTGTTATCTGATGTTTATCATGCTTTTATAATATGTTACTAATTGATTATAAAATTCATGTGTAAATTAATGGGAAAAGAATCACTTATTTTCGACACAGTGATAAAACAATATTATACTAAAGTAATATATTGCTTAAATTTGTCATTGCCATCTAATAGATGATAACTTGGTAAAACACATTGTTATGTGAATAAAACAAACTTACTAAAATTGATGCATGTCACTTAACATAAAATCGATTTATTAGAACTATACATTGAAAAATAATTTTTAATAAAATAGTTTATATATTTTGAATGGTGAAAAATGTTGGTGTTTGAGTGGTCGATATTTGGGTAAACTAAAGTAAAAAAAAAATGTGCCCCTTTATAAAAAAATCAATTTATAATATTAATTAAAAAATAGTAAATTAAGAAAACATTTCCATTGTTTCTCTAACGTTAATGGAAATTGAGTAAAATAAGCTTTTGCAAACCTCTAAAAGGACCTTTAAAAAACAACATATGAAATGGTTTAATGGAATTAAATTGTCGTTTTAAAAATAATCACTTTAGTTAGTTGTACTATCAAACAAGATTCTCTTTCTTGACTTTTGTAAATGAATGAAATCTAATCCAATTTCCGTGATTGTCATTCTCATATCAGTTAGTTTCTGTTACAATTGATTTGTTATCTAATGTTTGTGCAAGGCAATGAATACATGTTGATAGGATACTATAAGTAACAAATGTAACCGTTCGGTTGTAATACACGAATTTCTACTCTAATAAAAACTTATTCAATCCAGTTCAACAACTGCAAGAGCAATGGATATTAAATCTAAGTATAAAAGAAGGGAGGGGGTGAAATCTGGGTGCTAAAGTAAAATTTTATGGCTTCACCGACCGTTAAACAATTTTTCGCCTTAAAAACAGAACTTCTTGGCTTGATTAGATTAATCCACAACAAATTATCAAGACATGAAGTTTTTTTTATGGATTCGAATCTTAGTAAAACCCTTTGGAAAACTCAATTTTTAAAAAATATTAAATTTCAACAAAAATTTCGAACAACACGCACCAGAGAGAGCACAAAATCATCTTCAGGGAGGGGGGGGGGGTGAATTTCGGAAAATAGGGTGGTTACTCCTTTACTTAAGTATGATATTATAAGCTTCAAACACAAAATAAATAAATAAATAAAACACAAGTTTCCTTAAAATTAAGCCCTCCCCCTTCCTAAAATGTCTTCACGCTGTAACATAGTGAAAACATCCACCTCACATTTTTCAGTATTTTCAAATTTCCTTCCTACTTTAAGTTGATTCCAATCTTAAACAAAAAACACATACAAGCCTCTCCTAAAAAAAAGCCCCCCCCCCCCCTAAAAATTAAGCCCTCCCCCTAATACTATAACAAAATCAAATCACCACACATTTTTCAACATGTTCAAATTTTCTTCCAACTCTAAGTTGATTCAAATCATTAAAAAATATTTAAGCCCCTCCTAAAACAATTAAGCCCCCCTAAAAAATAAGCCCCCTCCCTAATACTACAACAAAATTAAATCACCACACATTTTTTAACATGTTCAAATTTTCTTCCTACTCTAAGTTGATTCCAATCATTAAAAAAATATTTAAGCCCCTCCTAAAAATTTGAGCCCCTCTAAAAATTAAGCCCTCCCCTTATACTATAACAGAATCAGATCACCACACATTTTTCGACATGTTCAAATTTTCTTCCTACTCTAAGTTGATTCCAATCATTAAAAAAATAGTTAAGCCCTTCCTAAAAATTTAAGCCCCCTAAACTTAAGCCCTCCCCCCTCTCACACTAAAACAGAATCAAAACATCTATCTCACTTCCACGTCACTAATTTCAAAACCTCACATATATGCTCTACTTAGGATGTTCAGTTTCTTAATGAGTAAAAAAAAAATGACCCCCATGCTATAGTTCGCAAAAAATTTTAATCTTCCGGGAAAAAAAAAAAAAAAAAAAAAAAAAAAAAAAAAAAAAAAAAAAAAAACCTAAAAAATTATAACCGTACTCTACGCTAAGCTAGGCGGAAATATTCCCTGCATGTCCGCGGTGAGCTGCATAGAGTTAACATGGGGTATCCTAGTGGATCCTTGAGGATCCTTGAGGATCCTTTGTGGGCCAAAACCCGCCATTTATTACTACTAATGAAACAGTTCTTTCTTAAAAATTTTCTTTCGTTGAATTTCGATGGTTCCACCTCATAATTAAAATGTCAACAAAACATTACATAATTATAATAGAAACAGAGAGTTTCTACTCTGCATGGCTTAGCCAATCCACTACACATTTACAGCACTTGAAATAAATTTAATTTATTTATTGGTTTGTAGCCTCCATGAACTTGTCAAAATTAATTTTATTGTCAAGCCAACGAAATGAAAAACGAAATCTTTGCTATAAACAGGGATGAGATTCTTCCGCGGATCCGCGATTTTCAGCTTTTTTGTCATTTTTAAATTTCCGCTTTTTTCGGATTTTCCGATTTTTTTTTAAATTTTCGCTTTTTTAAAACATAACGGCATTGTCTTAAAACAGAAGACTTCAACATGGGCGATTGTATTCCGTGTATACCTCGGATTTCCGGATTTTTCAATCGATTTTTCCGAGTTTATGAGATTATTATATTTAGTGGAAAATTCGAATTTTAAAATATCACGAATTTCGACACATGGTCGCCGAAAAAAATCAATTTGTCGATTGTTCGCTGAAAGAAATTGACAATTTCGTCGAACGATTGCGAAAAAAGAGCAGAAATTTCACAATGGATGGTGGAAAAAAAAATTCTTTAAATGTTAAATAAATGTGATTTTTGTCCAAAAATCGCCGGAAAACGGATATTTTGACACAAGATCACGGGTAAAACGGAAATTTCGTCAAAGAGTCATGGAAAAACGTAAATTTGTTAATGGGTCACGCAAAAAAAATCCCACGAATTTAATAAAAGAATCGCGCAAATAACTAATTTCTTTATAGAATCGCGGGGTAAAAACGCAAATTTCGTAATAAAAAAATTTAAATTTCCTCAAAAAATTGTGAAAAACGATGAATTTCGTCGTAAAACTATCAAATAAGTAAAAAAATTGCGGAAAAACGATCAATTTCGTGACAAAAATCTCGGAAAAATGATAAATTTCGCCTAATAATATCGCGAAAAAACGATCAATTTTGTCTAAAAAAATCAAAAAAGCGATCAATTTTGTTGAAAAATCGCGAGAAAACTATATATTTCGTCAAAAAATGCGAAAAAACTATCTATTTCGTCAAAAAATCGCGAAAAAGCTATCTATTTCGTCAAACAATCGCGATAAAACGACCAATTTCATCAAATAAACGCTAATAAACTACAAATTTTCGTCATAAAAGCGCGGGAAAACGGCAAATTTCATGAAAAAACTTCAAATTTCATTAAAAAAATCGCATAAAAACAGTAACTTTCGACAAATAAGTGCGAAAAAACGGCCAATTTCGTAAAAAGATCGCGAAAAAACGACCGATTTCGTCAAAAGATCGCGGAAAAGCCGCAAATTCCGTCAAAAGATTGCGAAAAAAAAAAGGGTTATTGCTGGATTAGAATTTTCTGTTCCAAAAACTTTTTTGCTGTTTTAAAAACTAATTTTGTTGTCATATTTTTTTTTTTTTCTCCAAATGTTTCTGATTGAATGGGACCTTTGAAATTGGTATATTTTGCATTTTATAATTTTCAGGGTTTTCTACTTTGTATCACTTAATTTTCAGGATTTTTCATTCTGAGTGACAATCACCCCTGATATTAGTAAAATAAATTTCATTATTGTAATCAAATACTTTCTGCCTATTTCATGTTAATTCTTTTTTTATTTATGCAACGCCAAATTGTATATAATTTATATTTATTAATAGCAATTGTATTTGTTGCGATTGAAATTCCTGTCATTGGTCAAACATCGTTCGCGCAGTTTTCAGCTTTTTTGCTTTTTGGTCAATCTCATCCCTGTATAAATAAGAATAAAAATATTGAGTTTGTTATTGATATGTAGAAAATGTTTTATTTATTTTTATTTTAAATAATAATTTAATACAACGAAATAATTTTAGTTAATTTTTGATATTATGTAAAATAGAAATATCGTAATACAGGCATATCACATGTTTTATTTATCTTTTTTCTAATACGACATCATTTACACCTTCAGAAGCACCCATCTTTTCCGAAATAACAGCGTGATTTACGCAGTTATTTAAAAAAATTTAGTTTAATAAAATATTTATTATAATTAAATGAAAATGGCGCAATTTATAGAAATATTTTCATTTGTGCATACCAAGGAATTTTAAATAAATAGAAGAAGTTCTGTTCATTTAGATGCAGTAATAAAAGTTAGTAAATATATCATCACTGACACAGCTATAACAATATATATTATATTCATGGAACAAATTTATCTGGTTTCTGAATGACGACATTTTCTCCATCGAGAAAAAAAATTGCTTTAAATATTATATTTTATTCAGGTTTTTTTTTTTCTGTTAATTTATTTACATAATACTTAATAATATTACTCAGTAAATAATCTGTGTATTGTACCGCAATTAGTGAATAATTATGCACAATCATTTTATTAGGATTAAATTTTACGGAAAACCATTATTTTTTTTTCTTTGCAATGCGATGACACATTCGCCGATGAGATCAAGCTCCTGGTTGGTGGAAAGTAATAAAGTAAAATAAATTTGAAGTAAGAAAAGTGAGAAAAGCTTAACCTGTTGCCACTGTTTTGAAGAAATGTCACGAAAAAGCTTTTAAAATTAAAAATAAAATATAAAATTGGAAATAAATCAAAAATTAGCCAGAATGGGCAAATCTACACATGAACAGCTTTCATTTAAAAAAATAATTATCGAAATCGGGCCATTTGAAAGCTCAGGGCTGATGACTAAAAAAACAGTTAGGTCTTTTGAATATATAGATGATAATTAAATTACCTATCAAGTTATAAGCATTTCGATCACGTGATCACGCGATTTTCACTTGTTGTAAGACTGGTTTTTCCGCTTTCGTCGGAAAGTGCGATTCAAAACGGCAACTTTGATAACTTGTTCAAAAAAATTTATTGCGTTTGAAAAAAAAAAAAAAAAAAAAAAAAAAAAAAAAAGAGTGTGATTAGATAGTTTTTGAACTACAACGCCCGCTAGTTTCATGCATTTCCGAACGAAAATAAATTAAAACTTATGTCACAAATATGCCCTTTTTGATTATTTGTAATGATCTCATAATTTCCTGAATAATTAACTATATATTCATATCACGTTTCTCTTTTTAAACTTTTGAAACGTGATTTTATGACATTTAAATATTGAAAGACGGATTTTATACTGAATTTGAGAGAATTTTATGAATTTTATACTCTAAACATCCCACATCTATAAATTATAAAATTATAAAAACTCGTTTTTATATACAGTCACATTTCATAATTTCATATCATTTTATGAAACTTTTTTGAATGCATACTTTTTTTTAGAAGGAAACGTCTAGCCAACATGTTTTTTTTTTTCTATAAAGGGAATTTTTCAGTTTTCAATATCGTCTGTTCTTAGTTAGTGCTGCCATCTCTTATGAAGAAATGCTTTTAAACATAATATAGGAAATCAACTATATTGTAATTTGCAGTGTTCAAATCTTTATAGAAAATGTTATAGAATAAAATGAATTTTCTGATTTTTATTTTATGAGAAAAGTCTGTATTTTGTTTTTAATACTGATGTATTTACAAAAAATTTTTTAGAGATTTTTAATATAAATCGTTCTGAGAATTTTTTTCATTTTATTTTATTACATCTGTAATTCATAAAATATTTTATTTAAATTGGAAAGAAGATGGATTTATTAGGATTTACGCAGATATTTCTGTTTTCTTTCTTTACGTCGTCTAATATATAAAGTGTCTGTATGACAAAAAAATGACAAACGCTGATGAAATAAATTCGTTAAATTTAATACATAACTGTTTGGTTTAATTTATCATAATATATATATTTTATTTTTCTTGTGTATTTCATTGTTATTAATATATTAAAATTGCACATAAATAACGGAAATTACAGCATAAATTTGGAGAAATAATTTATTGCTATCAAGCGTACTTATAGAAAAAAGGGGATGGTGCTGCCATCTCATATAGCAAAATAACAATAAAAGACTAGTAATAACGGCTTGAGATTTTCCGTTATATTCAGACTTCCGTTTTTCTTTGATGGAAATTTTTTTACCCCAAAACTGCACTTTTTTAAAAATACTTTTGGGAAGACACTTTCCGAGGAACAAAACATGCTTTTGATTTTGTTATGCATATGCACATCTGAACACAGTAGCGTAATCAGGGGGTGCCCGATGGGGCTGCAGTCCCCTCCGAAATTTGTAGAAAATATAAAATTTAATTACCAAAATTTATCAAAATGTAATGAAATCTGCTAAGATGGAATTTAAAAGGGATCAGAAAATTATTCCATTTTAAGCAGGTTTTCTTAAGAAAGTGCTATTTTGCAGAGCCCACAAAATAACCATTTGAGCTAAGTTTCAATATACACAGGATTTCTTTATACACCATAAAAATTACACTAGTTAAGACGAAAACTTGCTTAAGGTTGTTCTTAAATCAAAAAGGGCAACTTTGGGGCACATATTTTAATTTATTTTTGTTCGGAAATGCATGAAAATAGCAGGCGTTGTTATTCAGAAACTGTCTAATTGCACTCAATTGTCTGGTTTTTTAAAAACACAATAGATCTTTCATAACATGTCTTCAAAGTTGACGTTTTTGAGCACATTTCCCGATGAAAGCAGAAAAACCGGTCGAAAAGCAGGAGAAAAACGGAGTGATCATGTGATCGAAATAGCTTAGAACCGGATAGGTAATTTAATTATCCTAAAATGGAAAAATAAGTTCAATTCGAAATCGCTTCCATAGTCAGGCATTCCAATTTTATAACTTTTTGTTTAAAAATGAATTTGTAAATGTGTTAAAACGTTTTGCGCTTGTTGAGCGGAGCAGTTAAGAACACCCTTAAAGGTGTATTCGAAAAAACGCTTTTCTACATTCAACAGCTCGAAATTTCCCGATACAATTTCAGACGCATTTTTAAAAGTAGAAACATAAAACTTGCTGAGGGGGTTTCTGAAGAGATGTATAAGGTGCCAAGTGATGTCATTTTACGCTCAATTCATTAGCGTTTGATTTACCTTCTCAGTATGATTCTTTTTTTCGTTCCCAGATCTCCCGCTTTGGAAAAATCGGTCCAAAATGCCGTTTTTGATTGCTTTTTTTTTTCAATATTTTCTGCATTTGTCAAAGAATTGACAATCACGGCACCTCGTGTACTTTCTAAATAAGACAATTTAAAGCGAAAATGGTAACGTTTCTTGCGATGCCCTCTAAGAAATTTATGCTGTATCTCAGCCTGCTCAAAAATGATAAGTTTAGGTATGCCACTTTCTGAACAGCATTTGATGCAATTTTATTAACACATGTATTTTAAAAATTAACCAAATTTTTATCGTTATAAATTATTAATGATGAATATGTCTAGCTTTTAGATTTTTCCAATAGCAAGGCATTGGTAAATACTACGGATTATTAATTTATGTGATAAAAGTGCTTATTCTTTAATAATGTTTTTATTTTAATGAAATCTGATGTAATTAAACTTTGTGATTTTTTTTTTCTCATGTATTATGATTGATACATTTAAAAAAAATCAAATTCTTCGGGGGATATAACTGCTTTCTCCAACACTTCCTGTCCTTCCCAAATTGTGGCCCGGAGTTTTGGTAAAATATCAACTGTTTTGCCAGGCATGCTTATAAAAATTGCTTAATAGTAATTTTTTTTTTCATTTTACGGCAAAGGAATTATATCTTGAGCTATAACGATTATCGAATAAGAACGGCAATTTTTCTCCTTTTCCGCTCTGTCGAGCTCTGAAATTCGCTTCAAAACGACAACTTTGACAATAATTTCTGGAGGATATTTTGCCTTCATCAAAAGAAGAGAATGCAATTCGATTACGTAGTAACAGCGACTACCAATTCGGTGCGTTTCAAATAACAATAATAATAATAATAATAATAATAATAATAATAATAATAATAATAATAATAATAATAATAATAATAGTAATAATAATAATAATAATAATAATAATAATAATAAGTTGGAAATGGTACATCAAGCGTGGCAAATGACGTGCGTTTGTACTATAACTATTTTATAAATATTCAGATCTAGGTATTAAATAGCTGTAGCTCCCATTTAATAATTCCAAAGCAATATGCCGCCATCTTAAATGGGACATCATCAGCATGGCAATCTAGAATTATTAAATGAGAATTTTATGAATTTGAAAACAATATTTTTAATGCAATGATTAAAGAATTTCAGATAAAATTTGGAAGTTGAAGATGGGGGCTCGATTTATATATGAGTTAGTAAAAAAAAAAAAAAAAAAAAAAAAAAACAATTGCCAATATTCATAATCGTTATAGTAAGAAAATAAAGGAATCATGAATCTCAAAACCTTTATTTTGTAAACTTTTTCAAATGTAAGTTATTATTCAAATTCTGAACATTTATAGGGGGAAATAGGCAGGGATGGGACATTTTATATTAATTATGTTTCGCTTGTACAAAATGGAAATTTTCGGAATAACATCTTGCAACACTTTAACAAACTTAAAAGTTGTTGTTTCGATTATAATTATTGTAATTTTATGTTAATAAATTAAATAAATTTACAAGAAAAATGTCCCATCCCGCCCTCACATGAGGGTGGGATAGAACTTGTTTTTAAAATGACAATGCATATTTAATTTTTAGAAATGTGGGTAAAAAAATGGCAATGATAATATGTGACATTTACATTAAAAAGGTTATTGTAAATCACAACGTTTATTTTATTATACTTTGTAAAACTCAAATCAAAGAGAAAATATGCTTGTGTCCGACTAGTGCTGCCAATTAATTTTCGTGGATGTAGATTTGCAATTATGTCTTGTGCATCAATCATATGGAATAGTCAATTTCTTGCGAGAAGATGAAATTTATTTTTTTTTTCTTTCTTATTCATTTTTTAACACAAATAATGAATTACCATGTAAAAATAAAAGAAAGCAGTTAGAGTTCAATAACTATTATATATTTCGTGTACATTTCAAAACAGTAATTTTTATTTAAAAAAAAAAAAATAAAGAAATTGGCATTATAGAAATAAATGCAAATTTTTAATACCTTTATATTATTTGAATGAAAACACAAGACTATTATTAAACTATTTAATGTTTATAAAATTATTTCAATCTAAAATTTAGAATACCTCATCATTTGGTATTCCTGTTCTTCTACCATATGAGCATATAATTCGCTCTTAAAGAAATTAGGAGCATAACAAGTCGGATTTTGCACGTCAAGAATAGCAAACGAGGTGGTTCGTGCTATAACGAAGTTTTAAATATATTCAGATCTTGGTGCAATAGTATGTGGTACTTTGAATGCAGTATAGCAGCCCGAAATGTTTTATGTATCTCAGTAAATACTATTTGGTTTCTATGATACATGAAGTAACGTCTAGTAAACCTCAGCAATGTATATAAATTTCATAAAATATGGAACAGTTTAATATAATTAAAAGGCGCCCCAAATAATATTTCCCCCTATAACATTATGTAATGTAATAAGTTTGTGTGACTTTCTAAATTAATAATAAATATTCTTTACACCACAGAATGTAAACTTTAGATGCATATCAATTTTATTATATTCGAAAGAGCATAACATCATAAAAATGCACTTGAAATTATTTTTTCCCATTGACCTTAAAGTAACGGAATACTTTTGATTGTTCCTGTAATCAAATTATCCATCCAATTTCTATAAAATTTAAAATGAATCAACAAAATTATACAACAAATATATATTTTTAATTTCAAACGTTCAGTTGGGTACTTTTTGCTCTGTTATATGCGGACGGGCAGACTGTATGACGACTATAAATTATTTATTTACGTAATTACGAAAGCACCTAAAAAGTTTTGTGCTAAACTTTACTGGACTCGGAAATCGATTTATTAATTTCATATAAAATCATTAGATTTTTTTTTCTTTTATCAATGTAGCATGAGTTGCAATTTTTTTTCTTTTTTTCCCCCCTGTGAAATTTGTCATGTTACAATGTTGATAGATATTGTTCTAAAATTTTTGGCAACAAGCGCGTAAAAACATTCACCATCCATGGCATAGGTTAGTTACTGATGAAAACTGAGTGTTTAGTTATTTATTTCGAGATTTAGTGAATTTAACAGTGATGTTCCATGGGATATACTTACTATGATGATATCAATAATAAAACCCGACATTAAATCGGTGGCGCCCAAACAATTAGAATTAAAGATGTTTTGCTCATCGATGCTTATAATATACTTATTATGAGCATGCCAATGCAATTAAAACATATATCCATATTTTTATGCGATTTAAACAAATACTGTAAAAGAAATGTGAGGAAGAAGTAAAAATTTCATTTTTCAAAAGATAGGGGGGGGGGGGAAGAACAGCGACGATCATGAAAATCTAGTAATAATGGGCAAGCAAATGCTTTAAATTAGGCCTATACCAAATCTCCGGGTTTTTTTTACACCAGTACTTTAATACAGAACATTTTGTTTTCTTTAATTAAAACAGCCCGGCGATTTAAAAGAACCAGATTTTCTCTAAGATAATAGTGGTGTGCCAAAAGCCAGAGACTTGGCAATTCTACTTATATAGTATAAAACGTTTTCTCTCTCTCGCTCTCTCTCTCTCTTTTTTTTTTTTTTTTTTTTTTTGTTTTACTGTAACAATGTATTGTTTGCAAAGTTGTTCTTATAATGTAAATAGGCGACTATCGACTATCGACTTATAGTACGACCTTTTTAATAAATAAAAAAAATTTGAAGAAATAATTGATATTTTTCATATGATATCATTTTTCGTGCCGTTAGTAGATAATCTAAAAATATATGTATTAACCCTTCACTGCACCATGTGCTTATCTAAAAACACTATAATTCTCATTATGTGAAATGAATTTTGTCAATATGACCCCTGTAACTGATCAAGAACATTTCAAAGAGTGAAATAACACTTATTTTATCCATGTTAAACGGCTGCATTTGACAAAAAAATTAAAATTTGTTCTTCGGGAAAAAAAAAAAAAAAAAAAAAAAAAAAAAAAAAAATCAATCAAGCTATTAAAGCAAAATTTACTTTTATTATTTTTACTGAATAATTAAAAACATTAATATAAAGAAAACTGCAGAATATTAAGCAGATAACATTAATTAATTTAAGCCTTTTTAATTGCAAAATATAACAATTTAGTATTTAAATACCGTAATTGTGTATGGGTACACGCCATAAAATAACAAATTTTAGCTGAAAATTTGAAACTTAATTTTTTTACTATTTTTTCCATTATTAGACCAATATATAGATTTTCAAAAATCATAAACATAGAAAAAATTGTGCAGTAAAAAATTAAATGTGAAAAAAAAAAAAACCATATACTTGCGTATAGTTAAAGAATTTCTGACATTTTTTGGCAAGCATATTGTGTGTGTTTGTGTTGGAAAGGGGGGGGGGGGGGGGGGTTCAACGTATACGCCAGTCAATTAAAACATAAAACGCAAACTTCGAATTCTGCAAAATTCTTGCTTTTTATGTATAAGAATAATAAAATAACATGTAAAATATTTAAATACTTGCAAATTGTCATTAAAATTTAATTCAATTATTTGTTTTTATTTAATTTCCACTTCTTCGCTAGTGCGAGTTTAAATTTTCGTTTGATTTTTACCTACCCATCATACGTAGTATAGGGAAGTCTTGCAATCGTTTTGAAAATCGAAAAAAAAAAAAAAAAAAAAAAAATTCGACGGATTTTGCACGTTTTAAACAATGAAGATTACGAAAAAAATATTTTTAGATTTTTTTTTTTTTTTTTTTGGCCGTGTAACTGTTTGTCTGTAAACGCTCTATCTCCCGAACAAATTAAGATAGACTTGAAATTCTGTATGTATTTTGTATGTAAGAATGGGGCGAAGCCTATTTAACAATAGTAACTTCGATTATCCGGAACTATTTTTTTAGACTCTCGAAAATTTCATTCTGAAAGGTACATAAAAAATTTCGAATTTTTTTATTTTAAGGAGTGGGCGTAAAAGGCATGATTATTATTTTTGGAGCTATAAGGATGTTTCTTTTATGCAATTCGGTACTACTTCAATAGTTTGGAGTTTTATATAATTTGTTGAAATTGGTTCATCACCAATTCATTAATAGAGTATTACTATGTATATTAAAAATATTTAAATATGCGTTTAAATTTTGTTTTGGAATTGCAATGCATTTTATGAATAGTTTACACATGTTTTATTTTCATATATTATATTGCGCATATCTATGATGGGTAAATATTACGGTGGTCCCCAACGACTAATTTTATTTTGTGTTAAATAAGGTGTAAAAAGTTAGGAGGTCGATTTATACGAGTGTTATTAATTTTTTGCAAAATTTTCATTCGAAATTTAGCGGATCGACTCATGTGCGAGCATATCACGGTATTAGAGTTTTCAGTTAAAATAATACAAAATGCACAGTGTGAACTTTAACCTTTTCGGGTCCGATTTTTTTTTCCGTTTACAGAACAAAATTACTCATCTTAAGTGTGTATATTCCAATCCAAACTGCTTATTTTCGGATTTATTTTTAAATTCCTTTTTTGCTTTCAAATGCATCAAACTGTCAAATTCTCTTATTCAGAAAATGCACAATGTCCCGTGCTTGTTGATTTTTTTAAAAATATAGAAAATATTGCCAAAAAAAAAAAAAAAAAAAAAATGCTGTCAATTTTGGCAATTTGAACCGAATTTTCTGAAGCGGGGAATCTTGGGTGCGGGAAAAATGGTCATACTGAAAAAGTAATTGTTTATAAATCCAATTCTAATGAATTGTGCAAAAAATGAAATCATAAGGCATCTTAAAACATGTCTTTAAAAATCAACTCAGCAAATTTCATGTCCCTACTTTTAAAAATAAGTCTGAAAATAAATCAGAAAATTTCGAGTTGTTGAGCGTGAAAAAATATTTTTTCGAATGCACCCTTAATAACATTAATCTATCCAAAAAAAATTTCTGAAATTTGAAAATTATATCATTGTCGGAAGTCTAATGAATGTGGTTTTTTTGCGTACTATTTAATTCATATTTATATGATTAAGGGTGTATTTCGATTCAAACTGCATATTTTCCGATTTATTTATGAATTCATTTTTGCTCTCAAACGCATCAAACTTTTAAAATCTCTTATTTGGAAAGTACACAAGGTACCGTGATTGTCGATTCTTTGATAAATGCAGAAAAATATTGCAAAAAAAGCAATCAAAAACGGCATTTCGAACCGATTTTTCCCAAGCGGGAGATTTGAGAACGAAAAAAGGGGTCATACTGAGAAGATAATTGTTTATAACTCAAATTCTAATGAATTGAACGTAAAAAGACATCACACGGATACAGCATACGTCCCTTCAAGAATCATCTCAGCAAGTTTCATGTTTCTACCTTTAAAAATGTGTCTGAAATTGTATCGGAAAATTTCGAGATGTTGAACGTGTTGAAGCGTTTTATCGAATACACCCTTAAGGGTGTTCTTAACTGATCCGCTCAACAAGCGAGAAACGTTTTGACACATTTACAAATTCATTTTTAACGGAAATATATAAAATTGGAATGCCTGACTATGGAAGCGATTTCGAATTGAACTTATTTTTTCTTTTTATTATAATTAAATTACCTATCGAGATATAAGCTATTTCCACCAATCGATCACCCGTTTTTCCCCTGCTTTTCGACCGGTTTTTGTGCTTTCGTCGGGAAAGATGCTCAAAAGTGTCAACTTTGAAGGCTTGTTATGAAAAATCTATAGTTTTTTTTAAATAACAGAAGAATGAGTGCAATTAGACAGCGTCTGAATAACAACACCTGCTATTTTCATGCATTTCCGAACAAAAATAAATTAATGCATGTGTCACAAAGTTGCCCTTTTTGATTTAAGAGCAGCCTTAAAAGAGTGAAATATATACATAAAATAAAGGAATCGCCAATGGTGCAAAGAGAATTAAATAATCTTTTATTATTATTACTATTATTATTATTATTATTATTACTAAATGTCAAAACATAAATGAAGTCATAATGAGAAAGCCATAGCCATATACTATCATTTCTATAGTAGAAAGTAACTGCGTAATTGTTAAGACAAAGTAATGGTGAAAATGAATGTACTATTAATAGTACACCAGATCCGAAAGGGTTAAAAAGTTCATTGTTTTACTTAAAAAGATTACAATAATAATAATAATAATGATAAAAATAATAGTATAGATGTTACAAATTTAAAATGTACATTTTATTTTGAAATCCTTAGTACTTTCGGCGTGCAATTCTCGCGGCTATCACCAAGGGATATTTTTACTTTTATAATTGACACTCCATTCATGCATATATAAATACTTCACTTTGTTTATTTGTTCATTCTCGCTTCTTAATAATTATAGATTCTCCCATTTGAAACAAAGTGAAATATTTGTAAGAAGGGAACAAAAATTAGTAATAAAATATTCTCTGGCGATGGTCGCGGTTATTTAGAAAGCCGAAAGTACTAAGAAATTAAAAAAAAAAAATCTGTAATAATTTGTAACATTTATGTTATTGTGTTTTTGTCGCCTTTTAAGAAAAGCAATGAGAATTTTTAATATCCATATTGTGTATTTTGCGAAGAGGGATCCAAGGGGGAAATCATGGAGTTCATACCCCCCCCCCCGTGCCCCTGAACGAAGAAAAGAAAAATTCTAAAGGTAATTTAAAAAATGAAATACAGTAAAACTTCCCATTAACGATGTCCCTATTTAAAAGAAGTTTTCTATACTTAACGAAAGTTTCTATCGAACCTTGACTTTAAACACCATTAACATGTAAATTAATCTCCATATTACGAAATATATGTTCTATCTATGATCTTGATTACCACTTGATTGTCCCTGTCATTAATTATATATCCGATTTTCATAAAAATTTGAAATGAGTCAACAAAATTATGCAAAAATTATACATTTAAAATTTCAAACGATTTGGTTGGGTAGTTTTTGCGTTGTTACTTGCGGACAGACACACAGACGGACGAAAGGACTATAGGTGCTATGTATTTATATAAATACGAACGCGCCTAAAAATGAGATTTTTTTTCAATTTCTTAATATATTTTTACGAATACTAAAGCCTTTACTCAACCTTTAATATAAAAAGTTCTTATAAAGAGGTGTCGACCCCCCCCCCCTCTAAATAGAGGGCTGGATCTGCCCTTGGTATTTGTGGCTGAATCAAGAGTGGATTATTGCATTTCATCTTATGATATATATACAGGGTGTCCGAAAAGTCTGGAAACGGCCGAATAATTCGAGAAATACATGTGAGATTGAAAAACGTAAATATACATGTTAAATATTTTTAAATACGCTACTCTGTGATACCAAATTTGACCTTCGCAACCGACCCTCTGGGGGTCAGAGGGGGTCCAATTTTGAAATCTTAAATTATAACCCCCATTTTTTATTGCAGATTCGGATTCTACGGACAAAAATACGTAACTTTTGTATTTGATGTTTATTTCAAATCCTCGTTTATCACGGTGTATTCGAGCATATTAAATCGATACATATTTCGGCTTTTCCAACGGGATTTTCCCTAATCGAAACTGATTGGGTAGAATTTTTGACGTCAAATTCCCCGTCTTTTGCAGAAATAGCGTTTCCTGAAAATCACCCGTGGCGATTATTTCAATAGTGCTACATTGTTAAAAATCTGACCCATTTGCTGCAGCGTTACTCCACAGCTATTATAGAATATCTCTTTTGTGACCAATGAGAGTGCTCCATAACACAGTAAAGTAATCGTTTTCTATAAAAGTGGTGGAGTGACGATGCAGCAAAAGGGTCAATTTTTACAGTGTACTTTACTATGTTATGGAACATTCTCATTGGTCATGAAACAGATATTCTATAAAAGCTGTGGAGTGACGCTACAGCAAATGGCTCAAATTTTTAATCGTGTGTAGTACTACCGAAATAATCGGCACCGGTGATTTTCAGGAAACGCTATTCTTGCAAAAGACGAGGAATTTGATGTCATAAATTCTCCCCAATTAGTTTCGATTAGGGAAAATCCCATTGGAAAAGCCGAAAAATGTATCGATTTAATATGCTCGAATACACTGTGATAAACGAGGATTCGAAATAAACATCAAATACAAAAGTTGCGTATTTTTGTCCATAGAATCCGAATCTGCAATAAAAAATGGGGGTTATAATTTAAGATTTCAAAGTTGGACCCCCTCTGACCCCCAGGGGGTCGGTTACGAAGGTCAAATTTGGTATCACTGAGTAGCTTATTTAAAAATATTTAACACGTATATTTACGTTTTTCAATCTCATATGTATTTCTCGAGTTATTCGACCGTTTCCAGACTTTTCGGACACCCTGTATATATATATATATATATATATATATATATATATATATATATATATATATTAAAGTGTTTCTCCTTTTTTATTGCATTCCGGGAAGCTCGATTTGGATCACTTAGTTGTTTTTAATGTTTGTTGTACAAGTTATCTTTGACTTAGTTTTCAATTACATACAATATTTTGAATATATGGCATAAATATAATTTTTCTAAGCTAAAATATTCAGTCGAAACATTTTTAAGATTAAATAGTGTGCAATTGTAATAAAAAATTAGTGGTATCAAAAAAAATTTAAGTGACGGATCAAATAAACTACAAAGAAAATCAAATCGTGAAAATTGTCTTTCAAACATAACATGTCTATGATTAATCTAACTATCCGGATTATGTCCAGAAAGCATTAATCCGGATCATTGGAGTTCCACTTTTGGTTCGTACGGGTATCGTTATTTTTAAGGTGTAACACCACCGTTTTTTTTTTTTTCTTCTTCTAATAGAAAAGTACATCTAGTTCAAACGCTCGAAATTTAATATTTAAGAAGCCACTCGACTCGCTCAAAAAGACCCGGATGATAATGTTAAGTCTATGCACTGCAAAAAAAAAAAAAAAAAATCTGCAAAGGTACTATACTTTATCTAGGAAACTGGGATTCCAAGAACTTTTCCTGTAACGGTAACAACAAAAACTCAAGTTTTAGAATCGGTTACATGGATTTTTCCTGTTATCGTTACATGAAAAGTTCTTGGAATCCCAGTTTCCTAGAAAATGTTTAGTACCTTTACATTTTTTTTTTTTTTTTTTTTTTTTTTTTTTTTACAGTGTGGGAGCGTTATTTTCAAATATCTTGTTCGACTTTTAATATTTTCACATGATTGTTTTTTCTTTAAGATAGTTTAAGAAGATATACAACCGGGCTAGTTTTTACTATTTCAAATTTTGTTACGGATTTTATTATTATTATTATTATTATTATTATTATTATTACTTTGATCTTCGGAACCGGTTTCAACCGGTTCTGAAATTGAAACTATCATAGTAAAATAAAAAAATAACTAGTTGGATGTGTCAATCCCAAAACTTTCTTCTATCTCATAAGTACATTTTAATATTTAAAAAAAAACGTGGCGACCCCAAAATTACCCATTATCGAATTTCCTCGAACATTTGACCTAGCCTACTGAGATTCTGGTATCTAAAAAGCCAAAGACGCAAAATTTAATTAATATTCTGAGAAAATAAGCTTAGTATTGCCCATGTTGGGTAATTTATATTAAAACCTAATAAGCATTTACTTTTGTCAAGACCTAACAGAATCTGAAATGTGATGGAATTTTGTCCATTAGTTCTTGAGATATAGTTATAACAAAAAATTTGCAAAACGTAGCACAGCAACACCATATCTTGGATAATTTATGCCAAAACGTAAAAAAGCGTCTAATTATGTTATGGTGTAAAAGAATCTGAAGTTTGATGAAATTCTGTGCATTAGTTCTTGAGATATAGCTAGTTAAAAAAAAACCGTGTAAAATATAGCACAGCAGCACCATCCGTTGAAGGATTTATAACAAAACGTTATCATCGTGTAATTATGTTATATGTCATTTTGTAACAAAATCTGAAGTTTGATGAAATTCTGTGCGTTGGTTGTTGAGATTTAGCTATCGGAAAAATCGTGCAAAATGAAGCATAGCTGCACCACCTGTTGCAAGGTTAATAGCAAAATGTAATCAGCGTCTAATTATGTTATATATTCTACTGTAACAGAATCTAAAATTTGATGAAGTTCTCTTCATTAGTTCTTGAGATATAGCTATCGCAAAAATCGTGCACAATGTAGCATAGCAGCGCCACCTATAGGGCAGTTCACACCAAAACCTTATCAGCGGCTATGTATCTCAAGGTATCGCGAAATCTGAAGTTTGGTTAAATTCTGTGCATTAGTTCTTGAGATATAGCTATCATGAAAATCATGAAAAACGTGGCATAGCAGCGCCACCTACTGGCCAATTTACACCAAAACTTAATCAGCGTCTTTGTATATCAAGGGGTCACAGAATCTGAAGTTTGGGGGAAATTCTGTGCATTAGTTCTTGAGATATAGCAATCCTGAAAATCATGAAAAACATAGTATAGCAGCGCCACCTGCCGGCCAATTTTCACCAAAAACCAATAGGCACTAATTCATATCAAGGTCTAACAGAATATAAAATTTTATTAAATTTCGAGCATTAGTTCTTGAGATAGAGCGCCCACAAATTTTTTGTCACAGACAGACAGACAGACAGACAGACAGACGGACAGACTCACAGACAGACATTTTCTAAAAATAGTCAAAACGTGTTCAGGACCTTCTAAAACGTATAAATCCGTCGAAAACCGGAAGTCGAAAATTTTCATGAATCTAATACTTTCTTCTTATAAAGATAGAAGAAAGTAAAAAGTAAAAGCTAGCCTGATTGTAGATCGTGCTCAGCTCTCCTATTAAAAAAAAAAAAAAAAAAAAAAAAAAAAAAAAAAAAAAAATCATGTAAAAATATTAAAATTTGAGAGAGATATTTGAAAATAATAGGGTCTTTTTAAGTGAGTCGAGTGGCCTCTTAAAAAGATATTTTCTGTATGAAAATGCTGGTATCAAATAATTCCCTGGCTATGAAATTCCATGACACCTACGAACCATGTATATAGCACACATGTATACCATCAGCATAATATAGGTATACACACATATGCATCCGCCCATCCATCAGCGGATAAATGTGTTTGAAACGATGCTTACAGACGCTAAACGGCATCCATAGCACAAAAGGCAGAGGCTACATTGTTGTAGGTATGGGCTTGTTTCTATTTTGACCAATTCCATAAGCTGCTTTTTCGTTTACTAGAAAACAAATAAGTAATACTAAAGATAAATCTGAAAAAAAAAAGTGAGTAATTTTTAAAAAAGTTTTTCTGTTCTGTTTATGGAGGGGTAAGGAATTCTTATTATTTATTTCTTTAACATTTTTATTACAGAGAATGTATTTCATATTTTGTATCATTTTGTCCTTAATTAAAATATTTTATTTTCCCTTGTTACAATACGTCTTTTTCTCGCTTTTCATTCACGGCAAATTGTTTCTTTAACACTACAACTATAGGAAATTTCAGTCAAGTTTTATAAAAATATTTCACACAAGAATTTTGATTTAAAACGGTTTAATTTTATTATTTAACCTTTTTTTTTTCCCGTTTTTGTATCTTTTAAACTTATTTCATAATCAAATTTCTGGTTTGAACTGAAACATATTCATATGATAGCCGGCAAAAGGACAGCTCATGGTAGTCCTAGTGTTAAACTTTGAACTTTATTTATTTATTTTTCGAATTTTAAAACCACGAAAAATAAATAAATAAATAAATAAATAAAAATAAACTCTATATCTGATTCATGCATTGATTCATGTGTTAAACTTTATATATAGATTGGTATATTTTTCGATAAATCTTGTATTTAATTTTTAGCGCTTTTCGCCTATTTATTCGCATCAATTTTTTGACATTCGTGAAAAAATTCCGGCTGTGCAATATTTTAGTCCACTATTGTAGACTTTGTTCTCTGAGACTTTTGAATTTTTAACGATTTGTAATGAAATTTTTGCGGGTGTTTTTTTCGTTCTTTGGAGCATTAATATAAAGAGTACTGTTTCAAAAATTTATCATACATTTTATCCGTCATAATTTTGAAATTTTTAACAATTTTTAAAGCTATTTTTATTGGGGTTTTCTTTTTTTCGATTTTTTGATGTTTAATAAATAATTATTATTACTATGTTTTACTCCACCTAAGTGAATTTTGTTTTCTACGATTTTCGAATTTACTTTTTTAGCTTTTCATGGCGATTTTTTGATAACTCGGTTTTAAACCTTTAAACCTAATACAGTAAATTTTATTCTCTGCATTTTTTTTTAATCACCTGTTGTTAATATTTTTTTGTTTTTTCTTTTAAAATCGTCACTACTTTTTCATGATCGTAAAAAAATTGTAGTTCAAACCTTTAGTTTAATATTTTAAATTTTATCCTTCATGATTTTCAATACGATTTTTAGCTTCTTTCTATTGCGCGTTTTGTGCCATTAAACAATTCCAGTTACGATGTTTTAGTTCACTATAATAAATTTTGCCTTGTGCGATTTTTGAATTTTTGACAATTTTTATGCGATTTTTAGGATTTTTTTTTTACTTTCACGACGATTTTTACACATTAATAAAAAGAATAAGTTTTTAACACTTTAACAGAAAGTTGTAAATTTTGACCTCTTTTCAGTAAAGTTTATTTGGAATTTACACAGCGATTTTTACAGTTTTTAACGCTTTAACAGAAAGTTGTAAATTTTGACATCTTTTCAGTAAAGTTTATTTGGAATTTACACAGCGATTTTTTAATTTTTCAGACTTTTTATCAGATTTTTGGAAATTAAACGTTTTTGGTTATTTTTCCACATTTGCATAAAAAATGTTCTGTTTAAATCTTTTAACTCAATCTAATAAATTTTATCTTCTGCGACCTTTAAGTACATTTTCGCGACTTTTTACATCTTGGGTGATGCCCGGATTTTATTTGTCTTCTAGTTGGTCCCCGTTTAACGTCCAGAAATGGAATACTTCTGTTGCCACGATGGCAAAATACTCATTAAAAAGTAAAAAAGAATAAATAATTCAAAAATAAATTTAGATATACAGCTTTCAAACAAATTGCATTTAACATTAATTTTTTTTTCCTCTATTCGATGGTGTAAAAATTGAAAATGTGCGATGTTAAGAAATTAAAAAAATTACAATACCGAAAATTGTAAAACTAAAATTTTATTTAAAATTTGTTTATGATTGATCCAGGAATAATAATGTTTAATCCTTGGCGTACGTAACATATGATTCTGTTATTACGTAAGTCACGTTTTGATCATCGAAAAAATGTCTTTATTATAATTTTTTTAAATATAAAATTTATTCATAAGTCTAAAATTTTAGTTTTTGAAAATATCATTTCCCAAATGGTCGTAATGATTTGTTAAACTACGTTTTTTATTTATTTATTTATTTATTTATTTATTTATTTTTATTTTTATTTTCTTTCCTCTTGTTTTGTGTGTGCAGTTTACAAAAAATATTTATTTAATACAATAATACGAATTTATTCAGATATATTTGAAATTAAAACATATTTTATGTAATGAAATGCTGATTTTAGCATCATTAATTTTCCCCCACTTTAATTTCGTTGCATTCCCTGCTTCAAACTGATGAATAGCCTCGATTGCAGTTGATCATCATAAAATATTCCAATATACTTCTTCCTGAAGCTAGCATGAAATGTGATTCATAAATGAAAATCCATTTTCAGATGGAAGTGCGTGGCTAAGAATTGCAATTATGAATTCCATTAGTTTTACAATATTTAGGGAATATTCTAAATCTTCTTTACAAAATGATGATTAAAAAAATACTTTCTATTAAGTACATCATTAGGTAGTTCACGTATATGTTTTAAACTTAACTTCAACCTATTATCCTTTCTTATTTCTAAAA
The DNA here is from genome assembly GCA_964019185.1 of Maratus speculifer. Taxonomy (NCBI): domain Eukaryota; kingdom Metazoa; phylum Arthropoda; class Arachnida; order Araneae; family Salticidae; genus Maratus; species Maratus speculifer. The sequence goes on from OZ025295.1 coordinate 316,029,478, forward strand.
TTTTGCACAGGAAATGGAAAGGACAATAAAACTCCCTTCGTATATAGAAAACATCTAAATGTATCAAACAATTTTTGTATAAATTTTTATTTAAGGCTGTTCACAACTGCTCTTTTTGACATATTTACAAGTTTATTTTTTAACGGAAAGCTATGAAATTGAAAGCCCGTGACTATATGGAAGCGATTTGGAATCGAACTGAAATTTTTATATTTTGATGAATAAATTACCTATTGAGTTATAGGCATTGAGTTATTGAGTATATATTGAGTTATTTCAATCACCCCAGTTTGAGTGATTATTCGTCTTTTGCACAGAAATTTGGTGGTGCAAAAAAATTTATGGTTTACAAAAAAAAAAAAAAAAAAAAAAAAAAAAAAAGTTTAAATAGTTTTTGAACAACAACACCTGCTTCTCCAACAACATGTGCATTTCCGAGCAAAAACAAATTAAAACTTATGTCATAAAGTTTCCCTTTTTGATTTGAGAACAGTCAACAAATTTATAAATTCTACTGTATTTCATTTCCAATAGTGAGCATTCTATGTGTCCCTTTATGAGCATATAACAATTATATCATTCCGATGTTTAGAAATATTCCGAATCGGAAGCATGGCTTGATAGATAGGGTGAATCCAAACTCTTGGGCAAAACTTTAAGGTGTATGATATCAAACATCAAGACAAACAATATTAAACAGGAAACTAAGGGTCCCAAACGTCTTGCAAAGGAGATAGACACCATTAAAGTTTAGGGTCCTGAGCACAGTTCAGTTTGAACTATTTGTGCTATTTGTGCAAAATTTAATTCCAAGCTTTTGAAAGCATTTAATAAAATAAAAATAAATAAATAAATAAATAAATAACGGTACAAAATAGTAGTTCGTTATTCCAAAGTCCAAAAGCGCCCTCTATCGGCCTTTTTAGAACTTTACCTTTAAAATTTATTTTCAAGAAAATTCTGACATAAAAAATAGTTTTAGCGAAAATAGCAATCAAATCGATCAATTTTTCCATTTTTTGATAATCATTTGAAATTTGGTGTGGGACCAGTGGCTCCAACTTATATGGGCCCGTGGGGCCTGAGCCCACCCAATAATTTCGAATCATATCGTATTCGATTTTCATTGTTCTATTTAGTTATTTATTTCATTATTATTTTATCATTTGTTTTTCTCCCTTAGAACAAAATTTATTTTGCCAATGATCGTGCGTTTTAATTCTCCGACTGACACCCATAAATCCCAAATGACTGAAATGTAAATGTTTAACTTTCTGCTGTTTCAATTGATAGTCAATCAAAGGATATTACAATAAATATTACTGTCTTGATAAGGAAAAACACATGAGAATATGATTTTTTTAAAAATGCAACAATCTTAAAGTACGATAGCTTGCCTTAAAAGTCTCATCTTTCACAGCTGTCCATTCTTCAAAGAAAAACAAATTGGTTATACCATTTTACTAAAATATCTTTGAGCCCACCCAATATTTTTGAGCTAACCCAATATTTTTCAAAAGTTTGCTCCATTGTTTGGTACCCATACTTTCCTATTTAATATTGTTTCTCTTGATGTGTACTATCACCCCTTAAAGTTTTGCTCAAGATTTAGATTCACCCTGTATAGGCTAACCGAATTCATAAACTCTTTTCATCTATGTTCAAAAGTGTAAAAAATGGCCATTGTTTCATGGAAGTATGGGCAACAAACTTTGGTCGAAGACAAAAGTATAATAAAACAAAAAAGGAAATATAGATACTTTAGAAGTACAATTCCCGAGACTACAAATTTATTATCTATAGTGTCTATGAAAGAAACTCTATGTCTGAAAAAGCTATGCGAATAGTGTCTAGACATAGTAAAACTAAATCATCTCAGAAATAGAATACAATAAATAGTTCGCACAATAAAAAGGCGAATGATCGAAAAATGTCTCCTTTAAGAAATTTACAGCTTGCGTAAACAATACCAAGGTAGCAGAAGAAAAAGAATCAGTTATCAAATTCTCTTAAATTAGTCTGGTGTGAATCATTTAATAATGCAATAGTTATTTTTAATAACATGACGTGATGGTCTCTAATATAAAAGTATTACTCATAATATTACACAGAATAGATTTCTGGTATAATATTGGCATTGAAATTATGGTAGTTTTATAATACATTGAAAAACATGTATCTTTGACGTTGTCTCTGATATAATTTATCAACATCATATGTGTTTATTTTTTTATTACTTTTATATATATTATTTATTTATTTATTTTTATTTGATTTACTTAAAAAAAAGTTATTTTTATGATGTCATGCAATAAAACTATGTAATGTATATTTCAAATAAGGTGGTTCTCAAATTTTTTGTTCAACAAATGGCAAACTTACTGACACAGTTTTAAATGTAAAACAATGAATTGGCAGGTCTTGGAATCGAAATGTGTTTTCCATTTTTTTAATAAATAAATTACTTTCATGAATGTGAGAAAATCATAGCCAAAAGCGGAAAAAAAAATGAAAATCGCTCTAAGAATTTGTAATAAATTTTACTGAAAAGAGGATAACATTAAATATATTGATCTAAAAGATTAAAACTAGATTCATTTTATTAATTTGGGAAAATTGCAGCAAAACGAAAAAAAAAAAAAAAAAAGAAAGAAAAGAAAGAAAGAAAAACACGAAAACTCTCTAAAAAATTCAAAAATCGCGAAGGAAATTGTTCTATATTCAACTTACCGCGAAATACGTAAAAAATCTAAAAATTGTATTGAAATTGCAATTCAAAAAGGAGAAGAGCAAAAAATTACTTAATTAAGCTAAAAGTTTGAATTTCGTTTAGGATTGTATAAATGTTTAAAAAAAAAGCTAAAAGTCGCATTGAAAATCGTTAGAAATTCAAAAATCGCAAAGGATTTACTGTAGTCACGACCACTACATATTTTAATCGAATTCTTTTACGACATGACTGTCGAAAAATCGCCGCAAAACGTGTAAAATCGCAAAAATATATTAAAAATCACAAAAAATTTAAAAATCGCAAAGAACAAAATTTGTTATCGTAAGATAGAAATTTGAAAGTTTTTTTTACTGATGTCAAAAAGTCACCACAAAACAGATAAAACACTAAAAATCGCTTAAAAAATTCGCGAAAAATTTAAAAATTGGTATCTAATGCAAAATAAACTTCCTTGAAAAAAAAAAAAAAAAAAAAAAAAAAAAAAAAACGGATTTTAATAATGTAACATGTAATGTTTTTAAAAATGTAGAGAATAGCCTCAAAACGTGAAAAAAAAGAGATAAAAATTTTACTTTTAAAAATCCAATAAAAAAAATCGCCTTCCAAGGTGCACAGAATAGCCAAATTTTCATGCCAAATTTTGTACTTCTGCGTAGAGGTCTGCACGGGCCGGAATTTCCAGCCCTACTTAAACTAAAGTTATCTTGACCGGTGGTAAAAATTTAAAATTCAGATCGGGCCGAACCTGTTTTTATTTGTACAGCTACCGGCCTTGCCCGTACAAAAATCATTGAAATTAAATTCGGTTCTTCCCAACTTCAATTTCTACAAAAAAAAAAAAAAAAAAAAAAAGGCTGACTTTTTTTTTTAACATACTATTGAGCAATGCCTGATTTGCGGCAGGGCATTCGCGCCACGGGCCCAGGGTCCCTAATTTTCAGGGGCCCCCAAATGCTATTGTTTTTTTTTTTTTTTTTTTTTTTTTTGTTGTTGTTTGTTTGTTTTTTTCAATTCTTGTTCAAATTCTGATGTAAGCTCCAACATCTAATCGAATTTTATGTTTCATTTTGCATTCTATTATGTTCGTATTGTATTTTTATAATGTATATCTTGTTTGAAATACCCATATTATATTTATCACTTTAAAAAATATATTGCATTTTTAATTCTTTTTAAATTTTGTTCTTATTGTCGTCAGATTTATGTGGGATATTGGTGAGCATAGCTCGTAAGCGGCAGAACTCCATAATAATTTAAATAAATGTAGTATGGTATTGCAAAAAAATTATTATTAATTGTTGCATAATCATTCCAGATATTACATAGGGGAAGATAATCAACTCCACAAAATTTGCTAAAAAACGTTTACTTATTTAAATTTTATAAATATGGTATAATTAATTAAAAGTAAATTAATCAAATTTAAATTTTTAATGGATATTTTAAAGTATTAAAGTCAGTTGGTAATCATCTTAGTAAATAACTTTTTGAATATATATTTCTTTTATTCAATCCAACTGTAAACATTGGTGCAACGGGGTCCTCGTAAGCATATGTGCCCAGAGCCCCCAAATTTGTAATCCGGTCCCTGATTGAGATTCTTTTTAAAAAAACTGCAAGCATATTTATGAGTTAATTTTACAGTATATATTTTATATGGTATGTGTTCGCAACATAGAAAATGCACAATAGCAACATTAATGATTACTTCAACTCTTAGACTTTTCAACATTCTGATAAAATTGTATTAAAACTAGTTGGATGTGCCAATCCCAAAACTTTCTTCTATCTCATACGTACATTTTAATATTAAAAAAAAAAAAAAAAAAAAAAAATAGTTACTCATTTTAATGCTTTAATAACTTTAATTCAATACCCTATCAACTTTGATTTTCACTTTAAATTTCTGCTTCAATCAATTAATCGGAGTAAAAACGAATTTCCGTCTCCACACGAGCCGATGGACAATAGAATGATAGGCAGATTTTTTTTTCAAATTCAGGAATGACCTACTTGCCTTACCAAAAAATAATCATATACAAAAAATTTAGTTCAGTTCTAGAGCTAACTTCATACACTTTTATGTGGTGCAATATTGAAAATGGCATAAAGTTTGCTATTGCAGCGCCTCCTTCAGGCGGATTTTCTTCAAATTCAGGGAGGACCAACTAGCCACAGTCACACACTTACACAAAAAATTTGGTTCAATTCGATGCATAACTTCATGTACTTTTGGTCGGTACAATATTGAAAATGGCACAAAAATCGCGATTGCAGCGCCCCCTTCCGGCGGAATATTTCAAAACTGAAGGAGGACCTGCTTGCCACAGCCAAAAACATTCACAAAAAATTTGGTTCATTTCTATGCATAACTTCATACACTTTTTGATGGTAGAATGGTGACATACACACAGACAGACATTTTGTAAAAACATGTTTTTTGGAATCTTTGACCCCTAAAGCGTGTATATCCGTCAAAACCCGGAGGTCGAAAAAAATTTCGATTACACTACTTTCTTCTATTCAAGATAGAAGAAAGTAAAAATTAGTGTAATTATAGAATAAAAGAGAAAACGAGTGTTAGAAAATCATTACTTAAGCATAATTTTTATTATACAGCTTAAAGCTGTATAATAAAAAAAAGTCGATTTCCGAAACATTTCTCTGAAATTAATTAAACCTGTTCTCAAATCCGAAAGAAACTTTTTTTGATACATTTCTGAATTTATTTTTGTTTGAAAACACATAAATTGGCAGCTGCTCTTATTCAAAAACTGTGTAACAGAATGGCGTTTTCTATTTTGATTTGAGCGTTTTCTATATATAAAATTGGAAGATCTAACTATGGAAGAGATTTGGAATCAAACTGAATTTTTCATTTTTTGATCAATAAATTACCTTGAGTTAAGGGTTTACGATCACGTGAGAAATGCGTTTTCTCCCCTTTGTTGACTGGGTTTTCTACTTTTGAGCGGGAAGTCGGTTTAAAATGACTACTTTGACACTATTTTCTAAAAGATCTACCGTGTTCGTAAAATAACAGGAAATTGAGTACGATTCGATAATCTCTAAACAATAACACCTGCTAGTTTCATGCATTTTCGAAAATAAATAAATTAAAAATTAAGTCATAAAGTTGCGCTTTTTGATTTATGAACAACCTTAATGGCTTTAACCCCTTCGCGACGAGAGCATTTTACGAAATTTTTAATGTTTTCTCACCGGTTTTTAAAAAAAGAAATTTTTACCTTATTAAAACGAGAAAATGTTCCGATTAAATAAGACGAATTTTACAGTAAAATTGTACTGGTGGGAATAAACAGGGATTTTTAAACCTTTTTGCGGCATGTACATGTGTCGTTCGTTCCCAAGGGGTTAATAATAGTTTTGTATTTTCATAAAAACATATAAAATACTACTAATAAAAAAGGTGAGAGACTACCGTATTTACTCCTGTATAAGGCGCATTTTTTTTTTTTTTTTCAAAAAAATTAAGGCAAAACTCCTAGGTGCGCATTATACACGGAATAATTTTTTACTGTTGGATACAGTCGAACTATATACATGTGAAACAAGAAATTATTCAAAGAAGATATTAAAACTCGGAAAATGTTACTTAATTGAAGTATTACTGCATATTTATTTCACTCCTTGCTGTTTTTTATTCAACAGAGCTAGTGACATTATCTAAACGCTAATTAGCAATTCTCTTTACCGTCACGCATTCCTATTTCCCGTCATTCTCTTACAACCCGAAGTCTAAAAATGCATTTTCGTCTTGTTTTCTGGTCTGGTGTAATGTTTGTTTCGACTTTTTTTTACTGAAATTCATTTGGTCATTCTTCATTAGCGTATCAAATTTATGGTGCGCGTTATACACGAGATTTTAAGAAATCGCCATTTTTACTTGTAAAGTAGTGGTGCGCCTTATACACGCGTGCGCTCTACACACGAGTAAATACGGTATTTGGATGTAAAGAAAAAAGTTACTGGTAAAAGAAAAGTTTGGTTGGATCTATAAGAAAAACATCAAACAGCAACCCCTTCTCCCAGACATAAAATTCATTGAAAAAAAAAAAAAAAAAAAAGACGATTTTACTGCGATTGTATGATACTCGTGACGTCAGTACTATTTATTGTTTTTTAACGGAAAATTTCCCGTAAATTCCAGGAAAAAACCGAAAATATTTCTGGAATTTAAGGGAATTTTTTCGTTAAAAAACGGCGAATTGTAATGGCACCCCGATTACCAGTACAATCTCTCAGGGATGAGATTTCCGCTTTTTTGCACGTCATTAAAATCTTAGAGAAAATGCTATATTATTAAATCGGAACATTTTCGCGATTTCAAATAACAACATTTTCTTTAAGATTTTACTGGTGTCCAAAAAAGCGGAAATCTCATCCCTAAATCTCTTTAAAATCGTCAGTTTTTTTTTTCTTTCTTTTTTAGTGTTGTACATGCACTAGCTTCAAATATATGTTACCTAGTCATAGAGTTCGTAGTAAATTGTCGAATAGTTTAAGGAAAAGTATAGTTTATAAAAACTACTAATTTTCTGGTGGGAAATTTGGAAAATATCCGTATATTTCACTTCGTAGCTTTCATATTAAAAAGGGAAATTTGAGTTTTTAGTTTAAATTAAATAAGTTTCATTTAAAATTTCTTTTAAATTTTGACATTGAGTTTCATACTTCTAGACTTTTCTAGAATTTTTCAGCCAGTATTCAAATCAAGGTTTGTTTCTGCTAATGCTTTGCACGTCATAAAATATCATGTTCAATAATAAATAAATAAATTCAACTTAAATAGTATTTGCTGAAATCTAAAAGACTTTATGCAAGCTTTATAAATTCTTAAAATCGCAGAAAGGACTTTTTTTAGTTAAAATTATGCAAAGATCCTAATTGATGTTATGATTTATGTGAACCAAAGTTTTTGTACATGAATATAATTTTTTCGAACAAATGGTTGCTTGGCAACAACATGTTCTTCAAAAATGCTTATTTAAATAAAAATTCTACGTCTTAATACCGCTTAAAATTTAAGTTTTTTCTTTTAATCTGTTACATATATAAAAAAAAAAAAGGTTGCTAAAACTTTTTAAAATTTTTTTGCATAAATAAAACTTATATTTAAAAAAAAAAATTAACTTGAATTTTTTAACTTTTTTTTTTTTTTTTAAATTAAGTAAATATATAAGAAATGCCTCGAATAAAAATTTAAATTTTATGCAGTATTTTTTTCTTTTTTATTACACTAAAAAAAAAAAAAAAAAAAAAAAAAAAAAAAAAAAAAAAAAAAAAATCCCTGTAATTTTTACAGAAAAAAAAAATTTGCAGAAAAAAAAAGCTGTTTAAAAAAAATAGTTGTAAAAAAGTGTTAAATTTCGTAATTTTTACAGAAAAAATCCATGTTTAACTTTAAAAAACTTTTTTTTTTTTTTTTTAAGAATGATAATAATAAAAATGAACAAATGCAAGATAATTAATAACTTTAATAAGACACTGGGTTAAAAGAGCAATTATGCAGAATCGTAACATTTGATGACATTTGTAAGAACAAACTTTTGTAAAAGTCAAGTTTGTCATAAAATTTGAAATATCGCGCCCTCTGGTAAAATAGAATTAATTTCCTTATGAGCTTCGTATTTTTAAACTTTCTACCTCATATGTTAAAGGGGTTGACGACATGACTTCAATTTAACCACTTAAGGGTGTATTCGAAAAAACGGTTTTCCATCTTCAACAGCTCGAAATTTTCCGATACAATTTCAGACACATTTTTAAAAGTAAAAACATGAAACTTGCTGAGGGGATTTTTGAAGAGACGTACAAGGTGCCGTGAGATGTCTTTTCACGTTAATTTCATTAGAATTTGATTTATAAACAATAACTTTCTCAGTATGACCCTTTTTTTCGTTCGCAAACCTCCCACTTCGGAAAATTTGATTCAAAATGCTGTTTTTGATTGCTTTTTTTTTTTTTTTTTTTTTTTTTTTTTGGCAATATTTTCTGCATTTATCAGAGAATCGATGATTACGGCACCTTGTGTACTTTCTAAATAAGAGAATTTGAAAGTTTGGTGCATTTGAGAGCAAAAATGAATTTAAAAATAAATCGGAAAATAAGCAGTTTGAATCGAAATACACCCTTAAGGGCCCTGTCCTTGCTCGAGGGAACGCTCGCGAGCTAATGCTATTCCTATGGGGAAGCATTTTTCTAATAACTCTTTCGCATTTTGACATTATTGATTTTTTTTTTTCTTTTTTTTTTTTGCATTGGATAGCTGAGGTGCATGCCAATAGCGCACTTTTTTTACTTTTTCGATTTTGGTTGCAGATATATTTTTTAAAAAGCACTTTCAGTTTCGAAACCGGTTTTGAAAGTGAAACTAACTTTGTAAAAAAATATCTGTAACCAAAATCGAAAAAGTAAAAAAGGTGCGCTGTCGGCAGCTGCACCTCAGCTATCCAATGCAAAAAAAATTATTCAAAAATGTCAAAATGCAAAAGAGTTATTAGAAAAATGCTTCCCCACAGGAATAGCATTAGCTCGCGAGCGTTCCCTCGAGCAAGGACAGGGGCCTTAATCGCTACGTCCGAGACATTCACGGGCTACAAGTTTCACAGCTTTTATTCAGAATTGTTTGATTCCCACCTGTTTCATAAAATAGTGTAATTGCTTTTATTCTAGTATCAATTTACTTGTCATTAAATAAGATGAATATTTTTTTTCAAAAAAAGTGGTGGCAATAATGAATTTGAATTTTTAAACCGTAATTTAATGCGACCATTAAGTGGTTAAATATGATCTGCATGTGCCGTCATTCAAAAAACACTTATACTACTTATATGCAATGAGACATTGTAAAGCGCTCTATCAAAATCGTTTTGAATAAAAATCATGCATTATGTGGGAAGTTGCTTACATAACATTGCAGAAGGGATGATTCGACTATGACTTTAAGAGTGTTCCTAAATCAAAAAGAGCAAATTTATGACATAAATTTTAATGTATTTATTTTCGGAAATGCATGAAACTAGCAGGTGTTGTTGCTCTATATTTAATCCACTCATAACAGAAACTATATCTAATCCACTCATTTTTCTGTTATTTTGTAAACACAATTGATTTTCAGAAAATCGTGTCAAAGTTGGCGTTTAGAATCGAATTTCCGTTCGAAAGTAGAAAAAAAAAACTCTAACAGGAGTAGAATATGTGTTTGTCACATGATCGAAAATGCTTATAACTCAATAGGTAATTTATTGATCAAAAAAGGGAAAATTCAGTTCAACTCCAAATCGCTTCCATAGTTAGGCTTTGCAATTTCATAGCTTTCCGTTAAAAATGA